>CM045762.1:112586032-113186032 GCA_025200525.1 Camellia lanceoleosa | reverse complement strand
AAAAGTCAAAAAGTCATTCCAAACATACTAGTTTTTTTAAGCTCATATTTTAGCCAAATAGCCAAAAAGTTACTAAATTAGCCTGTTCCCAAACGAGGCCTAAGTCCTTATCTTTTTGTTTTAATTATAGATCAGTTGATGCGCAATATTCTGGATGATGTGCCGTGGTGTATACTTTTTGCAGATGATATCGTGTTGTGAATGAGGCTAATGAAAGAGTTAACACTAAGTTCGAGATTTAGAGAAAAACACTTGAATCTAAAGGATTTAGGATAAGTAGAACTAAGACATAGTATATGGAGTGTAATTTAGTAATAGTCACAATGGAAGCAAAGGAGAAGTGAAAATTAAGAACCAAGAACTACCTAAGAGTGACCATTTTCGTTATTTAGGATCGATTATCACAATGACTGGGGATATTGGAGCGGATGTGATCCACAAAATTAGGGCGGGGTGGCTTAAGTGGCCGAGTGCATCTGGAATACTGTGCGACAAATGAGTACCCATTAGACTAAAAGGGAAGTTCTATAGAACGGCTATCAAACCAGCGATGTTGTATGGGACGGAATGTTGGGCAACTAAGAAACAACATGTAGATAAGACGAGTGTTGCTGAGATGAGGATGCTAATGTGGATGTGTGGTAAGACTAAAAAAGACAGAGTTAGGAATGAGTATATTCGAGAATGGGTAGGAGTAGCACCGATAGAAGATAAGTTGAGAGAGAATAGGTTGAGATGGTTTGGTCATATACAATGGAAACCAACAGAGGCAGTAGTGAAGATATGCGATATAGTGACGGTAGATGGTAGTGTTAGGAGAAGGGGTAGACCTAGATTGACGTGAACTAATGTAGTAAATAGAGATATGAATCTCTTTAATTTGACTAACGAAATTGCCTTGGATAGAGTTGAGTGGAGAAGAAGGATTCTTGCAGCCGACCCCAATTGATGGGATTAAAGGCTTGGCTTGGTTTGGTACAAATAGCTCGAACATAACAAAAATGAGAGAAATTCACTTTGTTAAAGAATCCTTGTTTCGAAACTAAGTCATCTAAGGTCAGTCAAGGTCCAAAAATATTGCTTAGGGATTTTTAAAAGACTTAGTTCATGTTCGAAAGGTCTTAGGTGGGTTAAAGAGGTCAAAGTTGGTCAATAAGTACAAAAATCTGCCTTGGACCACTCAAGCCATGGTCTAGACTGCTTGGGCGGTAAATTTGTTGTCTTAGGATTGAGTCTGTGCGTCAAACTTCGAATGGGTGTATCTTTTTCCAGGTTCAGATTTGGACAAAATTTGTACTCAAATTGAAGCCCGAAAAGTTAAATTTATAATAGTGGTGGTCTTACATCAAAATCCCAAGTATAGAAGGATATATGTTAAAAAAGAGTAGAGGAGTTTGATTACTGTGTCCAAATTTTTGAGATTTTGGTCAATCTTGGACAAGAGTCACTTTAAGCCGTCATTCAAGCTCTCAAAGTTCATACTGGGGTCCTCCAAGGTCTCCAAGAACATGGAATGCAATGTAAATTAAAGAGTGAAGTGAACCCTATGATTCCCATCCAATCTCATCTAGGACGATTAGGGATAGTGTTGTGAGAACCTATGTTATACGGAATCTTTAAAATAAATCAAATACCTAAGTCAGACACCTGACACATGGATGTGTCGAATACTTTTCAACGGACACTTCTTATATAATTGTATATAACACTATTATCATATGTATAGATTGTTGTATAATTGTTATAAATATCTTTTTGACACTGTAAGTTGCATATATCACCATTTTATCTCACATACTTGATTAAAAATATAAAAATATGACATTTTTTTGTTGAGTTCGTGTATCCTTAAATTTATGGTTTGATGAATTTGATCTCTAGATACATACCCGTACGTGTTCGAGTCCATGTAACATTGGTGAGACCTGTAAAGTTGGATTTTGTGTGTTTTTATTGTGATTGCAAGCTGAAAAGTAAAAGTTAGGGCTTTTACTAGTATATGGAACAATTAGGGTTAAGGTTTAATGTAATAAGCATGAAGGTTGAATTTCGGACTGTTTTGGGTGCGGTGAACAGTACCCGTGAACAGTATTTTGGCTGTTAAAACTGCAGAAAGTCAAAGACGGAAAGAAGGAGAAGAAGATAGGTCTAGAAATCACTCCTAGAATCTCTTAGGCATCACACCTAGGGTTTGATTGCATCACATAATACATAAGAAAGCTTCAAGCTCTTGAATTTGATTGCATCACACAATACATAAGAAAGCTTCAAGCTCTTGAAATTCTATAAAATATCCATTATTGAATTATATGCATTACATGACTTTGTATAGAACTAGAAAACTTCCTAAATTAACTAGAACCAAAAAGGAAACTGCTAAAAACTAGTTTGACTTCCAAAACCAATTTAAGACCAAATAAATAACACAAATAGAAATTAATTAAATAACTTCATCCACAAGACAACCCATGGGCGACCCCTACAGACCATGTGAGTAAATATCAAAATTACCAAAATACCCCGGACCTAAAAATCCTAGAAAACATAAAAATAATCATAAAACAAGACTTTAATTGTAACACCCCGAATAACACTACGTGCCATAACTCTATTATTATCCAACTTTGAATGACCTAAGTCAAATTAACTACTTATTACATAAAATAGTAAAGCTTAGAAACAAATAGTTAGAAAGTTTTGAACATTTGAATTTCCTTGTCAATTGTTAAGACTTAGGAGGTAGTAACTTCTTGAATTTAGAAAACAAGTATGTACCACACTGCAAGTATTTTTACGTGACATGATCGAATACTTACTCTAATTTAATTACCTTAGACCATCTCCAACGGTGAACCAAACCCAGCATCAGATTCAAATTTTGATGAAAAACGTACTTTTTTATGCTCCAACTGTTGCACCACATTGATATCAAAATGAGATTTCAGCAAAAAAAAATCAAACTGAGAACGAGACACAGATTTCACCAAATCACTGTTACTGACCGTTGAAAGAGGTATACCGGTCGACCAGCCGGTTGCCCGGCCGGTTGACCAACCGAGCGACCGCTTTCCTTTACAATTGGTGGGTTCAAACCGGTCAAAAAAAGTTCAAACACTTAAAAAAAAAAAAATAATAATAATATTTTCCTTTACCGGTTGACCGGCCGGTCAACCAACCGGGCAACCCTAGCATCAATCTGAGAATGAAAGCTACAAATGAATTGTTTAATGAATCTGACACGAATTGTTTAAAGAAACAATTGATGGTGCATAAAGCATCAAACTGAGAAACAATTGTTTGTAGCTCGCCAAACATCAAACAATTGATGGTGCAGAAAGCATCAAACATCAAACTGAGAAAAAAAAAAATATATTTACGCTTACCGGTCGACCAACCGGTTGCCCCACGGGATTTGATACGGGATTTGATGCACCGTTGGAGCGAGTGGTATCAAATTTGATGAAATGGGTCATTTTTTACTCAGATTTGGTGAAAAATCTGATTCACCGTTGGAGATGCTCTTACAATGCATTAGAAATAGAGATATAATTTATTAGGATACCAACTTAGAGGATTAATACAATAGTTAGAGAACTTAACAAGTGTTTGTGTTAAGAATAGAGAATTTAAAAGCAAAGAATTTGTTTTGATTAAGAACTTAAGAATAGAAATACTTGAAGAACACTAGGAGTTAGGGAAATGGTTTTGAACTTGAATTTGATATACCATAAGAAATCCTAGAGCTTAATCAAGGTGCTTAATCACTTAGGTCTAATGAATATAGCTTTCTTAAGTATTGTGCCATAACTTAATCGGGCTAGAGATAATTAAGCAAGATTAATTAGAATTAATTGAGATTAATTAAGCTAATGACGATTAGAGACTACCTTTGATTAATTAGAAGTAAGATTGATGGTGGACTTGTTGGTTGAGTTGTATGATTTGAGAGGTGTTGGGTGCAAAGTTTTTAAAGGCGAATGCGTACTTTAAGGCGTTTTACCTCTCATGAGACGAGGCGTAAGCCTCAAGGCGTTGAGGCGTAATCATTTCAAATTTCAAATTTTAATATTTACTGAATAAATTAAATATTTTTAAATAGTTAAAAAAATAAAAACAAAATTAAATATAAATATGTAAATACTTTTCGCTTTAATGTGTTGAACATTTTACTGCATAGAAGGAAGTTTTCCTTCACTGAAAGAGAAATCGATATTCTTAACTTCAATGATTGAGTTTCTCACTTGACCATTAACTGTGTTTTTCTTGATTCATCATTTACTTAATTTTTCCTGCAGAATATAGTTGTAAAAATGGATTCTTTTTAATTTTTTTATGTTTAAACAATCTAATAGACTAAATTTAACAAATGCCCAAGGCAACTTCTGCATATGCATACTCCTCACATGCTTATGCGCAAAAAGCGTAAAAAGCGCACTTAAGACGCATGTTTCAAACTATGATGCGCAAGCCTTTGGGGAGTAATGCCTAAAAATCAAAGCCTTGATGCGTTTTACCTTAGCCTCAAGGCGAGGCGAGCATCGAGGCGAGCCTCAAGAAAGCCTTTTAAAACTCTGGTTGGGTGGGGGAGGATGGATTGAGGGTGGAGGTGTAACGGGGCTAAAGGGGTGTTTTCTATATTTTCGTTTCGTCAGGCGCAATTAAGGGCCGTGGACATTTCTTTTCCTTGGCGGGGGGTTTGGGTTTCTGGGGTGCCATCTAAAGTGGCTTTTTTTGTTTGGTCGGTTGTGCATGATCGGATTCTAACTTCGGATAATTTGATGTGTCGTGGACATGTTTTGGTTAATTGGTGCTATTTGTGTTGTCAGGATGTAGAGTCTGTGCCGCATCTATTTTTCATTGTCCTGTGCAGTCTTAGTTATGGGGGTTGGTTTTTGGTGTGTTTAACTTGGTTTGGGTGTAGCAAGGGACGATGAGTTAGAGAGGGGGTAGACTTGGGAGGAGATGTTGGAAGGCTTGGTTGTTGGTCCTTTATGCTTAATGTGGTTGGAGCGGAATCGTTGGACGTTTGAGGGTTTAGCGGTTTTGGTTCCTTGTTTGAAAAGCAAGTTGTTGGTTGTTTTACATCGATGGGGGTCAGGAACTGTGGATCTGGATGTCTTTGCATTTTTTGGATTTCATAGTCTCTTTATTTCTTCATCGAATGTAGTTCTTGGTTTCTTTGCATCATCTTGATGCTTCATTTATAATATTTGTCCTTACTTATCACGAAAAAAACAAAAAAAAAACTAAGATTGATTAATTAACTAGTGATGGATATTAAGGATTTGATGAAGCAAGTAGGTGAAGCTAACACCTCAAATGGATGACCATAAGTCTTTGAGAGACAAGTGTCTCTCCCAAATAAAATAACAAAGACATTGATAGAAAAGAGAGAAAAATCTGCTGGAAATTCTTGAGAGGAGAGAGATGAGATAGAAGAAAAGAAGAGGAAGAAGAACCTAGCTTCAATCCTTGGACCAAAAATTGAGTAAAAATCACCACAAGGTAAGGCTCTTTCACATGATATAAATATTAACCAACAAGAAAACAATTTAGGATAGGTTTTTGAAAGAACAAATGGAAATGAATGGAAAAGAGTTGAATAGAAGCTAGGGTAGAGAAGAATTATAAGAATTCAATCATTTGCTTGAACAAATCAAAGGGTTTTGTGTAGAATCTTTCAACTAAGTATCCAACAATATTTTTGTATGTTTTACATCATGTTTAGATGCCTTGAATTGAAGAAAATAAGGAATGAAAGAAAGACAGAAAAAGACCTAGTTAGGGAAGAAATGGACTTGAAATGGTTAAGAGAAAGTGAGCAGCTGTCACTAATTCAACCATATCTCCTTCTATATTTGGAATCTGGATGTGAGACCACCACCATTAGAAACTAGACTTCAAGGGCTTGAATTTAGAATCAAGAATCTCCCAAAACCAAGTTCGGATGAGGGAGATATGCCCATTTGAAGTTGGATCGGAAAACCAGTCACAGACCTCTGCAGGTGCAGCCCGCACATGCAGCCAGACCTCCGAGGGGACTGCAGTAATCCACAGGTGCTGCCCATTGACAGCACCAACCCAATTTTGTCCCTTTTTCACCTTCTTCACTCATCGGGCCTCGTTTCACCTAATTGAAACTTGAAATGAACTTCAATAAGACTTGAAAATTGATGAAGAAGTGTATGATCAAAGGAAGAAACATTGGAACTAAACTAAGGCATTCAAATTAGAACTGAAAATAGTAGTATTACATCGTCTTGAATTGTATTTCATTGAATGCTTGAATTGTACTTGTGTAGGTTACATCTTTGGAAGTCATTCCCTTTCCTAAGAGCAATTGGAGAGTAATATTGTTGTATAGTTATGTTTAAAAAGGTTATTTGGAAACTCAGTAATGTCATTCCCTTTCCTAAGAGCCATTGGTGAGTAATGTTATTGTAAAGTTATGTTTAAAAAGGTTATTTGGAAACTTAGTGATGTATCATGTTTTGTGAAAACTCTATTTTATTTCTGAATAAATGAATGTCCTATATTCTTTGTATCAATGTATTAGATAGCATCTTAGATAAGTCCTAGCCATTGGGGGACAATAAACATACCTTTGTCAAATGTTTGAGATCTCCCTTACTACCTATGAGTGGGTTTGTCTAATTGGTGTACGGACCAGATATTCCCTTGTTTCGTTCTAATGGATGTACATTGCTATTATGTTTTGGATATCTCGTTTTCGAAACACATTACTCTTGAAACAAGCTCTTGAAATGCTATATTTTGAAATGAGATAGTCATGATGAAATGACTTGGAATTTATTGAACTTGATATATTGATCTGTGTTTTGTAAACTCATCAATATTCATTTATTGTAATGTTATTCACTGGGCTTTGGCTCATATATAGGTAAAAGAGACATATCATGGAGAGTTTGGCTTCTTGAAGTCAATGTGTATATACTAGTGAAAAGAAAGTTGTACTTAGCCTTAGAAGAAATATCACTTCAAAATGTTGTATCCCTTGTAAAAGAACTAATTGATGTAATCAAGAATGATGTATGTTTCATTTCATATAGTTATGCACTACTCTAAATGGATGTTTCAAATGGATTCAATTAAAGAAATTAATGGCTTCCAGTACTGAAAATGAAAAATTTGCCCCAGTCATCACAATAGTCCAACTTGTTTTGTTTAGTTAGGCCTTTGGTAGTCTATGACTACTGGCTGATCACTACATTGTCTTGTTTGGTGTGCGATGGGGTCATGACACTAATAATACTATAAACATAATTATGTAAGATTTCTATAAGTTTCTCTTTGAAATCATACCAATGTTCAAATATCATCGCTTCTTTGAATTTAGCCTTCCTTGAGCTTCTTATATTCTGCATCACAATCTCTCCAAATTAGAGATTTCCTCCAACTGAAAAGAGTGAAATGGATTCAAATCAAACATGGTGTCTTACTCTAATTGCTTGAATTAGTCATCCTAGGTTCATTATAGTCATGTTATTTACCAATTAAGGATTGTATTTCCTCAATTTCTAGTTAGATGCAAGTCTATGACAATATTCAAGCCTTCCCTCTTTTTCTTCTTTCCTCTTCCGTTTCCCTTGTTTTCTCTAAGCCCAAACACTTAGGAACCTGAATTTTGAGTTCTCTCTCTCTCCCCCCCCCCCCCCCAAAAAAAATATTTGTTTGATTTTTGCATTATGAGATTTGTGTGTGTGTGTGTGTCTCTTTCTCTCTCAAAGTTATCCTCCAAATAGGTGTGAAGACAAAGAGTGAGGTCTATGGTTCACACACTCTACTAGTCACATAATTAGCATAAACTAATCAAGTCTAGCAATAATTTTTTATTTATTTTTGGATAAATGAATCAACTTCAGCAATAATTAAGTGAGCTTAGGTCACTAATCACACTTACCTTAGTTAATTGTGATTAAGTTCACTAAATGCACTTAACCTTAAATAATGCATTAAAATGTAGCACACATTAGCTTGAGACATGTAAGCAGCTTGATTAAGAAATTAGAGACATGTATAACCATGTTATGCACGAAATAAAGTCTCCCTAATTCATATATATGTATATATATATGTCCTAGTACATTTCATATTAAAAAACATGAGGAACTCAAAACAAGAAGCATGGCATACTGGGTCATGTTTCTCATAATGAATTGCATGGCATATTCTTAAACATTCTTGTGATAAGAAAGGAAGCATAATTATTGATGTTCATGCAAGGAAATAGTTGATATGCGCATGCTATGCATATGGTAACACCCTACATAAGGTGTTACATACTTTTCTCCGTATGAAATTCAATGTCATACTAGAAACATTTTTAGGAAGTATTTGGCTCTGTTCAAAATTTATCGGATGCGACATGTTGTTTAGAGGTACTCTTAGAATTCAAAAATTGTAATCATATAATAATTATAAGTCATATTGCTATGTTAATCATAAATGTGCAATACAGCCATAACTTCTACTACCTTGTGGAATTAATCATTTCAATGATGAGTGAAATACTCTGTTGATATATGAATTAGCCATTGGTAATTTTATTTTTTCGTTTCAGATTTAAGGTGAAGGTGTTACTTGGAATGTATAATAAACCAAAACAAACCAAACCAAACCAAGCCAAGCCAAGCCTTAAGTCCCATCAAATGGGGTTGGCTACATAAATCCTTCTTCTCCACGCGGCCCTATCAAAGGCCATTTCGTTAGTCAAATTAAGTAGATCCATATCTCTATTTACAACGCTAACCAACGTTAATCTAGGCCTACCTCGTCCCCTAACACTTCCATCTATCGTTACAGCACCGCATTTTTTCACTACTGCCTCTGTTGGTCTCCGTTGAATATGACCAAACTATTTCAATCGATTCTCTCTCAACTTATCTTCTATCGGTGCTACTCCTACCCATTCCCGAATACACTCATTCTTAATTCTGTCTTGTCTAGTCTTGCCACACATCCACCTTAGCATTCCCATCTCAGCAACACTTATCTTATCTACATGTTGTTTCTTGGTTGCCCAACACTCTGTTTCATATAACATCGCTGGTCTAATAGCCGTTCTATAGAACTTACCTTTAAGTCTAGTAGGTATTCGTTTATCGCACAGTATTCCAGACGCACTTCTCCACTTATACCATCCCGCCTTAATCCTATGGGCCACATCCGCATCAATCTCCCCCGCTGTTGTGATAATCGATCCTAAATAACGAAAATATTCACTCTTAGGTAGTTCTTGGTTCTCAATCTTCACTTTTCCTTTGCTTTCATTGCTACTGTTACTAAATTTACACTTCATGTACTCCGTCTTAATTCTGTTTATCCGGAATCCTTTAGATTCAAGAGCTTTTCTCCAAATCTTCAACTTTGTATTAACTCATTTTCTAGTCTCATGCACTGGCACTATATCGTCTGCAAAAAAGCATACACCATGGCATGTTATCCTGGATATTTCTTGTCAACTCATCGATAACTAAAGCAAAAAGATAAGGACTTAAGGTAGATCCTTGGTGTAACCTTACAGTAATAGGAAATTCATTTGTCTCTCCAGCAGGCAATCTAATAGTGGTCACCACCCCTTCATACATGTCCCTAATCACATCAATGCAACCTTCTGTTACCATTTTCTTCGCTAACACCCACCATATTATATCCTAGGCCACTCTATCATATGCTTTCTCAAGGTCGATAAACACCATATGAATGTCTCTTTTCTTTTCTCTATACTTTTCTATTACTCTCCTCAAAAGATAGATCGCTTCCATTGTCGACCTGCTAGGCATAAACCCAGATTGATTCTTTGACACCTCTGTTATATCTCGTAATCCGCGTTCTATCACCCTCTCCCACACTTTCATTATATGACATATTAGCTTGATTCTTCTATAGTTGTTGCAATTCTGGATATCTCCTTTATTCTTATAGATTGACACTAAAATACTCTTCCTCCACTCATTTGACATGTTCCTAGTCAACAAAATTTTGCTAAACAACCTAGTCAACCAAGCAATCCCCTTTTTGTCTAAACACTTCTAAGCTTCAATAGGGATATCATATGGTCCTAAAGCCTTATTTGATTTCATCTTCTTAAGTGCAATCTCCACTTCAAAGTTCCTAATCCTGTGATAGAACCTATAGTCTTGGTTTATTGTATTACTGGCTATTTCTTCCTCTATTGTCGTACCTCCATGTTCCTCATTTAATAGTTTCTCAAAATAGTTCTTCCATTTTTCCTTAATCTCTTCATTCCTCACCAATATCTTAGAATCCTCACTCTTGATGCACTTAACTTGATTAAAATCTCTTATTTTCCTCTCTCGTATCTTAGCAAGTTTGTATACCATCTTCTCTCCCTCCTTACTATCTAGTCTACTGTATAGGTCATCATAAGTTTTCAACTTAGCCTCTTTTTTTACTTTCTTGACCAACTTATTAGCCAATCTATAGCTCTTAAGGTTTTCCTCAGTTCTATCCTTTTATCACTTTTTAAAGCACTCTTTTTTTGCCTTAACTACCGCTTGAATCTCTTCCCTCCACCACCAAGTTTCCCTAGAACTGGGTCCTATTCCTTTCGACTCTCCAAGCACTTCCCTTGAGATTCTCCTCATACAATTGGCCATCGAGTTCCACATAGTGTTAGCATCATCTTCCAAGTCCCAAGTACCTTCCTTATCCATTCTATTCTTAAATATTTCTAATTTATCCCTTTTTAGGTCCCACCATTTCGTCCTACGACGCCCACCATCCTTCCTAGCTTCGTATTACCCTCTAAAACATAAATCTAGTACCAAAATCCTATGTTGAGAGGTCAGGCTCTCTCCAGGAATCACCTTACAATCATTGCATTTTAGGCAGTCTACTTTTCTCACTAAGAAGTAATCTATTTGGCTCTTAACTGATCCACTCTTAAAGGTTATAAAATGCTTCTCCCTCTTCTTATACATAGTATTGGCCACCACCAGGTCAGAAGCCAACGCAAAATCTAAGATACTCTCTCTAGCCTCATTTCTGTCACCAAAACCGTATCCACCATGCACCCTTTTATAGCGTAGTTTATCTATGCCTACATGGCCATTAAAATCTCCACCTATAACTAAGTTCTCTCCTACGGGTATCTCCTGTAAGATCTCATCCATTTGCTCCTAAAAATCCCTCTTAGTCTGATCATCTAATCCTACTTGAGGGGCGTATGCACTAATAACGTTCACTATATTCCCTCCAATAACTAGTTTAACTAACATAATCTTATCTCATTTCCTAATGACTGCCATTACATTCTCCACAAGACCCTTGGCAATTAAGATTCCTACCCTATTTCTGCGTCTATCCTTACCACTATAATACAGTTTAAAACCGGTATTCTCAATTTCCCTAGCTTTCTCACCCGTCCACTTAGAATTTAATTGTTGATTAAATTCTGTTGAGAAGCACTCTCAATTTTAAGAAAGTTGAGTGCTCCGTAGGATTAGTTGGTGAGCCATAGAAGTGTTCAGTCTCAATCTTACATAGCCGTATATTTCAAGTTAAAATTATTTGACATATGTAATGTTCTAATTTATTTTTTTGGGTTTGTTAAGCAACAAACTACATATGTTCTTTAAGTTAGTTCTCCTATTTGTTCTTTTTAGGCTTTTTGAATTGCTTGTAAGTTGTAATCATTTAATGTAACCACTTGTAAATTAGATGAATTGTGGCTGAATAAATAAAGCAATTAAAAACACACACAACATTGTTTGTATTGAGTATTCTGTCTCTTTTATTCTGTTTCAGCCAAGTTTTTGAAGCGAGAGCAGCTGGACCAGGATCCAGATCCTACAGAAACAACTAGAGTGTCTGCGGATGGTACTGGCCTAGTTGGTACATATTTTTATACTGCACCTGAAATTGAGCAAGGGTGGCCAAAGATTGATGAAAAGGTGAATCTTTGGCCAATTTGAGTATCTTGTTTCTGTTGCTCTGTATGCCAGATAATTTATTATGACCAATCTACTACATTTTCTGTTATCTTGGTTCACAGGCTGACATGTACAGCTTAGGGGTTGTTTTCTTTGAGCTTTGGCACCCTTTTGGAACTGCTATGGAGAGGAATGTTGTTCTGTCTGATCTTAAACACAAGGGAGAACTTCCTGCTGCTTGGGTTGCTGAATTTCCAGATCAGGCGTCCTTGTTAAGGCGGTTGATGTCCCCAAGTCCTTCAGATCGTCCATCGGCAACAGAACTACTCCAACATTCTTTTCCTCCACGAATGGAATATGAGTTGTTAGACAGTAAGTTATGAAGATGTTTGTATGTATGCTAACTACATATGTTTTCCTATTACTTGGTGAAAAGATTGGAATGATGACCTTTTTAAGATAAAAGTTGAAAGAGTAAAAGGGATACTAAAAAGGTTTTTGCGTTATGGAAATACTGGACGGTGTTTTATAGTATCAATCCTTGTCTAGATGGTCTTAAATGTCATTGTGTGTATGCATTAATTGTGGAAGCATCTACCAGTGTCTTATTATAACTAGTTCAGTTGGGAATGTCATTTAAACTTTTCGTTTTTTTTCAGTTGCTTTTAGTCATTTGTACTTGTGGTCACTTTGATTAAAAGATGCGCCTCAGCATAATATTCTCATTGTTGTATAGTGGTGAGTTTTCCCTCGTCTTTTTTTGTTTATTTTTGAAGACAAGAAGAGTTATATTATATCACTCTTTCAGCATTATTATAATTCTAACTCCTTAGTGTTTCCTTTTGAAAGAGGGATGATATGAATGGTGTGGTTCCTGGTCCAGTTGTACAGCATGTGTTATAGCAATTTATTGACCAGCATTTGCTTGCTTGAAATGTTATGATTCTAAGGGAAAAAAATGGTCAAGTTCAATTTATAAGATAAAGGGAATGAATTAAAACTGGTTAATTGGCGTATTTACATTCCTAAACATATAAGTTGTATATTTTGGTTGCTATTGCAGGTCTGTCATGCTCATTGTCTGCTAAATCATTACATAAAAGGCCTATTCATAGGCATCAAAGAAAACTCTTAAAGTTACTAACCAAAAAAAAAAAAAAAAGAACCTACAGTAATTAATGCTAACAAAACAATAAAGCATATTAAATTATAAATAAGAAAATAACACTAGAATAAACCCTCAATCTTCATCCAATTCCTTCTCGTTCCCCATCATTACTAGATGCCTGCCAAATGCCGTCCGGCTGGCAAAAGAAAATAAAAGTGAAAGAAAAAGAAAAAGAAAAAGAAAGGCCGCACAAAAGAAAGTAAACCCTAATTCTTCTATCTCAATATGCAAAATTCAGCTCAATATCATCGTTTGCTAAACCATTACATATAATCCTATTAATGCCCATCCAAGAAAACTAATTAAAAGTTATAAAAAATAAAAACTATAAGCATGAAAATAACATTAACTTAAAAGGCTTAATCTTCAACCATTTCCTTCTCATTCCCCATCCCCAATATAATTGAATAATATTTTAGTTTTTGCATGTGAAGAATTAAGCACATAGGCAAGTACTTTCTGCTTGTAGCTAGATAGTCTGAGGTAATAGTTGATCTGCTTTTATATCCTTCTATTTCACTACCTTTTTCATGATTTTCCTGTTTTCATTTGTGATTCACAAACAGTTGTTTGTTACACTATACATACAACCTTGTGTTTTTATGCCTCGTGATGTTGTGTGTGGTCTCATTCTAGACAAAAATGTTTTTGGAAAATTTTCAGCAGTTTATGCTAGTTGGAGTATGAAAAGGTGAGGGGTATGTCATGCTTGGGTGTTATGGAAGTGAGAGATTATCCACTTGCCCCTTGGATAAGGTAGGTTGGTTGCTCATTGGCCAATTCCTTCTCACGGGAAAAAGATAGGAGATCAGATGCTTTGTTCTATCCTTTGACAAAAGTGGTGAGTGGAAGGGATCTTCATTTCGTGCTAAAGTTGGTTAATCCGACGAGTCAATTTTGTATGCTCTTGTTCAAGACAAACATATTTTTGGAAAATTTTTGGAGTGGATCTTATAATATAGTTGGGGTGTGTTTGAAGTAGCAGGACTGAAAGCTTTGTGTAGGGGTATAAAGTGTGTCTGCTGGTTCAAATTTCGTCAATGCTGAACCATTGGTTTTGTGTGGGAGTGCAAAGCTTTGCTACTAGTGCAAGTTACTCTAGTTGATGTGGTCTTTTTCGTCAGGCCGGTTGGTTTATAACTTTTTCCCTTAATTCATCTACTAGTGCAAGTTACTCTAGTTGATGTGGTCTTTTTCGTCAGGCTGTATGGTTTAGAACTTTTTCCCTTAATTCATTTGGCAGGCATCGTCATATTAAGTTTGCCTCATTTATTTATTTATTTTTGTATCAGTGACCCTAATTTGTCATATACAGTTTTCATTTTGTTGCTTTTATAAAGCTAGAATTTGACTTTTCAGAATGTTTTACACATGCTCAGTGTGTACAGAATTTTCAGTTGGATGTTATATATGCACTTTCTTTAATTCTCGTGGGCTACGTTATTTGGCATGTTTATTTATTTATTTTTCTAGAAAGAAAAATTCAATGTTCCAATTCTGTTCATTTATGCCTTAGCTTGATTTATGTTGCTTCTTTCTATCCAGATATTTTACGAACAATGCATACGTCAGAAGACACTAGTGTTTATGATAAAGTTGTGAATGCTATATTTGATGAGGAAATGTTAAGCACTAAAGGCCACCTTGAGGATGTTGGAGGGTTAGGTTTGGCTAGAAATGATACATCATCAATCCTTTACACAGATTTAGACACTGAAGTCCGGGACCAGGTTGCCGAGATTGCAATGGAAGTGTTCAGGCAGCATTGTGCAAAGCATTTGGAAATACTACCCATGAGGTTATTGGGAAATTGTCAGCAGCTTAATAGGTTTTTCTCTAAATTAAACTTTTTGTGGTCATCAGTAAACATATGTGAAACCCAATATCATTTTCTTCATGCATGCTTGAGCTGGATGCTTTTTTTGATTTATGATGTGAAGGAGAGCTGTTAAACTTTTGACCCACGGGGGAGACAAGATTGAGCTTTGCCATGAGCTGCGGTTGCCCTTTGTGAATTGGGTTATTGCAAATCAGGTGACAATCCACGGAATTCTGTTCATTTTTGAAAATTGTTGATCAAATTTAATGGCAATTTCTATTTCAGTTTTGGCTAGCTGAGTGCATGTCTTGCTTTACGGTGATGAAATTAGTGAAATCCTTTTAAATTTGTTTCCATTGGCTTGTACTTTCCAGCTTGTCTACCCTTTTCTTTTTGGTTAGTTGCTATTTCCATGGTCATACATTTGGCCAGTGGGATGTTCTCAAGATAATAATTTGATTGTGTTTTGATATTCACTTCCCAAAATTTCTTTCTTTCCATGCTCAAATTGAATTTTCTGCATTATTTGTTTACTAGGGTTAATTAAGTGGCAAAATGGGCGGGCTCGGGTGGGTCAAAATGGGTGGTGCATTGACACAGCTCAACTGAAATCTGCCAATTTAATATATGGGTTTAAGTTGGTTGTGTTAGATGGGGTAGGTGTTAGACAAATCAACACGATTAACCTGTTTGGTTTATTGAGCTATTTTTCTAAAAAATGTTTTTACTTTTTGGGTTCTACAAGACTAGAAAACACTAAAATTTTTAAAATTAAGTTACAAATTTGAATGAAAATCCACTAAAGAAAAAAAAAAAAAAAAACCAAAAAAAGTTGTTTTGTTTTTTAATTTTTATTTTATTTTTTTTGAAAAATTTTACTCTTTAGATTTTTTTAGACTGGATTTGAAGTGATTTTTTTTTTTTTTAACACAATTTAAAAAACTTTACTTTTTGTAAGTTTTGAGAGCTGTGGTCTTCCTAGTTGGCTTGGGTAGGAAAATTGTAAAGATTGAACTGTTTGATTTAGTTTTTGAATCAGTTTCTAAATTTTTAATTTTTTTTTAAAAATTTAAAAACCATTTGGTGTAAACAATTAGAAAAAAAAAAAAAAAAAAAAAAAACCAGTCATCATTTTCACATAGTGAAATCAAATTTTGAAAATATCTTTTTGGTGTTTATTTTTGTTAAACTAATTTCTATTCTTAAAAAAAAAATCCAAAAAATAGATTCTGAAAATGAAACCAAACAAATATTATTGATGTTTGGATATGATTTACATGATTGGATTTTGTATGTAATAATTATACATAAACTGAATAGATGTATTAGTAACCCCATTGGTAGTGGTGATGTATTGGTAAACCACATTGGTGCTAGTGGTTTGGTGGAGGTAGCGGTGGAGTTGTGATAGTGGTGGTGGAGGTGATGGTGTTGGTGGTGGTGGTGGTGGTGAGTTGTGATAGTGATGGAGGATGAGTACAGAGAGTAACCAGCATTTGCTTTTCAGGCTGATTTTAATTCGGTTTTATGGCTGAAACTGCAACAAGATTATAGGGGTCTAAGGGTTTGTATGAATAATAAAGGAGGTAAAAGTTTAAATATTAAAAGATGAGATCTTGGCACTGTTTTGGAGCTATTTCAAGGCTGTGAACAGTGTTTGGGCTGTTAAAGTGCAGGAATCACTCCTGGAGGCCTCAGGCATCATACTTAGGGTTTGATTGCATCACACAATCTATAAAAGAAGTTTCAAAAGCTCTGAAAATTCTTTAAATTATTGAGTCTATTAAATTATATGCATTACATGACTTCATATAGATTTTAGAGACTTCCTTTACCATTTAGGATTCCAAAATAAGAAACTACTAAAATTTTGATTTCAAAAACCAATTAATAACAAATAAGAAACAAATAAAAATCAATTAAATAACTTGGCCCACAACACAAGATGACCGATGGGTGACTCGTATAGTCCATGTTAACAAATTTGAAAATTACCAAAATACCCATGACCTAAAAACTCTAGAAAACATAAAATAACTATTAAGACAGACTCTGATAATAGTAGAAACATGATTATGTATGGTTCCTACCGGTTTCACTTTGAAATCATTCCAATGTCCAAATATCACCGCTTCTTTGAATTTAATTTTTCTTGAGTTTCTTACACTCTACATCATTCTCCCCTAGCTGAAAAAAATTCGACTTCGAGTTTTGTACTGTATCAAAATCCACGAACTTTGAAATTACATTAATGGCTTCACATTGGAATCTTCAAGTTGGCAGCATTGTTTTTTCGTCATCAAAGGTGGCAATGGAAGCAACAAGATATTTTTAGATCTACAGCTGAATTTTTCAAGAATCATGAAATCAATTGAAGTAGAAGATGGACCCTTGAATTGATCTAAGTGTTGAGTTGCCAGCCCCATCATCCATTGCATTCTCTTTTCGCTTTGCAATATATTTTACAATCAATTTGAATGCTCCTTGCATCAAACAAGCATGGATTCCATTATTCTTGGCCTTTTTCTCAACCAAAATGTCATCATGCAATTCAATTTTGCAATCATTTTGTGATTCTTGCATATGTTGGACATCATTCGTGGGTAGAGGATCATTAGATAACTTCGTTGGCACCACATCAGAAAATTTAGGTGACACATTGGCGACCTTTAAAGGCATATTTTGCTCGGAATTAGCCTTTGGTTGCTTTAATTCTTCAGCCTCTACAGTTTGTATGGTATCCAAATCATCAATTTGATGTCTAGCCTCTTTTTGAATAATTTGGGAATCCGCTGGTAGCGCTTTTCCCTTATGAATGGGAGAGCCTTTTTATCATTAATAATTTGGTCTTCTTTTCTTTTGGGCAAAATCTGATTGTTTTCTTTCACTTGTGACTTTACTTGCGCATCTTTGACAGCATTCTTTGGTTTTGGTGCTACTTGTGATGCATGTCTCACACAATTTTGTGGTTGTTGCAGCAATCCTCCTCTTGTAGTCTTCAAAATTGTAGATTTCTCCTTAAATTTTACAAAAAAATTCAAATTGTATAGTCGTTGCAATATCATCTTTGAGATCTTTGAAATATGCATGAGACATCTCTTCTTTAATTCTATATCTCAATCAATTTTAAAACGAGCAATAGTCATTCGTTCACTTTCTACCACTTCAGACTTGATAAATCACACACATCACCTTGCTCTAGAGAATACAATTGATCAATAAACTCATTTTGAAGCTCACTTCGATGAATTTCTTGATGGGATCCAAGAATAAGAGAGAGAAATTAGAGAGAGAGAGGAACCCTAAGGGTTCTAGAGAGTGAATATCTCAATATCATTCAATTATCATATAAAGTTAGTTATGAAATGATGTCTACTTCTCTAGATATAGGCTATTAATTAACTATCTACTAACTAACTCACTTGTTAGGCACATATCCTACATCATACTCTCCCACTCGAAAGAACTTGTCCTCATGTGAAAACGAAAACAAAGTAACAACCAATGCATAAGAAATGAAACACACTACTAGACAAGTACAATACAAACAAATCCCATAAAGAAACTAGTGTACAATAAGGGAAGTGGTGTCGGTGCACGAAGAGTCCGACAAATAAGGCACAAGATGTTGCACATTGAATGTGTTGGAAATTCCCAAATGAGGGGGTAATTGGACTTGATAAGCATTGTCATTTGTTCAAGACTTCACATGGACCCACTTTCCGGTCACTCAACTTTGTATAAGAACCTTGATGATACCTTTCCTTGCTCAACACAACTCAAACAAGATCCCTTACTCCAAATGACACCTTTCTTTTATGTGCATCAATTGCCGCTTTGTATTTGGCATTGGACTTTTCAATTTGGGACTTGATTTAGCATGGACATTTTTCATGAATGCAACCATCTCCTCTGCTTTGATGCTTCATTTCCTTGAAATGGGCAAAGGAACCAAATCTATAACGCTTGAAGGTTTCATCCTATAAACCACTTCAAAGGGAGAAGTGTTAATAGTGCAATTGAGAGACGAGTTGTAAGCAAACTTGGCTAAGGGAAGAATGCCATCCCAACTCTTGGGATGATCACCCACTAGACACCTCAACAAGTTTCCAAGACTTAGATTTGCCATCTCTGTTTGGCCATTGGTTTAAGGATGAAAGGTAGTGCTAAAATTCAAATCGGTGCAAATTTTCTTCCACAAGGTTCTCCAAAAGTGAGCAAGGAACTCCGCATCTCAATCAAACACCATAGAGGTAGACACCCCATGCAACTTATAGATTTCCTTGAAGAAGAGGTTAGTGATGTTGGTAGCTTCCATGGTCTTCTTGTAAGGGATAAAATGTGCCATCTTGGTGAAGCGGTCCACCCACCATAATGGAATCACTTTGCCTTTGTGTAGGAGGTAAACCCCACACGAAATCCCTGCTAATGCATTGCCAAGGACCATCCAGCACCGGTAAAGGCATATATGATCCTGCATTAGTTGCAATCTATTTGCTTTATTGACAAATTTGACACCGCTTCACGTAGTTGCCCATGTCCTTAGTCATGCTTGGCCAATAATATGCAACTTGAAGTAACCCAAGGGTCTTGTCCTTACCAAAGTGGCCCAACTTATGATGTTCGATCAACAAATGTGTCCTTAAAGAACAACTAGAACACACAACTTAAGGCCATGAAAAAGGAATCCATCCCATAACATGTAACTTGGATAAGTAGCTCTATCCTCTCTTTGCAAAGCATCATGAATCTTGTGGAAGTAAGGATCACTCGCATAGAATGTACGAAACTTATTAAAACCCACAACTTCATTCTTCATCTCAGCCAAGCGAGTTATTCGCCTACTCAACCCGTCGGCCACCTTATTAAGGACTCCGATTTATGTCTCAAGGAAAATGTAAATTGCTGCATGTAAGCCACCCATTTAGCATGCCTATTGTTAAGATGAGGTTGGCTATTAATGTGATTGAGGGCCTCATGATTGGTGTTGAGCACGAACTTTTTGTAAGCAAGGTAGCAGCTCCAATGCTTGATGGCATAAAACTCCAAGTCATTAGTTGCTACCTAATTCAACTCCCGCTTAGGGAGAGTTGAACCAATGACCTCTCTCTTGGGACTAAGACCTTAGCAGAATACTCGATCTTAGCCCCATTTAACTTTTCATTACAGAAGGCGATTGGCTTCCCTTCTTGGCTAAGGACACGTCCAATGCCCATCCTTGAGGCGTGACAATCAAGGTTAAAGGTTTTGTCAAAGTTCGGTAGTGCCAGAATTGGAGCTTCGGCAAGCACCCTCTTCATTATACGCAACCTATTGGCGGCTTCCTTGCTCCAGTCAAAAGTCTTAAGCTTGAGAATGTTGGTTAAAGGGGCAGCGAGGCTATTAAAGTTACAGATAAACCGTCTATAGAAGGTAGCCAACCCATGAAAACTCCTCACTTCATGGATGCTGGAGGGAATATGCCATTCCACAATCGCCTTGACCTTCTCCACGTCCATAAGCAACCCACGAGACAAGACGACATAACTCATGAAAATGACTTGATCCACTGCAAAGGTAGGGGGCGTTTGATAACTGGATTGAACACTTGAAACTAAATGTATTAAGTGATAATTAATTAAGTCAATCTGATAACCACAATTGATATCATTTAAAAATTTAAATGTCTCTTCAAATTAAGCTAAAACTTAAGAAAATTTTAAATCATATGAAACTTATTTAATTCTGACTGAATTTATAAATATTAAACTTAAGAATCGAGATACACTAATATAAACTCACTACCACCACCATTGCTACAACTACCACCATAACCACAACCACAACCACAACCACAACCACCAACATCATGCTGCAGCCACCACCACCACTATTGCTCCCATCACCACAAATGTCACTACTTTTACCACCACTACCATGCCACTATCGCTATCGCCACCACCATCAAAGCTACCATACCACCATTGTCACCATCAACATTACCACTACCACTTTTGCCATCGCCATCGCCATCGCCACAATATAAAAATTCAAATATACAATTTGAAGATAAAAAAATTCAAATTTGATCTTATACATATCAAACAAATTATTTTGAATTCAACACTTAAATTTTTATCAAACAGCTTTTCAGTTTAAAAGATTCAGTGTTCAATTTTCGTTACTTAATTTTTAGTTTTCAGCTTTTATCAAACACAGCCGTACACTTCTTATTGTTGCCATAGAACTTCTCACCTTAAAAGCTCAAAAACTTGCTAGAGGTGGCACAAATGCTCTTCCAAAGTTTGACTATAGATCAATACATCATCGAAATAGTCCACTACACAAAAACCCAAAGGTGGTTGCAACATTTGTGTCATCAGTCTCATAAAAGTACTCGGAGCATTGGTAAGCCCAAATGGCATCACAAGTCATTCAAAGAGATCATTATGTGTTTTAAAAGCCGTTGTCTGCTAATCATCCAACCTAATGTGTATTTGATAATAACCGCATCTAAGATCAATCTTAGATATTCACCCAAAAAAAAGATCAATCTTAGAAAACACCTTTGAGCCGGCAAGGCAACTCAACATATCACCCAATCTTGCAATTGAAAAGCGATACTTGATTGTAATTTTGTTGATTGCCTGGCTATCTACACACAGTCCATGACACATCCTTCTTAGGTGTCAAAAGAGCCAGCACACCACAAGGACTAAGGCTTAGCCGAATATACCCTTTAGCCAAAAGCTCTTCTACTTGCATAGGTCGGTTTATTTGGAAGCGCCGACCTGGGTACCAAATCAATATGATGTTGGATGTCCAGTATAGGAGGCAAATCGGAAGTTCATTCTTGGGGAAAGACATTTGCATACTTTTCCAAAAGAGTAGCCACATCAACCTCTTCCTTAGTAGCAACCGTGTGCACAACCGGAACCAAAACCAAGACAATCTTGAAATCCAGACTCTCTTCCAAAACTCCTTGGAAGCAACCAATGTGTTGGAACTAGAAGATGGCTTGGAAGGAAGCTTCTCTTTCATAGTAAGCAATGTAAAGTGGCTATCATTCTTGATAACAGTGTAAGTGTTCTGTTTGCCATCATGCAAAGATTGCTGGTCATATTGCCAAGGATGCCCAGGTAGAAGATGGCAAGCACCCATAAGTACTACATCACACCATGCTTCATCGAAATACTTGTTCCGAATAGAAAATGAAACCGTTTGGTTACCTTAATCTCATTGCCTTTCTTGAACCAAGATAAAGGATAAGGATGTGGATGGTCCTCCACCGAAAGATTGAGCTTAGTCATCACTTCTTGGAAAACCATGTTCTCACAACTTCCACTGTCAATGATCATGTTACAAACACGTCCACCAATATTGCAAGTGGTATAGAAGATATTGGTGCTCATCCAATCTTCTTGGTTCTCTTGTTTTGGTGATGGAAGCGTCTTCTTCAACATAAGAGTAAGACCTTCCTCATCACTATCACCACCAATTTCAACATTGCCCGAATTGTCAAAAATTGGAGCATCTTCATAGTCACCCTGTTTGTCAACTTCTTCAATGAGAAGTGCCTTGTTCCGATTAGTGCCCATGTTCTTGCGGCAATAAGAAGATCTGTGTCTTGGTTCACCATGCTTGAAACATTTGAAGGTTCCATCTTAAGGTGGATTTTGGTTTCCAAAAGTACCATTAGAACAAGGAGCATGAGAAGAAGCACCCTTATCCATAAACTAGAAAGGAGGACTAGCTTTGGCAAAGCTAAGAGGAGGACCTGTCCTAAAACCACCTTGCAACTCTCTATGGGAGTATTGTCCCATTCGGCAAGCACTACAACTTTGTTGCTTTTCCACTACTGAGGCCTAATTATAGGCCTCAAAAACATTCCACAATATATGCAATATAAGAACATCTTGGATAGAAGGCTTCAATCCACTCACATAACGAGCCAACCGTTGTTTTTCACTCTTATTTAAATCAACCCTAGCAATGAGTCGATAGAAAGACTCCGTGTATTCGCTTACCATTCCAACTTGGTTGAGGACATTAAGGTTTTGGTATACGCTTGGAAGATAGTTAAATGGTAAGAAATGCTCTTTCAACGTCTTTTTCATATTCTCCCAATCATGGATTTCCTTTGTCCCACGATGCCGACGACTAAGTTGAAGTTGCTCCTACCAAGTGGAAGCCGCCCTTCCTTTTAGTCGGATTGCAACTAGCTTGACTTTCTTCTCATTGGAAACCTCTCCATAGGCAAAGATATGCTCAATAGTATTAAGCTAATCTATGAACTCATTGGGATTAAGAGACCTATGAAAATCGGGGAACTCGATCTTGATGTTGTTCTCCCACCTGTTCAAATCAACCCAGATCCGCTTGACACCTTTGTGGAGCTCAAAAGAGATTGTCAAAAGAGATTGAATTTAACCTTTCTTGAGCTTCTTATCACTACGTCATTATTTTTTGTTCATTTATTTTTGGTTTAAGATTTTTTTACGAGGATGTCTACACACATTAGGATGTTGGACCTTTGTGATTATTTTTGATAAATTTTTAGGTCATTTTTCCTTAACAACTTAACACCTTTTATGCCTTTAGAATAATATATTCTTGTGTTTGGTAAAATTTATTTAATTTTTATTAATATAATAACTTTGGTTCTTATTGGCATTTACCTTTTTTTTTTTTTTTTGGTTACATTAGATGCCATAGCCTTGGGGGACGTAGGATAATTTAATCACTTGTTGTTCATTTTGACATTAACTTTCATAATTTAAGAGGGCTGCTATTAACACCAATTCAATTTCTTTGGACCTTCCAATTTCCAATTTTTTTTTTTAATTATAATTATACCCTGACGTAAAATTACATTAAAGGACAATCTTTAATGGAACACACAACCACCACCAAATAAAGACAATGAAAATGACACTCTACAATATTATACACCCACCTCCACCCCCACTTATACATATTCCTCACCAACATAAACCCTAAATGTATTCGCCTTCATCACCGTCCTAAACCCTATATGTATTTGTTAGAATATTTTCTTATTTCCTTATTTATATTAGATTGTGATTGATTGATTGTGATTCCTTAATCAGTCAATCAATCAATCAATATAAAAGGTAATTCCTTAATTAGTGCCTTAAGGCTTCCTTTTTGTAACAGTTGATTGTTTAATATAAAAGGTGATGATATCATAATCATCACCCAAGCTTTGTATTTTCTTAAATTACAAGGTATCAGAGCCAAAGCCCTAAAAATTGTCACCCACAAAGTTGCTGCCACCAACCAGCCATCACTTATCACCACCCATACTCCACTGCTGATCCCTGAGTCTCTGTTGGAACCAGCCAAGGTCCCACAGAGCTATTTCGGCTTTAGCCGAAGGCCATTTTGGCTTAGTCGACCCTTGTGAGGGCTATCCTAGCCTTTCTTTGTATTTTGGCTCCTATGGATGAGTGTTTAAGGGCTTCTCCATCTTCTATTGCCCTAAGTTTCTTTCCCTCTACTTTCTTGAACATAGTTCAACACTTGTTTTGATTGGAGGTTGATTTTCCCGTATTTGATTTATTTTTTGGGTGTATAGATGACCTATTAATCTGATTGTTAAGCTCCCATAGTGGTTTGTATGTGATTTTGCTTGTTCTAGCCCATTCCATTCCTCTTTCCATTTTTGTGATTCGTGCAAGCTTTTTTAGGTTGAAATTGTAGAGTTCTTATGGCTGACCTAACTAGTGAATCCACCATTACTTCTCACCCATCTAAAGGGGAGAGCTCCAGTCTAGCTATGACTACTACATAGAACCTGTACTCTAGCCTCAAAATCACCACCGCTCTGTTTAATGGTCAGAATTGCCTTTCATGGTCTCAGTGTCTGGCGCTTTTTCTGAAGAGTAAGGGGAAGATGGGATATGTTAATGGGAGAGTTCAAGCACCAGGTATTACGGATCCTAGCTATGACCAATGAGAGATTACCAACTCTTCAATCATGGGTGGGTCATTCATTCCATGGTTCCTGAGATTGGTGAAAGCTACTTATCCATGGATACTGCCCAGGATATTTGATAAGCAGTCGCTCCTACACATTCTCGAAAAGGGAATTTTTCTCAGTCTTTTAAGCTGCGCCGATCTATTAAGCGCTCAGTATAGGGGGAGCAGACAGTTCTCAAGTATTACACCTTTTTGACTAATGGTTGGAAACACCTAGATCATCTCTTGGATTACAAGCCTGTTTGTACAGTTGACTCGGTTAGTTACCAGAAGTTTCTTGCACCGGAGAGGGTCTTCAAGTTTCTGGAAGACCTCAATGTGGAGTTTGATCCACTCCAGAGTTGTGTCCTCGGCATGGATGTTCTTTTATCTCTTCAAGAGGCCTTTGCATATGTATAGAATGAGGAGAGTTGACGTTTTGCTATATTACCACTAGTTGCTGGAGACCGCTAAGCATTACTTTCTGCTTCTTGAGATGGAGTTAGTTTGTCACTACCTCTTTCCTATCCTTCAAGGAAGGATACTGTGTTCTGTGATTACTATAGCAAGCCGCGGCATACTCGTGAGACGTGTTGGAAGCTTCATGGGGCTCCATCAGGGAGTTGGGGTGATCAGTTTGATACTAGGGGCGGTCGATTAGGCCAGTCTAGAGGACGTAGCTCTAATCCACAGGCTCATCAGTCTAGTACTTCCGTTTCAGTTGGTCCGACTTCTGATAGTTTATCTAGCATGACTTCTCCTAAGCTTGATGCTGTTCTACGTCATTTACTGGCCCACCGGTCTTCTACTACTCCCAGTGCATCTTTCTTGTCGTTTGCGTACTCAGGTAGTTTAGTCTCTTTTCCTAGTGCTTTTCTTTCCCATAAGTCTTTGCCATGGATTATTGATTCTGGAGCCTTAGATGATATGTTTGGTCTTTTGACCTTTTCTTGGCATATAAGCCTTATTCAGGTCAAGACAAAGTTAGGATTGCAGATGATACTATTTCTTTTATCTCTAGGAAAGGTTTAATTCATGTCACCCTTATCTTACCTCTGTCTTTAGTGCTCCACGTTCCCAATTTTTCTATTAATCTTCTATCCTTGAGTCGTATTACTAAGGATTTGAACTGTAGTGTGACATTTTTTTTCTGATCATTGTCTTTTTCAGGACCTTGTCACGAGGAGGATGATTGGCAGTGGTAGTGCAGAAAATGGTCTCTATTTATTGGATCAACCGAACAAGCTTGCTCATCATACATCCAGTTTCCAACCACCAAGGAGGATTTATGGTTGTGGCATCGGCGTCTTGGGCATCCTTCTTTTCATTTATTTAGGTATTTATTTCCGTCTGTTTTTACAAACAATAATGTGTTTGAGTTTTTTTGTGAGTCTTATCAACTTGGCAAACAACACCGAGCTTCTTTTGCTCCAAGTCTTAATAAAAGTTTAGCTCCTTTTTCTTTAATACATTTTGACGTGTAGGGTCCATTTCGTGTTGTGTCTTTAGAAGGCCATAGATGGTTTGTTACCCTTATCGATGATTTTTTCTCGTACTACTTGGGTGTATCTCATGAAAGAAAAAAGTGAGGTTTCCTTTGTGTTTCAAAATTTTCGTAAAATGATTTGTACTTAGTTTAGGACAATTGTCAAAATCTTTTGTTCTGATAATGGGGTTGAATACATCGATTTGGGATTAAAGAGCTATTTTTCCACTCATAGCATTATATATCAGACATCTTGCACCAATACCCCTCAACAAAATGGAGTTGTAGAGCGTAAGAATCGTCATCTTCTTGATATGGTTCGTTGCATGTGTTTTTCTATGAGTGTGCCTCGGTTCTACTGGGGCGAGACTGTTCTCACCACAGCTTATCTCATTAATCGCCTTCCTACCCAGGTTTTGCAAAAACAAGCTGCACTTCAAGTCCTTCTCGGTTCAGAGTCTTTGTTTTCCATTCTCCGTAAAATATTTGGCTGTGTCTGTTTTGTCCACAATCATTCTCCTACTTGTGGTAAGTTGGACCTAACTCTCTCAAGTGTGTTTTTCTCGGATACTCGCCTACTCAAAAGGAGTATAAGTGTTATGACCCTCCTTCTTGTAAGTAGTTTGTGTCCATAGATGTCACCTTCTTTGAGTGCCAGTCATACTTCTTGTCTTCTCAGGTGTCATAGTCATCCCTTTAGGGAGAGCCTTGGTGTGAAGAGATTCCTGCTGTCCCTGTTGCTCCTATGGTGGAACCAGTTGTTCCTACACCACCTATTACTGAGACTATAGAATCCAATGCCACCAAGGACAGAGAAGGACAAGTTTATGTCAGGGATAAAGATAGACAGAAAGTTACTTGGATACAAGAGACCACTTCTGCTCACCCATTGTCGTCTCCTGCTTTTGATAAGAGTCCAGGTAACTATAAATCTCTTGTTCCTCTTGAATCTACTGATATTGCTATTCCTGGCACTATTGATCTTGATATTCCTATTGCCAATCAAAAGGGTGTGAGATCTTGTCCTCGATATCTTGTCTCAAACTGTGTCCTACTCTCATTTGTCTTTCTCTTATAGAGCCTTTATGTCGAACATTTCCTCTGTTAGTATTCCTAACCATTTTCAGGATGCTCTCGCTACCTCTGAATGAAAACTTGCCATTGTTGAGGAAATGAAAGCACTTCGTAAGAATGACACTTGGGAATTAACTGAGTTACCTTAGGGCAAACGACTGGTAGGATGCAAATGGGTGTATACTATGAAGCACAAAGCAGATGGTTCCATTGAGCGTTACAAGGCTCGACTTGTGGTAAAAGGCTTCACTCAGATTTATAGAGTAAACTATCAGGAGACTTTTGCACTAGTGGTTAAGATGAATTCAGTCAGAATACTTCTCTCTCTAGCAGCTAATTTAGATTGGCCACTTTATCAGTTTGATGTAAAGAATGCTTTCTTACATGGTGATCTAGAAGAAGAGGTATATATGGACATTCCTCCTGATTTTGAGGATCATCCGACAGAGGGTAAAGTATGCAGGCTTCGCAAGTTGTTATATGGTCTCAAACAGTCTCCAAAGGCTTGGTTTGAGAGATTTACTCAGGATATGCTTAAATATGGTTTCAAACAGAGTCAGGCAGATCACACTTTGTTTATGAAACATTCCTCACGTGGTAAGACTACAACTCTCATTGTTTATGTGGATGACATAGTGCTTACAGGCAATGATAGTGAGGAAATATTTCTGTTGAAGAATTATTTCGCTATTGAGTTTGAAATCAAAGACTTGGGGAATTTGAAGTATTTTCTGGGAATCAAAGTTGCTCACTCCAAGGATGGGATTTTCATCTCACAAAGGAAATATGTTATTTACTTTTTCAAGGAAACAGGGATGCTTAGATGTAAGTCTTGTGATACCCCACTGGAACCTAATCAGAAACTTTGTGATGATAAAAGGGGAGTAACTGTTGATAAGGGGAGTTATCAGCGACTAGTGGGTAAGCTCATTTACTTATCTCACTCTCATCTTGATATTGCTATTGCTGTCAATATGGTTAGCTAGTTTATGCATGCTCCTCATCAAATTCACTTAAAGGTTATGAGAATTCTGAGGTACTTGAAATCTTCTATTGGAAAGGGCCTTTACTTTTCCAAACATGATCACGTCAGAGTGGAAGCCTATACAGATGTTGATTGGGCAGGGTCAACAACTGATAGGAGATCTACATTAGGAAATTGTACCTTTGTGGGCGGCAATCTTGTTACTTGAAGGGGTAAGAAACAGAATGTGGTGGCTCAATCGAGTGCAGAAGCTGAGTTTAGAGCTATGGTACAAGGTGTGTGTGAACTCTTGTGGATCAGACTGTTGTTGAGTGATCTGGATGTGGGCCAGACAAACTCTATACAACTATATTGTGATAATAAGGCTGCCATCAACATAGCTCACAATCCTGTTCAACTTGACAAGATAACGCATGTTGAGATTGATCGCCACTTCATCAAGGAGAAACTCACCAGCAGCATGATATGTATTTTTTTTGTGAAGTCAGGTGAACAACTTGCAGACATCCTCACCAAGGGAGTTGGGAGTAAACCATTTTATGACACTCTAGGCAAGCTGAGCATGCAAGATATCTTCGCACCAGTTTGAAGGAAGTGTTAGAATGTTTTCTTATTTCCTTACTTAAATTAGATTGTGATTGATTGATTGTGATTCTTTAATCAGTCAATCAATCAATCAATATAAAAGGTGATTCCTTAATTAGTGCCTTAGGGCTTCTTTTTGTAACAGTTGATTGATTAATATAAAAAGTGATAATATCATAATCATCACCCAAACTTTGTATTGTTCCTCTTCATCACCAGCATAAACCTTGAACCAGACATCAATGGCTGAAGTCCAACGTTCTAGTCATTTCGAATCGTTGCATTATTCATACCACATATAGGTTATTTCACCATTTGGTGATACTTATAGAACAATGGAGGACGATGACAACAACTCTGATGAGATTGGCGTTGCATTATCTTGCATTAATGATTCTTGGTTTTTTTCGATGGTTGCTGTTTTGTTTAAGCTTGTTCAGTACTAGTTTATTGACTTTTAAAGTTTTGTTCGATAACACTGTGCTGAACAAATACATTTAGTTAGGTTGATGGGTTCTGAACAGTAATATTTTGTTCAACACTGATATGCCGAACGGTTTCATTTTGTAGGGTTTTTCCCCAACTTTTGTTTTTTGTGATGGTGTTTCCCTCTAAAACCCCCTTTATTGAGGGTTTTACCTCCGGAATAAACCAAAAAACAAAATGTAATGGGAAGAAGAGATGCAATGGTGTTGATAAGATGGGGAGTTGGAGGTTACCTGAGAAGGGATTTCTGACGAGTCAATGCAATGGTGCATTGATTTCACTGAGATTTTCGATGAGTTGATGAAATGATGCAATCGTGTTGATAAAATGGACGCCATCGTTCATTGATGGTGTTCACTGATTTTGAATAAATCAAAGATAGGGATCGTCGTCGTCGTCGTTCTGCTACAGGAGAGGGAAGGAGAAAGACCGTCTTCAACCATGATGGAGAGGGTGTGCACTTAGGTGTGATGATATTGGTCTTGTTTGGGAAGAGGGTTGGGCTAAAATAGTCAATAAGACAAAATGTCACATCCAACTCATAATCATTTCACTTCCCAAACAACTTCCCAACTTCCCAAATATAACTATTTTAGCTAGGCTAAAATAGCCAAAAAGCCAAATAACCAACTTCCCAAACAAGGCCATTTTGAATAGGGTTAAATTTGGTATTAACTGGGGTGTTAAAAGAAATTTTATTGAAATTTAGGGTTTAAGGTGGAGGTTCAAAGAAATGAGGGTCCAATGAATTAAGGTAGGTGCTAATAGCAACTCTGTAATTTAATTTGGGTTAATTTCACTTTTTACCCCTAAACTTTTGTCAAACGTCTATTTAATCCCTAAACTATCGATTGAGTCTACTAAGTCTGTAAATTATATAAATCAAAGTGTATTTAGTCTCTAAAATATTTAATTCAAATATATTTAGTCTTTGAAATGATTACAAAAATAAAATATAAGCCTATACGTATCATAAATTAGTAAAAGACTTTATTTAGAAATTAAAAAAAAAAAAAATAGTAAAAGACCTTACCTAGTGAAGATTTTATTTTTAAAAAACCTTAAATTTCTATTTTATCTTTAGAAATTGTTTTTTTGTATTGTAATTAGTATCAAAGTTTCATTTCTTAGCCTAATTAAAAAGGAAATTATAAATGAAATTCAACATATAATACTAGATAAATGTAAGCAAAGCTATTGTAGAAGATAAGCAACAAAATACTATAAATAATTATCCTTACCTTTACAAAAGAACTTCACCAAAGGAACTAGCACCCAATTTTTAAAGACATCAAGAGATTTATGATTTTTTTGAAATAAAATATTAACTAGGTTGTGTATTTTACTAATTTATAATAATTATGAGTTTATATATTTTTTTTTTCTAATTTTTTTTGCGAGACTAGATAGTTTTGAATTAAATATTTTAGAGACTTAATAGATTCAATCTTTAGTTTAGGGACTAAATACACTATGATCTATATACTTTAGGGACTTAGTAGACTCAATTGATAGTTTAGGGAAAGTAGATAATTTGACAATAGTTCAAGGGTAGAAAGTGAAATAATCCCTTTTAAATTTGTGCGGTTATGCATCAACACTTGTGTTTGATAACATTTGATTTATTTTTTATTACTATAATTTCATTGGTTCGCAATGAAATTTACTTCTAGATTGTACATGACAACTACGTTACAACTTTTGGTTCACTTTGATGCTTACTTTCAGATGTTACAGTCATTTAATTGTGCCCTTAGTTTGAATGAATTCAAAGCTTCAAACTTGTTGAGTTAATTAAAAATATTGGGATTATTAATAAATATAAACAGTTTTTTGTTTTTCTCTCTTAATATTTCTGTATTTTTCATGTTTTTTTTTCTTTTCCTTGTGTTACTAAAATATTTTCAATACATTTCCAGTTTCGAGCTGACCAAATGACATGCCGAAATGAAATTTTGATCAATGATGTGGACATACAAATGGAGCTATTGATATTAATGCTGATATAAAATATTTACTGATTGTCAAAGTCGTTGATGGTAACAACAGAAATATAAGCATATCGACTGATTGTTAGCTTTGTAATGGCTATGGTAGGACTTGACATTTGGATTGAGCCAATGATGGTGATGAAATGGTAGAGTAGGGGAAATTTCATTCTTCCAATTAGATAGTGACTTTTTCTTCTAATATAAACCAAACCATACCAAACCAAACCAAACCAAACCAAGCCTTAAGTCCCATCAAATGGGGTCGGCTACATGAATCCTTCTTCTAATAAATGGCAATAAAATTCTCATTTCTTTAACACGGATTTTCTTGAATTGTCATTATTAGTTTGATTGCTTCTTACTTTTTATTTGATTATTTTGCCAACTAGGATAAGCTCTGGTTTAAGTCACTTAACTATAGGAGAGTTTTATGCGATGTAATTTATCACAACTTTTTCCTAAGTATAGTGAAAAATATTAGTATTTTGTTATTCTACCTGCCAATTTAATTATGATATTCCTTATCACATACAAGTACAGTGTCTAGATTGTTTTTTCTAACCACCATTTGCTTAAAATTCTGACAGTTAATTGACTTTAAATTGGTGTAAAATATCCAGCAATATTTCTGTCATTGGTATCCTCAAGTCCACAGCTAGTTATCCTTTGTTAGATATTTGGACTGTTTGGATTCTTTTTTCTTTTCTAATCCTTGACAATGTCTTACTCATTGGTATTGCAGATATCGTCTTTCAAACGATATGAAATATCATATGTTTATCGAAGAGCAATTGGTCATTCACCACCAAATCGTTATCTTCAGGTTTGCATTGCATTTTACTTGGTAAAAGTTCTTTATATAATCTCTGAGTCAATGTGCTCAGTTGTGTGAGCTTGATGGCAATACTTGGTTTAGATAAGAGTCACCTGTATGACAACAGTTCCTGTGTATAGGGAGATTTTGATATTATTGGAGGTGCATCAGCGTTGACAGAGGCAGAAGTCATCAAGGTATTCAGTTTTATCAGCCATATTCACAGTAATGAACTAGACCCAAAGTAATTTGAATGTAATACTGGACTAAGGCCATAATTTGTCACATTATTGGTTGCACTTCATTTGCTACTCCGACTGCCAAACATTTTGATAGTGAAATAGTGACTTTAGTATTTTTGCTAAATGGATCTGCAATCAATTCCATACCTACCTCATAATTTTATTTATTTTTTTTTTAGTTCTTTTCTTCCCCCCTCCACCCTTTTCATATGAGATAGTGTCATCTTTGATATGAATTTCTTTAGTGGTGCCTTATTGAAAGGTTGTCTAGTTATTCGTCATATTGCCTTATGTGATGAAGTCTGTGATAAGGTATATTATTAACATCAAAGAGCTTTAATATCTCAAGCGATCTACATTCTTAGCATTTAATGTTTTATATTTGTTTTCCAAAAGTAGGCAATATCATAGATGTCTTAGGGTACTTATATTCTTATCAATTGGGTACCCTATTTGTTATTCTTCTCTAATTTATAAGAAGTTATTGTGACTTCAGAAGTTTAAAGGAAAAATATTGCTCCAAATTAATTATTTACTTAAGTAATTTGACTTGGAGGTATTTCTATTTTCTTGATGTTTTCTTCATAATGCTACCACAAAGTACTTCATGCATTCTCAATAATTAAATAATTGGACAAATTTTCTTTTTTTTCTTTTTTTGAACTGGAATTGGACATGTTGAGGTTTATGAAAATTAAAACCTCATAAACAAAAGGTTTAAACATGAGAACCTAAGAAAGAAAATGAAGAACTTCAAATGAAGAGATAAGGAAGGAAAATTTATTTTGATCTTGTAAGCAATAACTTCTCATTTGATAGCAAGCAACGATTGGGATAACTCCTTAAATGAGATAACTCCTCACAAGTACCTCTGTCATCAAGAGCAAGTACAGGTTGCAGCCTAACAGTTGGGATTCCCAGGTGATTGTAAGGGAAAGTTCTAGGGCTCCATAGAAATGTTTTCCCTTGGTTATATCAACCATAGCATCTCTATTGCGTCCATGGTTTCTTCCTTTATTGCTTCAATTTTGTGGTGGTTCAATTTCTTTACAAGTCTAAATGATCTTGAGGCTAATGATTTGGCATCTTTGCTATCCATTGTTTATGTAGTTTTTGTGAAAGGGTGTAAGGGATAGAAGGATCTAGACTACTTATTCTTCAAAAGTGTTTTCTTGCAAATTTTTCTTTGATAAATTTATTGATAATCTAGATGTTCCATCATTTGATTCTTACAAAATAATTTGGATAGTGTATAAAAATCTCCATACAAATGATTTGATCCAAAAAAAAAGAGACCTAGGTGCATCTTGTTGCTGCAATGGTGTATCAAGTCTAGGAGGGATGAGGAGAGACGATTGATCGTCTTTTTCTCCATTGTTCAATGGCTTTGTTGTTAGTGCATCAACTGTTTTCTATTTCTGGCATGGATTGGGTGGTTCCCCCTCTCTCGAGATTGATTTTAGATGGTTTGCTCCTCTAAGGCTCAACATGATGCAGAACATAACTAGTTCAAGGATGAGCAAATTCAAAGAAGCAGCCATATTTGAAAATTGGCACGATTTCGAAGAGAAACCGATAGGAATCATACAAAATCATATTTATAGTGTTATTAGAGTCTTATTTTAGGATAATTGTTATGCTTTCTAGTATTTTTTTGTCAAGGGTATTTTGGTAACTTTCATATTTGCGGACATGGGTTGTAGAGGTCACCCATGGATTGTCTTGTAGGTCATTTTTATTTATGTTTCTTATTTGGTCTTACGTTGGTTTTGGAAGTCTAAATAGTTTTAGTAGTTTCTTTTTTTTGGTTCTAATTTATTTAGGAAGTCTCCTAGTTCTATGTAAAGAGCCATGTAATGCTTATGATTTAATAGAGTTGATATTTTTGAGAATTTCTAGAGCTTTAAAGTTTTCTTATGGATTGTGTGATGCAATCAAACCCTAGGTGTGATAGCTAAGGGATTCTAGGACTGATTCCTTGAACTATCTCCTTCTCTTTTTTCTTCTAGGCACACATGCTCTAGTTACTATTTTCGGGTTACTATTCATGGCCCTCTAAAAGTGCACTTTTCAACCTCAAAACCCTATCCAATCACTCCTAAATCAACCCTAATCATTTCTCTTACCTATTAGCCTTTAATTTAATCCTGAAAACCCTAAAGTACTTATTATTTAGGCTGCCAAATAACCTCTGTTTTCAAAATCCAGCGTTGTCCTACATCACCATAACTCTATGAATTTGTGCTCTTTGTGCTTTTTTTTGGATGTTTTTTTCGGAAATAAAAGCGCATACCTTTGTTGATAAATTTGATGAATTAGGAGGTTTAGGGGTTAGGGTTTATTACCTTTCTTCATTTTGGGTGTCAGTTTTGCCTCCTTTTAAGGAGTTTCCATTGTTTTCGATTTGTAGAGCTTTGAGAGTTGTGTGCAATTTATAATGTCATTTTTTCTTTTTTTATTTGCATCTTTTTGGCGAACCACTGGTTCTCCTACTATTGTACTTCCATTGTTATTGATTTGTAGAGCTTTGAGAGTTGTCTGCAATTTATAATGTCGTTTTTTCTTTTTTTATTTGCATCTTTTTGGCGAACCACTGGTTCTCCTACTATTGTACTGTTATCCTTAATAGTTCTTAGATCTTTTGTTATCTCTCTCTCTCAAAAAAAAAAAAAAAAAGAAGAGATAGCTCTTTATTTGTGAACATTCTTTCATTGAGTGTTTTGAAAAGCATGCCTAAGTGAGGGCTTAAGGTAGAAGCATGGCAAGGCAAAGCATTAGTGCCGCAAGAGGCCTGAAACAAGGCAACTTAAGTGAAGTGGTGCTTGCCTCAAGCTCAAACAGGAGGTGCTTCAGGCAATGGCTTATTATTATTTTATAATTTAATGGGCACTAAACTAGGTGTACTTTTTTTAGTTTTTGTATGATTTGATCTGAATCATCTATTTATTAAGTTCTAATAATAATATGATGTTGCATGCACACTAGATTGTGGCTTATGATGAGGGGCTGCATCTTTTTTTATTCATTTATTTGTTTTTGCTTTTGATGAATTTAAGAACTTTTTTTCTTCACCTTGGCTAAGCAACTGATATCTTGGCCACTACTGGGTATGAAATTTTGCTGACTATCGAAGACAATTATTTGCTGTGCAGTCAATCGATTTTTTTGCATTTTTTTTTTGTTTCTAGATATTAAAATTTCAGCGTTTGTTGGATATCTCGTGTTAATTAATTCTTATGTTTGTTGGATGTCTTGTGCTTCTTAGATTAAATTTAAATTCTTCATGAAAATATGCTGTGTAGTCTTTCTTCAGTAACTAGCACATTGCATAATCACATCCAACTTAATTTACCCACCCATTATTATTTTTCAGGATATTATGTATGCATACTCTGTTTAATTATTTACGCATGATGTGTTTTAAGTGCATGCTTAATGTAGTAGTTTAATTTCTGTTATGAAATATTCAATGTATTTTTTGGTCAATTTGCAGTCAACGATGGACATCATGAATCACTTTTTTAATTCAGAATCATGTGACATTCATCTAAATCATGGAGATTTATTGGATGCAATTTGGAATTGGATAGGAATAAAGGTGGAGCATAGACAGAAAGTAGCGGAGGTATATCAACTTCATAGCTATTAAATGACCTTTTGAGATGTTTATTATTTAGTTCCTGATGTATGACCTGAAAATTGCATCTGGTTTTACATGAAGCTTCTTTTTCTGTTGGGATCTTTGCGTCCTCAGTCTTCTGAAAGAAAGTCCAAATGGGTGCTAATAAGACGGCAACTTCAACAGGTTTGGAAAAAAAAAAAAAAAAATTAGAAAACTAGTTTAAATTTATTTTTAGCCTTATCAATCTTACTGAGCTGTAACAGTATGATTTGCGCACCCTGGTTTTTTTCTTGGTTTTTATTTATTTTTGCATGTGTATCACTCACAACATCATTTGGAGTTGGGCTTCTTTTCATTTAGTTAATTGTGCATGGATATTAATTTGAATTGATTACTCTTGAAATAATGTGACCATCTAAAGCATTCACCCAGAATTAGTGCTGTTCACAAATTGGGTTGGTTCAGTTTTAAGGTGAATGAAAAGCGAAGCTAGAAAATTTCCAGTACAGTTCCAATAGGCAGTTTGGTTCCAAGCTAAAAAATTCATCACCATATCAGAGTACCAGTTTTTTTTTTTTTTTTTAAACGGCATAGATTGATTTAATCTATAGAATTATTCCAAGAAAAATCTACAAGTATACTTCAAATTTCATAATATAATCCAAACTAACTTTAATTATGTGTAAAGATGCCACAAAATTTTCATACATACCAATTATTGTAAAAATGCAAATCTCAATAATATAAGAGATGACAAAATTAGATAAATAGTGAATTGTTTATTTTATTATGTATATAAACACATCTTTATGCATTGGGAAAGTTCCTTCTATTAGAAAGTTGAAATGAGATTGGAGTTCGAGGAAGCCAATGAGAAAGTGTCAAGAAACTCGTAGAACACCCTTAAACATATTAAAGTTAATAAAAGAATATAGAATGTTTCGGTTTGGTTCGTCCATTTCTTTTAAACCTAATCTGTGAACTGAATTGTAAACAACGGTTATTAATTACTTGAACCAAACCTAATCTTCTCCACAGAAACCTAATGAAACAGTACAATTGGACTGGTCCAGACCAATTTACCGGTTTCATCGGTTTTTTTACAATTTGATTTAAGATTATTATCGTAACTTTTTTTAATGGTTAATATGTGTAGAATTTTTGGCATGGACATTATGATCATATCAAATGGTTTACATATCTTTATATCATTGTGCTTGAAGTACTCAGTTGTATAACATATGTATAATGAACTGTTTGGTTCATTGGTGTTCACATGGGTGGGTTGATCATGGCCACACATGATATGTTCTGGAATCTGTTGTTTACTGACATGTCTGATCCTTCTTTTACCATGAGTGATGTTCATTTTCTTTTCCTAGTGAATTGTCTGGTTTTCTTGTGGATGCTTATTTTTCTTTTTCTCATTCCCTGGTATTCAAAATATTCATTTTATTTAAGTTGTAACGTCTGTAGCTTATTTTCCCGGAAACATTGGTTAACCATAGTACCTTGATTTTTCTCATGTCCTATACCATCTTTCCTTTTCTCAATTGAAGAATCTTATGGCTCCTTGGCCTTGTTACACTTATATTCAGATTTAAAGCTTTTTGTATTGAAATCATTCTGGACTGGTGAGCGAACTGGAAAAGGGACTGGGTAGATGGATTACTGGTTCAACCGTCGGGTCGAAGCAGTCGAACTGTGACATCATAATTAATGATATGTAATTATAAATATAAATAAATATAAGTAACGAAATAAAAATAAAAATTGTTGCATAGTATTTACTAATAACATTTATTAAAGTCATAATTGATTAAAAAAAAAAAAGTCACTAGTTTTAAAGAAATTAAAAAATTTTAACATTCCCTCCAAACAAATTGATTGAAAGCTAGATTTAATTTTGGAGGGAAATGAAATTTTCAAGTCTCCCTCCAATCAAATATGATTCAAATAATTTGATTGAATCTCACATAGAATTTTTAGGTTCTCTTTGAACAATTTTTTCCTATAAATAGGAATAGACTTTCATAATTTCTTCAAACTTCCAATAAGACTTTTCTCATGAGAGGAGACTCTTGAAGTAATAGTTTTTAGTCAAAATTTTGATATATATATATATAAAAGAAAGAAAAGAAAAGAAAAATCAAAAATTTTTAGCTAGCGGGTTGATCAAGAACCGCGACCGGTTCATCGGTTGGACCACCGGTTTTTCTAGTTGTTGCAAACAAGGCCGATTTTTGTGGCTCATCCGAGTGTTCTCAGCAGTCGCACAGTCCATTGGCAAGTATGAGTTTGTTCGATCTTTAGACAAATTGAGATTGAGATAGAGATAAGGCAGTGTCATGCCAACCCATATGCGAGCGGGAGATGTTGGAAATCGGGTTAGGCTTCAAACTTGGATTTGGATGCCACCACGGGCATGACCAATGATCTATTTAGAAGTCCTATTAGTTTGAATCTCAAACCACCGTATTCGGGGGATAAGTGTGAATAGCCCACCATCTCATCTTATGAGGAGATAAGAGTTGTCGGTGGTTATATCTCTTGTATCTATATTACAGATATGTATTACGTATTATATAGTGTGGGTTTCAACCGAAAAGATTTCTGCAAAAACTCTCTAACTCTGTATTGAAGAACAACCATGTCTTTGTGCTGTGAATAGTATGGGTAGTTTTCTAGTAGTTCTACCCTACTGTTGGGAATTATTTGAGTTCATCATGGAGGCATGTGATTCACCCATATAATCTATGGATTTGGTTTGAGCACAGAAAGTATGCTTGAATCGGTTTTTCCGTTGCATATTATTTTTGCTTCATGTTGTTTTAAAATCACATGAGCTTGACCAACACAAGAACGTCACTTGCATCTGGCACATGATGTGATGATTTGAGGGTGGTTGGTAACCACACCATGCTGTTTAAATTATGTTCATGATTGTTGCACTAGCATGGGATAAGATTCAAGAAAATGATTTTGCTCACAGAGATGTGTCTCTAGAGAACAGGAAAGGACATCTCTTTTATGCTGCAAATTAATAAAAAACAAAATTAAATTAAAAAAAAAGCATTAAGCTTCTAGTCGTGCTGATATTTTGTGTCTAAGTTACCGTAGTACAAAACATTGTGTGCCCTTAAGTATTTATCAATGTGGATGAGCTGGCATGTAAATCAGTTATCAGTTTGCCGCTATTATGTTCTAGTTGGACGTCTTTACTTCCTCTAACTTTGCTATCTTTCAGGAAATCAATCTTGCGGAAGCAGCTGTAAATAGGTTGCAGACGGTAGGATTGAGATTCTGTGGAGTTGCAGATGAGGCCCTTCCTAGATTGCGAGGTGCCCTTCTTGCTGGTATGCTATCTTTAACCTTTTATGTTGGATAAGACATTTAAGTGATGCATAGGAAGATGTCATATCTGGTAGTTCCCTATCACTGCAGACAAACTTGCACACAAGGCACTTGATGAATTGTCAGAGCTCTTCAGCTATTTAAGAGTTTGGAGGATTGAGAAACATGTGTTCATAGATGCCCTTATGCCACCAACTGAGAGTTACCACAGAGATTTGTTTTTTCAGGTATTACAGCTTCTCTGTTTCTTATATAATCTTAGATACATAATGTACTTCTAAATATTATCACTCTGAAAAGCAATTAATCATCATTGCGGATACGTCAGTGAGATAATCGATGTTCCAGCTGAACAATTTATTCCATAATATTGTTAAATAATCATAAGATATACCGATCTTGTGAATGGTTCTTAATGTCAGTACTTACCCATAAAAAGAGGTTCATAATGTTGGGAGTCTCTAGACTCTTGTGCAGCGCAGGGGCATACCATGGTATCAAGTAGCATTGAATATCCTGACATCAATATTATTCTGTACAACAGTGAACAGATGGCACTGATGAGCAATTGTGAATAAAAGAAATAATTTACTTTGGCATTATGTTTTCGAACAATTGACATTGTTTTTCATGTACATGAATAATAAAGGTTCAAGCTTTAAAAAAAAAAAAAAAATTAATAAATAGTAATAAAGGTTCATGGAAATTTTAAACTTTAAATCGAAGACCTTAATACTCTCCATCTAGTAACTTCTTGTATTTGGGGAAACTTATCAAATTAATTCAACAAGCCTTAATTCCAAATTACATGGGTTGGCTACCTGAGCCCATCTTCTTTAATATCCTCTTAACAAATCTCCTTAGTTGAGTTTAAGCCACCTTTTGCTTATTCACCGTGTCAATCAAAGTCATTTCTGAAGTCCATCTTTTCCTTTTAGCACCTTTAACTTGCATGAAATCACTTCTTTGTGCTGATGTCTTGAACTGTTACGTTCCATTTGGCCAAGTCACCTCAATTGTTTAGGGTAAACTACCAATAGGTCCTACTTTAGAGACTTATTACCCAATAGGTCCTACTTTGGAGACTTATTACCCATTAAGTCCTATTGATAAATTTATTAAGTGATAAAGATAAATTTATCAGTCTTTTATTTTTATGAATAAATTTATAGTGATAAATTTATCAGTCTCTTTGTTTTTATGAATAAATTTTTAGTGATAAATTTATCACTCTCTTATTTTTATAGTGTTAAATTTATTAGTTAGGACCTGTAGGTAAATAAGTCTAGTTAATAGGACTAATTGGTAAGTACCCCAATTGTTTTTCCCTCATATTAACTTTTGTTACTGTCACTAGTGGCTTCCTATTAATACATCTTGGGATAAAAGGTAGTTCTAGTCCCTAAAGTTTGCATTCTTTTTCATTTTAGTTTTTTTAAGTTTCAATTTTGTCATTTTAGTCTTCAAAGTTGTCAATTTGGTCCTAACTCTAACGCCTGTCTACATTGATAACGGGAACCGTATGGGTAAAAGACAGTTTTAGCCCCTAAAGTATGCATTCATTGTCATTTTAGTCCCTTAATTGTCATTTTGGTCCTCAAAGTTATCAATTTGAGTCAATTTAGTCCCAGCTCCAATCATATTATGCCACATGTATATTTACCTTGAATATAGACCCTTTTGTACCTTATCACCATACACTAACATCTTTCTCATTTCTTTTCTTTTTTTCTCTTCTTCCTGGGTAGTAACTCAAACCTCAAATCACGACCATCATAGGGTGTAAGAGATTAAAGGGTCGTTTGAGATGAGGCTAATATAGTTAAAAGTCAAAAATTTATTAAAAAAGTCAAAAATTCAAGAAGTCATTCAAAAAATTTCTCAACACTATAGTTTTTTTCACCTCACATTTTAGCCAAAAAGCTAAAAAGATCACCTCCCAAACCAACCCTAAATAAAGTTGAGGGAGTGGTTGATAGGTAAAATTTGAATAATCTAGAAGGGTATTATAGTCATTTAACAATACATTTAATGGAATTAGCTAACAAGGGGTGTCAGTGTAATTTTAAGGATTAAAGGGGGTGACAATGATATTTCAAAAAAATAGATTGGTGTGTATGTCCAAACCCGACTCGAGCTAGGCCCGAATTGCATATAAATTTGATTTTTTATGTTGTGCAATTAAGTTAATTAATTTGTTAAAATTAAATTGTATTTACATTTTTTTATATAAAATCATTAATAATGTCAAAACAAATAATTTATATAATGTGAGAGAGATAAGAATTGAAGAACTGATGTGCGAGTGCGACTATAGTCTATAGTAGTTTTTATAATTTCGGAGTCAAAAACAAAAAATGTAAGATTTTGTGTTATGTTACTTATATATAATATATATATTTAATATCATCTAACAATCTAAATTACTTTAACATCATCCAATGGCTAATAATTTATACTCTCTCCATCCCAAAATAATGGTCTCTTTTGGGGAATCTAATTTTTTTGGGTAGTACAATTATTGCACTTTAAAAAAATTAATTTTCCAAAATTACCCTTTGATAGGACATTTTTTGGGAAATATCAATTTTATAATTGTACTTTTTATGTTGTTAATGAATTTAAAAGAAGGGCAAAATAGGAAATTTATATTATTTTTGTACTTGATTTTTGAAAAGGGAGTAATATTTTTGGACAATGAAAAATGGAATAAGAGACTAATATTTTGGGACGGAGGGAGTATATATATTTAATATTTTGATATATTTATATATATAATTTGAGCTTCGGGTTGTTCAATATCTTTGCCCAAACCTGCTCAAATTTAATTTGGACTTCTAAATTTTTGTCCAAGCCCTCATTGAATTCAAAAATATTTTGCCCAAGCCCTAAAAAAAGTCAGGTTGCTGGGGTTGACCACACCCGTGTAGCACTCGTAATGTAGATGAACGTTAGAGATAAGACGAAATTAACTCAAATTGACAATTTTGAGGACCAAAATGACAAGGAACGCATACTTCAGCGATTAAAACTGTCATTCATCTATGTTTCCGTTATCAATTTAGATGGACGTCAGAGATAGGACCAAATTGACTCAAATTTGACAATTTTGATGACTAAAATGACAAAATTGAAACTTAAGGGAATAAAATGACAAATAACACATACTTTAGGGACTAAAACTGTCCTTTTGCCTACATCTTATTATTTTTTTTCTTCTACAACATTCATCCATCTCTACATTCTCATTGAATATACAATCTGTTTTTGGGCATTTTGTTTCTAAAATGTAAATATTTTGTACTGTACAACACAATGAGCCTTATTACTGTTATATACCCCTTAAGTTTAGCTGGAATTTTACAATTAAACAACAGTCATTAACACACTTATAGTTCATCCATTCTGCTTGAAGTTTGTTGGGAACACCCTCAGTTTCCTCTTCATAATGATAATTGATCCATTCTGCATAAAGTTTGATGGTCTTGTTCTAAAAACTATCACAATCAGACTCTTTTTGATCCAAAGAAGAGGTTGTTCAGTATGTTATGAGGTAATGATGCAGATAAAGGTGTTGTCTTCTCTATATGGACGTAGCAAGATGCACAGAAAATTCAAGAGTATACTGATATCTATTTGTCGGTTTGTATTACATATTCCATGATGCTTTTTTATTTTGTTTTTTTGTGTTTCTTTGGCATACTGATGATGGGCCCAATCAAGAACATGAGAGAGAATTTAGAGAGAGAAATATCTCAATCCATCAATGTTCAATATCTAAAAGTTAGTTACAAAGTGGTAATGCCTCGTCTAGATATAGGCTACAATTTCTCTCCACTAACTATCGCAAGCTATGCACATGATATCCTACAGTATACTCTCCCACTCGAAAGAACTTGTCCTCAAGTGAAGACAAACAAGATTCAACTAATGCACCACAACTGAAATCAAAACTAGAAACCATTTATTTGAGAGAACTAACTTAGAGAATGATTAGACAATCACCCCCTTTTATATTGATAATAGGTAGGTAGCTTACAATGGAAACCTTGGAGGCACAAATAAGGAAATAACCGCTAATAGAATAAGAAAGTCATAAGGCACTAATTAAGGAATCAAAATATAATCTAAATGAGGAAACAAATAATAGAATGATCCTAACATATATCTAACAGAAACCACAATACAAACAAATTCTACAAAGGAGACTAATCTACAATGATAGAACCGGCGTTGATACAAGAATCATCCGGCAAATTAGGCAAAAGGTGTTGCACATTAAAGGTGTTGGAGATTCCCAAATGAGGATGCAATTTTACTTGATAAGCATTGTCATTGACTTTGTGCAACATGTCACAAGGACCCACCTTCCTATCACTTAACTTGGTGTAAACACCATGAGGATACCTTTCTTTGCTCAACACAACCCACACAAAATCCCTCACCTCAAACAACACTTCCCGTTTATACACATCAATGGCCGATTTGTATTTGATATTGGACTTTCCAATTTGGGCCCTAACTTGGGCATGAACATTCTTCATGAATGTAGCCATGTCCTCCGCTTTAATGTTTCCCTTCCTTGAGATAGGCAAAGGAACCTAGCCCATAACACTTGAGGGTTTCATTCCATAAACTACTTCAAAGGGAAAATTATTTATGGTGCGGTTGATCAATGAATTGTAAGCAAACTCCACCAAAGGAATAATACCATCCCAACTCTTAGAATGATCTCCCGCAAGACACCTCAACAAGTTGCCAAAACTTTGATACACTACCTCCATTTGGCCTTCAATTTGAGTATGAAATGTAGTGCTAAAGTTGAAGTCGGTGCCAATTTTTTTCCACGAAGTTCTCCAAAAGTAAGCAAGGATAGTATCTTTATCGGTCACAATAGAGGTAGGCACCCCATACAACTTATAGACTTCCTTGAAAAAGAAGTTAGCAATATTTGTAGCATCCATGATCTTCTTGCAAGGTAATCACTCTTCCTTTGTGTAGGAGGTAAAACCAACACTAAGTCCATGCTAATACTTTGCCAAGGACCATCCGGCACTGGTAAAGGCATATATAATCCCAAATTATTTGTAGTCCCTTTGCTTCTTTGACAAATTTGACACCGCTTCACATGGTTGCCCACATCCTTGGTCCTGCCCCACCAATAGTAACCCAAGGGTCTTGTCCTTGCCAAAATGTCCCAATTTGTGATGCTCAATCAACAAATGCATCCTCAAGGAGCAACTAGGCGCACACAATTTAAGCCATAGAAGAGAAAGCAATCCCTAATCATGAAGCTTGGATAAGTAGCCCTATCCCCCTTTTGCAAAGCATCAAAAATCTTGGAGAAGGGTCACATGCATAGAATGTACAAAACTCATCGAAACCCACAACTTCATTCTTCATTTCAATCAAAAGAGTCGTTCGTCTACTCAACCCGTTGGCCACTTTATTAAGAACTCCCAATTTATGTTGTAAAGAGAATGTAAATTGTTGCAAGTAAGCCACCAATTTGGCATGTCTCTTGTTGAGATGGGATTGGCTATTGTTGTACTTGAGGGCCTCATGGTCGGTGTTGAGCACGAACTCCTTATAAGCAAGGTAGTAACTCCAATGTTTGATGGCTTGGATGATAGCATAAAACTCCAAGTCATAAGTAGAATACTTGAGCTTAGCCCCGTTCAACTTTTCACTGAAGAAGGCAATGGGCCGCCCTTCTTGGCTAAGGACACCATCAATGCTCAATCCCGAAGCATCACAATCAAGTTCAAAGGTTTTGTCAAAGTCCAGTAGTGCCAAAATTGGAGCTTCGGTGAGCACCTTCTTCAAAAGTGGGAAGCTATCGACTGCCTCGTTGTTCCATTCAAAAGTCTTAAGCTTGAGAATGTTAGTTAAAGGAACAACGAGGCTAGTAAAGTCTTGATAAACCACCTATAGAAGGTAGCCAACCCATGAAAACTCCGCACTTCATGGATACTAGAAGGAGTAGGCCAATCCACAATCGCCTTGACCTTCTCCATGTCCATAAGCATTCCACGAGAAGACACAACATAACCTAAGAAGATGACTTGATCGACAGCAACGGTACACTTCTTAGTGTTGCCATAGAAATTTTCTTGCCGCAAGAGCTCAAAGAGTTGTTGAAGGTGGCACAAATGCTCTTCCAAGCTTTGACTATAGATCAAGATGTCATCAAAGTAAACCACAACACAAACACCCAAAAGTGGTTGCAACATTTGTGTCATCACCCTCATAAAAGTGTTTGGAGCATTGGAAAGCCCAAATGGCATCACAAGTCACTCAAATAGTCCATGAGGTGTTTTAACTCATCACCTGACTTAATGAGAATTTGATGATAACCGCTTTTAAGATCAATCTTGGAAAACACCTTTGACTCGGCGAGGCAATCCAATATATCATCCAATCTTGAAATTGGAAAGCGATACTTGATGGTAATTTTGTTGATTGCACGGCTATCCACACATGCGCCATGAAATAATACTTTATTCTTATTTGATTTTATTTTTCCCTTGATTGATGTAATGGGCTAACCCATAATTTATGCCTTATGGCACTCCTATAATTACTCGTGATTATCAATATAAAAGGGGATGAGGTCTAATTCATTCCCTATCTCTTTCTCTTCTCTAAACTTATATGGTATTAGAGCAGACGGTTCCATAGAACGATACAAAGTAAGACTCGTTGCTAAGGGTTTTACTCAAACTTATGGGGTAGATTACTAGGAGACATTTGCACCAGTTGCTAAGATGAACTCTGTGAGAATACTACTCTCTTGCAACAAATTTGGATTGGCCACTTCAACAGTTTGATGTGAAGAATTCCTTCCTTCATGGAGACCTAGAGAAGAGGTCTATATGAATATTCCCCTTGATTTTGAGGATGCTAAGTCTAAAGGTAAAGTGTGTAGTTTCTGGAAGTCACTTTATGAGCTAAAGCAATCCCCTAGGGCTTGGTTTGAAAGGTTTGCTCAATCTGTACTGAGATATGGGTTCAAGCAAAGTCAAGTTACTCACACCTTATTTGTAAAATACTCCTTACTTAGTAAGACTACAGCTCTTATTGTCTATGTTGGTGATATTGTTCTAACAGGAGATGATGTTGAGGAGATTCATTGGTTGAAGGAATACTTAGCCAAGGAATTTGAAATCAAAGACTTACGTAATTTGAAGTATTTTTTGGGCATTGAAGTAGCTAAGTCTAGATTCGAAGAGAAAATTTAGAAGTCAATTGAAACCCAGAATTTCTTGGACAAGACTTAAAGAATCGCAAATCTAGTTCGTAATCGCAAGTCCCAGAACTGGAAACCACAATTAGTTGTTCACAAATGATGGCTTCAACTTAGACACCCAAGTCGTGTTAGAATAATATCTTTGTTATTGTGTTTTCTTATTTTGTTTAGTTGTCATTAGTTGTAGTTTCCTTATTTGTGCCTTGAGGCTTCTATTGTACTTTTCGTATTATTAATATGTAAGGGAGTGATGGTCTCATTACTCCCTACGGTTGATTCTCACCAAAATTGACATGGTATCAGAGCTGACTCTTACCCAACCACCATAGACCACCATGTTTCTCCTCAGCATCATCAACCTGACAGCACCCAGGTACAGCCGAAGGCTACCCAAGCCTAGGCAACAGCCATTGAGATGGTTTCGGCTTGTTTGACAGCCCTAGAGGCTATTTCAACTGTCCTCCAGCCTCGCCTAGGGCTTACGAACAACATGAGGTAGTTTCGGCTCACTCTTGACGATCAACTAGGGCTTGGCAACCTCAGACCAGTTTGTGACAGCCTCTTCTCTTAGTCTTCAGCCTTTCGATCAAGCCTATGTATGTGCTGATTGGCCCATCTGGTTCATCATTCTCCGTGTTGCAAGTTTTTTTCCATACATTACTAAGTATATTCTGGTCTTTGTTTTGATTGACGATACATTTTTCTAGTTTTTTGCTTTTTTCTGTTGGGTCTACATATGACCCTATTTTTCAGCCTTGGCTGATAGGATTGCTTCCGTAATGGTTTGTGGTTGATTATATGTGCCTTGATTTTGGTTGTTCTTCCCTCTTCTAGTAGTAGTGATTGTTGTAGGTTGTTATTTAGATAGTAGCACATTAAGATGGCAGACATCACTAGTGAATCCACCACTAGTTTCCAACCACCTAAAGGGGAGAGTCCCATTATGACTACTACTTTAGAAAATCTCAATCCTAGCCTAAAAATCACTACTTCTTTATTTAATGGTCAAAACTATCTTGCATGGTCGCAGTGTCTGATGTTTTTTTTGAAAAGTCGAGGGAAGATGGGTTATACTGATGGGAGAATCCAAGCACCTAGCACCACTGACCGTAGTTATGACCAATGGGAGATTACAAATTCCCTGATTTTGGAGTGGCTTAATCATTCCATAGTCCTTGATATTGGTGAGGGATACGTGTCCATGGATACTACTCAGGATATATAGGAAGCAGTGGCCATTACAAATTCCCACAAAGGGAATTTCTCTCAGACATTTGAGTTATGCCGCTCCATTGAGCATTCAGTATAGGGAGAGATGACGGTACTTCAATATTTCACTTTTCTCACTAATGGCTGGAAGTGTCTTGATCATCTCCAGGATTATAAACTCGTTTGCACCACTGATTCTGTTGGCCACCGAAAATTCATTGAATAGGAAAGGGTTTCTAAGTTTTTTAAGGGTCTCAACTTAGAGTTCGGTCCGGTTCAGAGTCGTTTTCTTGGCATGGATGTTCACCCCACTCTTCAGGAGGCCTTTGCTTATGTGCAGGATGAATAAAGTTGTTCTACTATGCTTCCACCTGCTTCTACAGAATGCTTAGCCTTAGTTTCTGATCCTCTAAAAGATTGAAACAATCTATCTCGTAGTTCTTTCAATCCTTCTAAGAAGGATAACCTATTCTGTGATTATTGCCGCCGGCCAAGATATACTCGTGAGACATGTTGAAAGCTTCATGGGGTTCCTTCTGGTGGTCGTGGTGATCACTCTGGTAGTCATGGGGGCTGCTTATGACGGTCTCTCGGGCACGGGTTTCATCTATGTGCCCATCATACTAGTATAATTGATTCACAGGATTCCTCTTCTATTGTTCAGCCTAGTGGTGATGTCTCTAGTATGTCATTTTCTGAGTTTGAGGGGGCTTTGCAGCATTTGCTGGATCGCCGTTCTTCTACTACTTCTATCGGTACTTCCTCCTCTTCAGTTGCTCACTCAGGTAACTTAGCCTCTTCTACAAGTGTTTTTCTGTCTCACAAGTCTTTACCTTGGATTATTGATTCTGGTGCGTCTAATCACATGTTTGGGTCTTCTGATCTTTTCTTGGATTATAAGCCTTCTTCAGGTCAAGACAAAGTTAAGATTGCTAGTGGTATTATTTCTTCTGTTTCTGGGAAAGGTTTAATCCATGCCACTCCTTCTCTACCATTATCTTTTGTTTTACATGTTCCAAATTTCTCTGTTAATCTTTTATCATTGAGTCGGCCTACTCGTGACTTGAACTGTAGTATGACCTTTTTTCCTGATCATTGTCTTCTTCAAGACCTTACCACGAAGAGGACGATTGGTAGCGGTAGTGTGAAACATGGTCTCTATATCCTAGATCAGGCAAACAAAGTGGCACATCATTCCATCAAGTTTCCAACCACCAAGGAAAACTTGTGGTTGTGGCATTGGCGTCTTGAACATCCATCTTTTTATTACTTAAGCATTTGTTTCTTTCTGTTTTTACAAACAATAATGTCTTTAAGTTTAGTTGTAAGTCTTGTCAACTTGGTAAACAACACAGAGCTTCTTTTGCTCCAAGTTTTAATAAAAGTTTGGTACCTTTTTCGTTAGCCCATTTCGTGTTGTGCCTTTGAAAGGTCATGAATGGTTTGTCACTTTATAAATGATTTTTTTCGTACTACTTGGGTGTATCTTATGAAAAACAAAAGTGAAGTTTTTTTGTGTTTCACAATTTCCACCTTATGATCTATACTCAGTTCGATGCAGTGTTAAAAATATTGTGATTTGATAATGGGGGTGAGTACATTGATTCTGGTTAAGCGAGCTATTTCTCCATCCACGGTATTATTCATCAGACTTTTTGCACCAACGCCCCTCAGCAAAATGGGGTTGCGGAGCGCAAGAATCACCATCTTCTTGATATGGCTCATTGCATGATCTTTTCTATGCAGGTGCCTTAGTCATACTGGGGAGAAGTAGTTTTCACTGCTGCTTATCTCATCAATCGCTTTCCTACCCAAGTGTTGCACAAACAAGCTCCCCTTTAGGTGTTCTGAGGATCCAAGCCTGTGTTTTCCATTCCCCGTAAAATTTTTGGGTGTCTGCTTTGTCCATAATCATTCTCCTACTCATGATAAATTGGATCCTCGTTCTATTAAATGTGTCTTTCTGGGTTACTGCTTACTCAAAAGGCTATAAATGTTATCATCCTCCATTTCGTAAGTGGTTTGTGTCTATAGATGTTACCTTCTTTGAGTCCCAATCCTACTTCTTGTATTCTCCAGTGTCCCAGTCATCCCTTCAGAGAGAGTCTTGGTGTGAAGAGATTCCTGGATCTTTGTCAGTTCTTGGATCATTACTAGTGGTTGAGAACGTAGAATGTGAACCAGCTATTGTTGAAAATACAGAATCCAATTCTAATCCTAGATACTCTTGGATATTCCTGGATACAAGAGACCACTTCTAGTCCTCCACTGTTATCTCCTTCTCTTGATGAGTGTCCATGTAACTTTGAAGCCCCTGTTCCTTCTGAGTATTCTGATCTTGATATTCCTATTGCTAAACGGAAGGGTGTGAGGTCTTGTACTAACATCCTATCTTTGACTTTGTCTTCTACTCTAATTAGCAACTTTTATAGTCTCTTTGTATCCAAAGTTTCTTCTGTTAGTATACCCAATAATTTTCAAGAAGCCCTTGTTACTCCTGAGTGGAAACATGTCATGATAGAAGAGATGAGAGCATTTTGTAAGAATGGCACTTGGGCATTGGTTGAGTTATCTAAGGGCAAACGACATGTGGGATGCAATTGGGTGCATACTGTGAAGCACAAAGTGAATGGTTCAATTGAGCGTTACAAGGCTCGACTTGTAGCAAAGGGATTTACTCAAGACTTATGCAATAGACTATCAAGAGACATTTGCGCCAGTTGCTAAGATGAATTTAGTCAGGGTACTTTTCTCTTTTGCTGCTAATCTGGATTGGCTACTTTACCAATTTGATGTGAAGAATGCTTTCCTACATGGTGATCTAGAAAAAGAGGTGTATATGGACATTCCTCCTGGCTTTGAAGATCTTAAAACAAAAGGTAAGGTGTGCAGGCTTCGGGAATCATTGTATGATCTCAAACAATCCCCAAGGGCTTGGCTTGAGAGGCTTACTCAGACAATGCTTAGATATAGATGCAAACAAAGCCAAGCTGATCACACTTTGTTTGTTAAACATTCCTTACATGGTAAGACTACAACTCTTATTGTATATGTAGATGACATAGTACTTACAGGAGATGATGTTGAAGAAATTACTCAGTTGAAGGAGTATTTGGCAAGTGAGTTTGAAATCAAAGACTTGGGGAGCTTAAAGTATTTCCTAGGGATTGAGGTTGCCTGGTCTAAGGATGGGATCTTCATCTGTCAAAGGAAATATGTGCTTGATCTGTTAAAGGAAACTGAGATATTTGGAAGCAAATCTTGTGCCACACTGCTAGATCCAAACCATAAACTTAGTGATGATAGTGGAGAAGCTCTTGTTGACTAGGGGGAGTTATTAGAGACTAGTGGATAAGCTCATTTGCCTATCCCATTCACGTCATAACATTGTTGTTGCAGTTAGTGTGGCTAATCAGTTCATGTATGCTGCTCATGAGATACACCTGGTTATAGTTATGCAGATTCTTGGATACTCAAAATCTTCACCTAGAAAGCGTCTCTATTTCTCCAAACATGATCATCTTAATATGGAAGCTTATACAGATGTTGATTGGGCAAGATTAATAACTGATAGAAGGTACATATCAGGGTATTGTACCTTTGTTGGGGGAAATTTAGTTACTTGGAGAAGTAAAAAACAGAATATGGTAGTTAGATCTTGTGTAGAGGGAGTTTAAAGCCATGGCATAAGGTGTGTGTGAACTATTGTGGATCAAGTTACTATTGAGTGATCTGGGAATTGATCAGACAGACTCCATGCGGCTATATTATAACAATTAGGCTGCTATCAACATAACTCATGGACAAAATATGTTGAGATTGATTGTCACTTCATCAAGAAGAAACTCACTAGTGACACTATATGTACTCCTCTTCTGAAGTCTGGAGAATAGCTGGCAGATATTCTCACTAAGGGAGTTGCGAGTAAACCATTCCATGATATTCTTAGCAAGCTGAGCTGAGAGATATCTTTACACCAGCTTGAGGGGGAGTATTAGAATAATATCTTTGTTATTGTGTTTGATTATTCTGTTTAGCTGTCATTAGTTGTGGTTTCCTTATTTGTGCCTTGAGGTTTTATTGTACATTTTGTATTATTAATATATAAGGGAGTGATGGTCTCATTACTTCATACGTTTGATTCTCACCAAAATTGACAAGTCAATCAATCGGGACTCAAACAATGAAGAACTCCTAGTCTTAGGTCAATACCTAGACAAAGATTCGTCGTGCGAACTCGAATCAGGATTTAAATCGCAATCACAATTGTCACATGAACTTCGAACTCGCAATGGTCCTCAAATCGCGATAGATCTTCAACCTTCGAGCTTCAGATTGCTTCGAATGAGATTATGAACCAAAATGGCTTCTAGTGCTTCGAAATTGCATCCAAAATTGACATATTAGGGTTTCGAAACTGTCGATATCCACTGAGGTCTTCAATTAGGGCTTCAAAATTGTCGATCTCCATTGAAGACTTCAGATGTTGACTCATGAAGGAAATCTATGATCAGGTCAGTTTCTTTTTCTTTTTTTTAAAAGGTGATGATCTGTGATAATTCAAATAATAGGACCTAATTCTTGAAGCTCTGATACCAAATGATGATGGGCCCAATCAAGAACATCATAGAGAATTTGCACAGAGAAATATCTCAATCAATCAATGTTCAGTATCTAAAAGTTGGTTACAAAGTGGTAATGCCTCTTCTAGATATAGGCTACAATTTCCCTCCACTAACTATCACATGCTGTGCACATGATATCCTACATCACAACCTGTAAATTGCTAAATAATTTCCCTTTTTTCATCAAATAAGATTTTCATAACAGATATTTATCAAAATAAAAATGAAATTGTTAAAAATGGTTTATGATCAAGATGATTTTTTCTTGCTGCAGATATATTTAAGGAAGGAGAACAATCCTGCCTCACTCATGGAAGGAACATTGCTTGCTGTTGGTGGTCGGTATGACTATCTGCTTCATCAAATGTCGGCTTGTGACTATGTAAGTTAAATTTCATAGCTTGGTTGCAGAGACACAACCTTCGTGCACGTGTATTCTTTAATTTCTCTTGTTCATTTATGGTGATATTTTTGTAGATGTACAAACTCATAGCACTATCTGATGGCACAACCCTTAATTGACTGAAGGTCCATTTCTTGCTTTGGAAGCCCATGGGTCCATTGAGCGGACTGAAGACATTTTGGTCCAATTAATTTAATTGGCATATTATTATTGAGTTAAATGATTACTAGTTAGGAGATTTTTTTTTATTACATTTCCAATTAATATTAAGGTTAGTTTCCTATTTAATTATGATTTTTTGGCCTAAATATGTTGGGTTTTGCTACCTATTATTCAGATATGGTTATGATAATATTGTGAGAATTAGGTTGTGGCCACTGTGTGTTTTTCTTTCTCTTTTCCTACTATGGTCTACATCAATTTGGTATCAAAGCTCAAGTTCTGATCCCCTCTCTTTTCCTCCCTCTTTCGTGGAGAGGGAGAAAGAAGAAAGTGAAAGGAGAAAAAACACAAGGGCCACAACCCTAATCACAAGGCTTTGTTAATCTAAAATCTGAATAATACAATGAAAAATCTTAATATTTATAGAACATGAACCCTAAATAATATATAACGGTAAATTCTAAAAAAGAAACTAGAGTCCCTAATGAAACAGGAAACCAAATATGATACACTCCTAATTAAACTATAATTAAAAATGAAATACTAAAATAAATAAAATACTAGATACTCAAGATATAAAATGAGGAAAGTGAAACAAAAAATTCAGACAAAAAGTCCCACAAGAATGATGTGGTAGTGGCATTTTGGAAATAGTAAATCACTTTAATGGGCGTTTTTGATTTGAAATGAATGGACACAAATCTGCCATGTCATTCTATACGGATTTTTTATACAAATTTTCTGTATGTACATTACTCATAAATTTATAAAATTGTTATTAAAATCTCCATGCCAAAATTAGTGCATACATATTTCTCTTCATTCTCCGTGACTGAGAAAAAGAACTCATCCATGCCAATGAATCAAATACATTGAAAATTCTAGTTGCTTGATCTTCTTCTCTTTCTAGCTAATCTCTATGGTTAGGCAATTGACGAGGTTCACCAAACATGAATTGAATGTTAAATATAGTAACTATATTCTGTTTATTATACATATCATATTATATTCATTATTATATTTAGGATTACCATACTTAGGTTTCTCTCCTTCTATATAAAGAAATCTTTTATATATTGTTACATAATTATTCAACACAACATTCAATATAATACAAATTTCTCTCTCTCTTAGATATTGTAACATGGTATCAGAGCTACAGGTTAAGCTCTTGGTGTTCTTCGCCTTATCGGCGGGCGACAACCTTGGCTTAGCAACCCGTCGGACCTTAACCCCTTCCATTGCCATATTTTTCTATCAGTATCATTTCGTGGTGATCTTTTCCTTTGTCCGCTAGTTTATTCCTATCCTAGATATCTCTATCATGTTTGTTTTTTACTCTCAATATATATATATATATATATTTTTGTGTTTTTGCTCCACTTTATCTTTCTCTCTGTTTCAACTTCAAATAGATTTCCATCTTCAAACCTATTTGAGTTTTGGGGGTTTTATTATACTTATATCATGGTGAGCACGGTGATATAACATGTGAACCACCAAAGCTGCCCCGTCTGGCGCACAACCCAAGCCGCCCCCTCTAGCGCACCATCCAAGTCACCTCTTGGCGTACCACCTAAGCTACCCCCTCTGACGCACAATCCAAGCTGCCCCCTCTGGCGTACCATCCAAGCCGCCCCTTGGCGCACCACCAAAGTCACCTCCTAGCGCACCATCTAAATCGCCCCTTGGCACACTTTCTAATAAGTCGTCCCCTGACGCACTTAGTTATCTGTTGCCATCATCATTCAACACCACGTCATAAATTCTGTGTATGCCACACTTGCTAGTTTAACATCCAATCTCTACAACGGTCTGGCATAAACCATGAACTGTCTCGACATTGATTCCGGTCAATTCTTACAACGGTCTGGCATGACCTTAAGTTGTCCTGGCATTTATTCTGACCAGTTCTAACAATGGTCCGACATGACCATAAATGGTCTCTTGGCATTTGCTCCGACCTCTGATCTATCTCAAGTGTCTTTGCGCTCCCATTCGGACTTTGCAATCTATTTGGCTTTTATTTTATTTTTTTTTAGTTTCATTTCATGTTTTAATTTCTCTCTCCAAATTCAAGTTGTTATCCCTACTTGAGTTTTTTTTTTTGGGGGGGGGGGGGGTGTGTGTGTGTGTGTGTTAAATATAGTAACTATATATTCTGTCTATTATACATACCATATTATATTCATTACCATATTTAGGATACCGTACTTAGGTTTCTCTCCTTCTATATAAAGGAGTCTTGTATATACTGTTACATAATTATTCAATACAACATTCAGTATAATACAAATTTTTTTCTCTCTTAGATATTGTGACATTGAATACGTGAATGAAATTTTCAATACCAATAAATCAATCTTGCCTAACTCGATCAAAAAGTCAGCTGATGGATGGCTTGTTAGTAGGAACCATGTTGTGTGGAGGATTTGCTTGCCTTAAACAGCTTCTTGAACTTATAATTTTATTTTATTTTTGTTTTTTTTTTGCAAAATTATATCACTTTCCTTACACTTTGAAACTGTTTGATCAACAATTTTCACTTGATCTTCATAATCTCTTTGAGGAATTTTTGAAGCATCTCCTAAAACATAAGCTAACAATTTGTTCAAAGTTGCTTTGATCTGAATCATCTGTTCTAGCACTTAATCCTGATATTTGTGTGTGTGTGTGTGTGTGCTTTTTTTTTTTTGTTATTGAGAAAAGATTGCAAACTCTGAATTAACTCCGAATAGGTCATGATGATGATAATAAATATAAAACAAAGGGAATAAATAGAATTCAAACTCTGCCTTTTTTCTTTTTTCTTTTTTGGATGGTTCGCAAATTGGGCTGGTTTGGTACTGCTTGTGCTTAAGTGTTGCTGGATTAGACTTGGTTACTGAATGTGTTCAAATTATCTGCTGAATTATTTGGTTTAACTATATTCCTATTTGGTCTGTGGAGGTTTGAGTTTGATTGAAGTTGAACGTCAGTTCTAACTGAATGAAAACTTAATATTCTAACACCAAGGGGTTGGCCTGGTGGCAAGACCTTTGGTCTTGGGGGTGTGCTTCCTCCAAGGTTTGGGGATTGAAACCTCATAGGTGTTAACAATTCCTTGGGGCCTAATTAACCATGGTGCACTTGCAAGAAACTCCTTGCCGAGGGCCTGTGATTAGTCAGGGCTTTGATCTGGACACCCCGGTGCCAATTAAAAAAAAAAAAAAAACTTAGTATTCTATTTGAGTGGGGCTTAATGGGTTCTGGCTTAGATTTTTGGGACAGGTTGTGAGGTAACCGGACTCTGGATATTTTAGTGGGCTGGACTAGCCTAAGTTGATGGGTTATGGTTTAGGTATGTTGGTTAGGAAACTGGGTTAAGTCTGGGGTTAATATAACCATTTTTTTTTCTTTTTGATGCACGGCCTTATTGTTTTCCTTTCTGCTGGACACAATGACAGAAGCCCTTGGCTCAAGCAATGAGAGTAAACACAAGGGAACATTGCCAACATACACCGATGAAGAGGGTACAACTAGATGGCAAGCAAAACGCTCAACACTGACAAAGGTGTGAACATTTTGGCTATGTCACTGTTTTGCTTCTTTTTTTCAAGATGTGTTGCAATGTGACAGAGATGTTTGGTGCCACCAGTGGTGCTGCAAGAGGACGGTTGTGACTCGATTGAGAGAGGGATGAGTTATCGTTCATGATGATGCTACAAAGTGATGATGGGTGAAGTTGTAGCGATGATGGGCTGGCGATGAAAGGCAGTGATGTCAAAGAAAGCAATGTGATGATATCATTAATGGTGAAGATGGTTTGCATCGGTGTGGGCGTATTAAGAAGGTAATCATCCAATTGAACAAAACAGTGGGTCAAAATTAGACTTTGATACCAAAATTGATGTAGAACGGCGGGTGTAGCTCCACCTTATGGTAGATGTGGTGCTAATACCTCTTCAAATGGAGGAAGAAATAAAGAAAAAGACCCATGTGCACACTCCAAAGGACACATTTACACATAGTGAAAAGATTGTGGATCCCAATAGTAGCATACTCCTTGACATGTCACCTTGTACTATTTGTACTCATTCTCAATCTTCATACAGAGTAATACTAGACCCAGTGTTTTTAATTGTCAATATTTTACACGTCTTTCTCGATCGCTTCTCACCAAAAAGAATGTGACTATTAAGTCAGTTGATGTGGTTGAGAAAGAAAGCACTACGGAGGTAAGTTGTTGATCATGTTAAACCCGAGTCCGATGATGATCTCTTTAATGGTTTGATTGGCATTATTCGACCTTTGTGGGCTTTTAATGAACAAGGCATACAGGCACCCGAAAAGCTACAAAGAGAATATTCTTCATATGAGGGTGAATTGCGGTGAACAAGTGTGCCTTTTAGTGATTGATAATGGGAGTTGCACTAATGTTGAAAGTTGAACCACTTCTTGACCCTTATCACGTGGTATGGATCACCAATACCAAACTTAAGGTCGACAACAACTGCATGATGTGACATTCAATATTGGCAAGCTCAAAGAACCAGTAATGTGTGATGTTCTTCCCTTTAAGCTCCATACATGGATTTTGGATCCTAATGTCAGACAAGTTGGATGTGCCAACACTTATTCTTGGGTTAATTAAACTTTTACCCCTAAACTTTCAACTGGATTCCACTTTAATCCTTAAACTTTTAATTGCAACAATTTAATCCTCAGACTTTGTGCCAAGTGTGAATGTAGCCTTCCCCTCAAGTTGTTATATTTTTGGCAGAAGTCCCTCACATGCTCTAAAGGGAATTTCTCAAGAACAATGGCTTCTCTCATTTCATTTGGTGGTTCACATTTCTCAAGAACATTGCCCTTTGCATGGGAGAACCCAACAAATGGCTTCTTCCATTCTTTGCCAATATGGGACTTTTTATATGCCTTATTAACCCACCTTTGCCTTCGACGGTGGGGCTTCAGCTTGAGACTAGCTCCTATTCTACACGTCTTCGCGTAAAAAATTCACCAAAAGATTAAAAATAGATACACAAAAAAGAATTGTAAATAAACATTGAATATAAGTAATCAAAGAATGCCCAATATTTGTGCTTTGTGGTGAATTTTAAAAATAACCATAAAATCTAGGACAATTGCTGACTAGTGCCTATTGGGCAATGTTTAGGATTGGGATTGGGGTGAAAAGTATCTTGTAAAATAGGTGAAGAAGTTAAAAATATTTTGAATTCAATGAAAGTGTTTAGATTTCAGTAAGAAGTGTATTATTCTTTATGTTTTTCGTATTTTCGTTTTCCTTAGGGACAGTTGTTAGCAAGACCCAATATCTAGAAAGTAGAATTGTAACAAGTACATAAAATAGGTACACGCACGTATGTAATTCCCATGGCCAATCTCAAGAGGTACCATTGGAATTTACAAATATGGGAAAGTTTGCTCCAAATCATCATAATTGTCACAACCAATTGAAAACCCAACACAAAATCATTGTTTTAAAGATGAAAAATGAGCGAGAGAGAGAGAGAGAGTCCAACAGTCGCAATATGTCTTCCATCACTGATGGACCTCTTTTTGAGTCTCGTTCTCTCTTTTTGTTTTCCTTTTCCTTGTATTTCTTTCATGTTTTCACCCTAAATACCTTAGTCCACAAAATTTGGTGGCAGAAAGATTTTATTTTCCAAAGAATGACCCTCAGAGAACCTCACATGAAGAGCTTGTGAGGACTTCTATAAAAAAATGTAACTTGACACTCACCCCAAAGTTTGAGGGTTAACTTGTTGCAATTGAAAGTTTAGGACTAAAGTAGAATACGTGTGAAAGTTATGGGGTTAAAGGTGTAATTAACCCTTTATTCTTTTATTAGCTCGACGAAATATGCTCTTACTCATAACACCGATTCGAAAGCCTTTAAATTGAAAAAGGATTCATTGTTGATTCAGCGTGTTTCTCCATCAGATGGGATTCTTGGACGTGCTCCTAACTCAACAGAGTCAAGTTCTTTCAGCTGAGGAGAATCGATGGTGCAACCTTTAATTGGCTGGAGACCCATTACCCGCTTTGGAAGCCTAGGGTGTGTTACATATTTTTGAGTAGAACTCACCCCAAAAGCTAGCTGTCAAGGTGAGGGTGCCCTCACTCTTATATGCTTAATGTTACTTTAGCACTCAGGCAGCATGCTCACTGGGTAGCACCTACGGCGTGCAAACCAGGAACACGCATCCTGTTTCCATGTTATGTGGTCTCGGGTAGAACTCACCCCAAAAGGTAGTTGTTAAGGTGAGGATGCCCTCAGACTTACATGCTTAATATTACTTTACTACTCAGGCGATGTGGGACTTCGCTTCACAGGGTAAAACCCATGTCTTCTTATTATTATTATTATTTAGTTAGGATTTAAATAATTATTAGTTAGGATATTTTTTATTATGTTTCCAAATAATATTAAGGTTAGTTTCATATTTTAGTTAGGTTTTTTGGCCTATAAATATTGGGTTTGCCATTTATTATTTGGATTTGGTTTTAATGATATGGTAAGAATTAGGCTGTGTGGCCACTTTGTGTGTTTTCTCTCTCTTTTCCTACTGGGTTCTACTTCATTATCAACACGTGAATTTAATTATGTTACTTTTTTGCAACCACTGAGGCTCTACTTCAGCAGCTGAGGTTGTAGCTGCAGCCGATGCCACATTCCAATGGGCATTTCATGTTTGTTATTTGAATACATGATGCCAATATTTGAATGAATAAAATTATTCCTATGAGGCATGATGCCTATATTCGAATGCAGGACCTTTTTTTGTTTTTGACAAAGGAAGAATGCTTACTCTAATTGTCCAGAAATTTGTTTTCTCCAATTGATACTTACAATGGCTTAACAGATGACTATATAGGTCCTGATAACAAAGTACTTTTCTTTTGGAAAATTTACCCATAAATCCTATTTTTTGAAAAGTTGAACCATTTAGTCCTAAAAGTTTTCTTATGCACCATTTAGTCCCATTTTATTTTGGTAATGTTTTATTGAATTTTCATTATTTTACAAGTTACAATAGTACCCTTTTTATGGAATGTTTGTTTCCTAAAAATCTGTAACATTATAAAAATTAGTCCTTTTTTTACATCACAACATCATCAAACATCTAGGCCATGATCAACATCATCAACATTAATTCCATCATCAACATCAGCGACATCCACCACCATCGTATCCACCCTCACGACGACCACCACCACCGCCCACTCTTCAAATCAATCTGCAACATTCGATAAAAATCGAACAAGCAACGAACTCCCTCAATTCGAACCTCGACCACCGATTTCCCTTCCACGAACCCCGATCGGAGCGAATCGACGACTTCTGGAGCGAAATCAACCCACGATCCGTAAAAGAGAAAAAAGAGTCAAATCTAAAGAAATCTGTCATTAGAGAGAGAGAGAGAGAGAGAGAGAGAGTGCAAAGTCGAGTTCATCCAACCAAACTTGGTCTGCCCACTATATTTTCTCACTCTATATCTATTCGCATGTAGATATATATATATGTATGTATGTATGTATGTATGTATGTATGTGTATCATGCACTTTGATGCTATGAGCTCTCAATGAATTCGAGCCCTAGTTGATCTCTCACACTCAACTCTCTCATCCCCCGTGAGATTTACAGCAACAGAACACAGGTTCGATTGAGTTCTGTATGGGTAGTTTTATGTGTGTGCAGTCAATTTTCGATTGACTTCTAATTGATTTACTTAACAATTGTGATTTGGGATTTTTAGGGTTTTGATCCTTGAGCAAGATCAAGAAACTAGATTTTCTTGATGATGATGATGATGATTATGATGAATTCGGAGGAACCCTAACCCTAACAGTATCCACAACGTCCCTCTCGTTAAACATCAGCGTCGCTTTCGAATTCGATTTCGAATTCATGAGTTTTGGTTATGAGATATGGCACTGTACAATGAGAAGCTCTAGAACAAACACGCGAAGCAATTCACACATGTGATTTGGATAATGGGAGTCTGAAGAACAATGTTTGATGTTCGATTAGGCCCTGATGTTTGATGTTTGATAGTGGAGATGTTCAATGTTTGAAGAACAATGTTTGATGTTCGATTAGGCCTTGAAATTTAATTTCTTTTGTTGATGTTGTTGGTCCGGAATGTTTGATGTTCATATGTTGATGATTAATGTTGGTGATGTTTGATGTTTGATGATGTTTTGTTAATGTTTGATGTTGTTGATGTTTTTGTTTGATGTTGTTGATGTTTTTTTTGTTGATGTTGTTGGTCCGGAATGTTTGATGTTCATATGTTGATGATTAATGTTGGTGATGTTTGATGTTTGATGATGATTAATGTTGTTGATGTTTTTGTCAATGTTTGAAGAACAATGTTTGATGTTCAATTAGGCCCTGAAATTCAATTTTTTTGTTGATGTTGTTGGTCCGGAATGTTTGATGTTCATATGTTGATGATTAATATTGGTGATGTTTGATGTTTGATGATGTTTTGTTAATGTTTTATGTTGTTGATGTTTTTGTTTGATGTATATGCCCTCTATGGTCAATTTCCCTATAATGGGACCTTTCAGTCTATAAGAAAACTTTTAGGACTAAACAGTGTATAAGTTATTAATTTGAGATTTATTGGTGCATCACCCTTTTCTTTTCTGTTTTTTTTCTTGTGTTTTATGGAACATTTCTTTTTTGGGTTGTCCTGATTGAAGAATAATTTTCAGGGGTTACTGGTACTTTCCTTCTGTGTCTGTTTGAATTTAATAACTATTATATGAAACCAATATGTTCTGGTTTGTATTTTATATAATAAAAAAAATCCGTGAACTCCTATCATTTGCAGCATTCATTATGAATTTCGGCATTATCTTTTTCACTGACATTACCATGTTTCTGCCAATTACTGACATTGTTTGTACTGTCACGTGTTCATGCTGATGACTATTTCTGCTTTGCTGTTACCAGAAATCAAATCTTCCCGGTGCAGTAGGGGTTAGCATTGCTCTAGAGACAATAATTCAGCATTCTTCTGTAGATATCAGACCTTTTAGGTGCAAACTTATTTGCATATTTTGCATTTTTTTTTTTTCATGAAGCTGAAAATTCTATGACCATAATAATTCCTTATAAGCAATTTCCCTGATGTTAGTGTACTGACTAGTGCAGATATGATGTCAGCGTTAGTGTACTAATTTGTTCTAGGGGAGGTGGTGGTTTACTGAAAGAGCGCATGGAACTAGTTGCTGAGCTGTGGGGGGAGAATATCAAGGTTGGTGGTTGAATTTCTAACTATCTTGTGCTGCAATCTTGGAATGAGTCACAAATGTGAATTTCTTACATGCTAAGTGAATATTTCTATCAGGCTGAGTTTGTCCCCATGCCTGATCCAAGCCTAACAGAACAGTACGAATATGCAAATGAGCATGATATTAAATGTCTTGTCATCATAACAGACACCGGTGTCTCTCAGAAAGGTTCAGTCAAGGTAGTACTACTAATCTAAGTTCATTTGTGTTGCTTTTTAAACGATATATGTTATTAATGCATTGTCTGTTTAACTTTACTAAGATGATACTAACAGGGTGCCTGTGAGTTTCGAATGGAAATGCCAATATCATCTTTATCTATTGTGTTTCAAACTCCTTGTACTTCATTGTTTATTACTCAAAGTTCAATAATTTTACTTTATGATGCTGTCTTTTTCTTTTTTCTGGCTTATTCCAACTGATTTATATCATGCCAAGGAAGATCCACCTTGATATAAAGAATTCAGAGGTGGAAATGAATACAGAATACATCATCTTATTCTCGTTACTAATTTTAATTTTAAGAACAATCTACCGTGCGTGCTTAAAATTATAAAAATAAAATAAAATTGTAACACTGTCAATGTCATTGAAAATGAAATGAGAGACGAGCATATAGCATTTCATCCTTCAGTGGGTTTTGGTTCGCACATTACAAGTTTTTGAGCTTTCCTAAATAATAAAATCATAAAAATTGAAGGAAAACTATATTGATTAGAAAAGAAAAAATATATATATTGCATATCATACAACAAACCTTTATCAGTTTGGTTTGTTGGGTGGCTGCAAGAATACTTTTCGTTCATTCAACATTAACTGGAGCCATGTTATATTCATGGCATTACTTTATTTTGAAATATTATGTTTTTAGGGAGTAAACTCCAAAGTCATACATCAGAAGTGATGAACAAGCTTTAAAAAGTTTATTTATTTATTTTTCTAAATGGTGAGAAATTTTATGAAGGGAAAAAAAATAAAATTACAAGACATACCCCCATACATGGAAAAAATACCGAACACAATAAATCTACGACCCTAAACATTACTAAAACATGAAAGCATAGATAGACCAACTATTTCAAATGGAAAAACATTAGCATTTGTAGGATTTATAGATCTGAATTGAGAAGTTTTAACACATATCATTCCTAATTTGATCAAGCAACAAACTTGGAGTTCTTTGAAGCCTACAAAAAGTCTTATTGTTTCATGCTTTCCACAAGTAATAAATAATGGCTTCCCAAGCAATTTTTGTAACACTGTTACTAAAATTCTTCCCACTTAATTTGCCAACAAGCCAATTGACTTCTTGCATCCAAGGCTGGTGAGGCTTTGAAATATGAGACGAGAAAAAGAGGTGCTGGAGATCTTCATCCATATTTCAAGCTTATTAAGATTCTGCAATTAATGCTGGCTTTGCTACTCAATCTTTTAGATGCACCCTTAATAGGGAAGTTTTAAAGCCCTGATAAAAGCTTCCACAAACCCACTTCCAAATTGGATTCACTTGGAAGCAAATACTGGTCTTCGTTGCTTTGCCTTTTCCAGTTCAATTTCCCTGTGTGCTTCAGAGCTGATCCTGTGCAGATATATTACAAAATTGATTGTTTCTTTGTGCAGGTTCGTCATCTTGAGCTGAAGAAGGAGAAGGAAGTTGACAGAGAAAACCTGGTTAAGTTTCTATTAGAGGCGATAGAGACACAATTTAGAAATCCAGCTATTTGGAGCTAGGCCAGTTACTTTGAAGCATTGTTTCTCAGGTTTGCTCTAGCCACTGCATGGTCTATAAATTTGTAGAACTTTATGAACATGTATTTATTGAATTTAATGGAGAGGTCTTTAAGATTCAAAAATAATGTAACCATAATTCTTTGCTTCCAAAATTTATTTATATTTCAGTGCAGGGAAGGCCTTTTGATTCACTTTGGACCACATTCCAACCCTTACGCACATCCCTAGCCTTCGCAAAGCCTTTTCAGTCAACTTTAAACCTGTATCGGCATGTACTCCGTTGATGTTTTGATAATCGATCCATTGGGTTGACTGGTATGACTGCTGTCGATGTTAATGCTTTCAGTCATTTGCATTTGTTCAATTATATTTCTCAATCTTCAATCTTTGGTTATACTTACAACTATTTGCAGATTATGGTCCCTTCAAATGGCTCTCTTTTCCAAGCCTGTGACACTTGAGATATGGCATGCATTTTTCAGATAGGTGAAGAAAATCGGACAACAATTTTTTGTGCCTTAATTTCTGTATAGTTTTGCCTTTTTACTTCATACAGTGTAATTATGCATCAGAATAGTTAATTCTTCCTTTCAAGTATAAAAATAGCCAATACTTTGTCAATTGGAGGGTGATTATTTTTGCTTCCATTTTAGTACTTTACTTGTATATAACAAATTTGCTCGACCAAAAATGTAAGAATTTTCATTTTAATGTTAGTCGTATTTGTTGTAATCAGCTGTGCATATGAAGATTAAGTGGAGATGGCAAAATATTTCAGGGTAATTTGTTGAGACAATTCAGACTGCTCTTGTAGATTTTGAAATATTATCTTGTAATTTTTTACCATGTCCCTTTTCGAAGTGCGGATTGGACATTGTTCCATTCCAGACATTTATTTTCCTGTGTTAAATTGAGCTCACTTGCTGGGGAATCGAGGAGTCTGCCAACGCAGCAATCACTGGCCCAATATTTTTTTGTAGAAATCACTGGCCCAATATTTTTTTGTAGAAACTTCATAGTCCACATGGTTAACACTAGGGCCCAACATACATTATTGGAATTCATACCCGCTTGAAAGCTTAAGCCGATAAGTGAAGAGTACATCTAATGTATATTAAGACATATTCCTTTTACTCTTCATTCGATGTGAGACTCTACCTTCATGAATGTTCCAACATTCTCTTCTCATGGATCCCATTCCCGATGTTAATATGGCCTTTGCCCTTATTTTGCCAGAAGAAAGCGAACACTCCATTGTGGCTCCACCACCATTGTCTGATGTTGCCAGCCTTTGCTGTGGAAAGGGAGAGTTGATTTTAACAAAGAAAGTCGCTCCACCTAGCCATTCGTTTCACAAAGATCCCTTGAAGTCATATTCCCCTATTATTGTTCCAAAACAAGCATCAGCCAACTAAGTGTCCATCCATGCTCCATCCAGTTCTTTTCCATTCACACTAGAGCATTGTAGTCAAGTTCTTGCATTGTAGTCATATTCCTTTTTTTTTTTTTTTTTTTCTGGTTTCTTTGGATTTTGTGATATCCTTTTGTTTTGCTTAGTTAGCATGCTAGCAAGATAGGGCCTGTGAATACCCCTTGGATTTTTTTATTTTTCCTTGTTTTAATTTATGACTAATTCACTTGAGGAAAGAAAAAACATAAAAGCATCACCAAAGGACTATGAAAAGGAACATAACCATAATACATGCAAATATCATGTCAAGATATGAACAAGTGATCATAAACACATTTATAAAGTTAAAAACATAAATTCAACAAGAAAAGTAAATTTTCAGATTTGGTGCACTTTACAACTTTAATGCAACCCATACTTCCACTAAAAGTAATAAAATCTAAATTCAAAATAATTTCATCTTTACTAGTTTTTATAACTTTTCTCAGGAAAAAAAAAAAATAGTATAATCTTTTATGCTACAAGTTTGAAGAGTTTTTATTTATCAAGTTATATTTAGGACCAACATAATGATGCAAAAAAAATTAAATTTTTGAGAAAATATTAAATTTTAATTTATACAAACCATCATAAATAATACCAAAACTAACAAAAGAGGTATTTTCAATAAATTAAACTTTTATTCTAAATTTTAAAAATAATTATCAAGGTTAACTAAGTTTGGACAAATCAATAAATAATTTTCAAAATTAGAATGAATATAAAATTTTGAAATAAAGTCTAAATAATGATCAATGTATAAAAATAAATAATAAGTCCCAATAATTTCAATTGAGATTTTAACATAATTGATTTGAAAATAATCTTGCATCGTATTAAAAACATGAGTGACCATTTTTTTTTTCTTATGAGATTGAAAATCTTCAGTAGACTCATTTTCTTTAGATGGCTATTCTTTTATGTCATTTTCTAAGCTTTCTCTCTTTCTTTTTGACTCATTGAATTACGAGATCAACTAATGATATCTCAATTAGTTAAGTTTTGTCTCTTCTTAAATAAACTTACTAAGCAATTTATTAACTTTTTACTTATTATTCATAGAATTATAGTAATATGAATGACCCATACTAAATAGACAAATTGTTCCAAATAAATTACACGAAAATAAATTCATACATAAAAATTCTTAATTTTTTTAATTGAACGGTCAAGTTAGACAATTCAATTACATACTCATACATCTCATGCATATCATCGAATTCTATGATAGGAAGTTTAACTATAAGTGTCCCAGCAAAAAAACTTATTAGCAATTTAGAAATGTTTTTTCACATTATTTAGCATTATTAGTTTAAGGAAGTTAAAACTTAGTATTTGTTATAATCATTTGCAATAAAATAAAATAAAATAAATAAATAAATAAAACTTGATTTGTTGGATCACTTCATACTTTATGAAATGAATCATAATTGCAATAAATTTCTCAAATAGTAACACTAAGTCAAAATTCAGAATATCGAGATAAAACTGAACATGTTCTATTTATTTTGAGAAAAAAATTTCATTTAAAATCGAAACAAATAAAGTATACAAATATAGCAAAATAAAACTTTAATCAATAATTCATGCTCACTACATTAATGTTAAGAGTAATCAATTGTGAAAACCCACATTTTATTATTCTTAGAAGAAAATAAATAAATAATAACCATAATAATCTTGGGGGTGTTTAATATTTGTTATTTATAAATTATTAAGATTTATTTTGGAATTAGAAATTAAAGGTCCAAATGACTTAAGTAAGAGACGCTAAGAAGTCGAATCAATTTAATCCTAATTATGAACCCATTTGGGAGTTTAATTAAATATTCGTTTTAGCTTAGTAGAATTGAGATTCAATTAATTAGATCCTAATTGGAGTCTGATTAAAAATCTGATTCGGATTGATAGAATTTAAATATATTTAATTAGGCTCTAATGGAAGTTAATTAGATTAATTGAATTATGAGAGATCTATGATTTGTTATAATTAAATTACTGATGTGCTAATTGGAATTTATTAAGACTAGGTATTATTTAATTAAATTAATCCTAATCATAAATTAAATTGTAAAATGATTTAGAGTTGGGAATATATGTGTGTGCGCAAAAAAAAAAAAAAAGTCTGGTGGGTGTACTGAGAAACCAGATTTGTGTGTGTATGGGTGTGTGTTGGAGGCTTAAATCAAGGTGCACGTGTGCATGATGTGTAAACAAGAGATGGGTGCATGTATGTAAGTGGTAAAAGAGTTGAATCCAGACCCATTTTTGGGTGTTCTGCTGGGAAGAAATGCACGGGAGAGAGAGAGAGAGAGAGAGAGAGAGAGAGAGTTTTCAAGAAGAAGGAAGAAGAAGAAAGGGAGAGGGTTTTATGGGTTACCAAATTCAAACTAAAAATTGTGGAAAAATCATTTTAAGGTAAGAAATCTCACCCTCTTCTTTCTATTGTTTAAATAATCTAGATATAAATTAATTCAAGATGAATTTTGAGAGGATTAAATGAAGATTTGTAGATCAATTATATAAATGGATAGAAATTAGATTTTTGCATGTAAATCAAGTTAGGTTGTAGATTATGAGTGATGATTTCTTAAATTTGTTAAACTTGGACTCAAAATCATGTAATTAATAGGAATTAACAAGAAGACCAAGAAATCTTGAGTTACGCTTTAAGATCATGGATATATATTTGGAAATTAAATAGTAAGAGTTTGATTTGTGTTTTCCTCATGAATTTGGGCTTCATCTTTACATGCATCAATGGAATTTTAGGAGATTTGAAGAATTAATTTCATGTTGGGTATAAGAAGAACAAGTAAAGATTATTGAAGATGTTTTTGGTCCCTTAAATCTGCCAGGAAGTTGTACGAATTTTTAGACAATTTTATACTCAAAATTTGAAGATAATTTCTTCTACAAATTTGTTCATAATGATGTCTAGTTCATCCACAAAATTTTTCAACAATTATTGAGTTTTGTACGAATTTATACAGATTTTTAACCAAATCTAGAGCCATAGACAGATTTTATTATGTGTTTGAAAAATCATTAAAAATTTTATATTAAACCAAATCTGATAATTTCTAAGCAAAAAATGAAATTTGAGAAGTCTATTTTCATAACAAATTTTTAGATTATGTAATTGATTTATAAATTTAAGTATGGAATTAATTTAAGAAAATGTGATAAATCTGTGTCATGAACATTCTTGGAATTTTTAAGAATAATTTATAATTTATTTTTGGAGAATTCTTTCTGAAAAACAACCATAACCTGTTTATTGAGTATTCTGTAGAGTTACATGAATTTTAGAGTTGTATAAGTAATTTATTTATAATTTCATTTGCAAGATATACATTCTGAAAATTGTGGCAGATTAAGGAGGAATCCAAAATAAAATAAAATAAATAAATAATCTCTTCAATTGTTTTCCTTGGACTAAAATTTAATATGGTGCTAATCTAATCTTGTAGATTAAAAATCCTTGCACGTGTGTGATTATGATTTATTTCTTCTTTTTGGTGTCTACATCATTATTTTATACCATGGTTTAAATAAATTGTTTATTTAAATTTTGCACATTGTTTACTATCGTGTGACATGTGTAATATTTTATGTTGGGAATTTTAATGAGTTGGTAAACCATTATTTGTGATTAAAAATTGGAATTATTGGTGATTAATATCAAAATTAATTGAAATGATTAACAGCATACACAAAGTTAACAAATGACGGTTAATACCAGTTGTTTAGGGTGAGTATTGGTTTTAAAGAGTGTACGAGATTAAGGGTTGACGGTTAATACCAGTTGTTCAGGGTGAGCCTTGGTTTTGAGAATTCTCACGTAAATTGTGTTGCGAAACTCTAAGATGGCACGGGACTTATTTGAACCCTTTTCGGTATTCGGTTTTGGAATAAGGGTGGATGTGCAGGTGGCACACAGGGAGGTTACGTACCCCTGGCAGACCGTTTCCTTGGGGCAAACCACGAATGCCACTGCTTGAGTATATAACTCCGGACGTGGGCATCCCTGGTAGTTACGGTTGGTAACACTTAAATATTTGACCAAGGGAAGGTTTCAAATTAACCGTTGCCATGCTTAGTGGTTGGTAAGTTAAATCTCTTTGGTGAGATTTCGAGTGTCACCTAATTTATTAAAATTATTGAAATTATTTTAATAGTTGTAATTTATGTTTACAATTATATTGTTATCTCATGTTTATAATCTCATTAATTCTCTCTTAAAAAGAATGGTAAGTTGGTTATGTTTTCTTACTGTGTTGCAAAACTTATAGCATATATTTTTGTTGCCCTAGCGTTTTATGCCAGGTTTTATGTTTGGATTCTAATGAGTGGGCATTTTTCTTATGATGAAATACTGCCTCTGTTTGTCATTTTATTTATTTATTATCTATTGTTATTATTTCAACTGATGGCATTCCTATTATGCTTATTAAATGCTACCTGTCATTCTGTTACTACACATTATTCATTGTGGGTATTATTATCGGGGTGGGTATTTCGGGTTGTAGTATCTTATTGAGCTCGTCGCTCATTGGCATCCTCATTGCCCTGGCGTTTCATGCCAGTACCGAAGAAACCGAAGGAAACACCGAGGTGTTGGAAGGCAACATTCAGCCCTAATTAGCTTGAAGAGTGCCAAAGTTCCGTGAACCATCTTTCTGAGTCTTCTAGTTTTTCTCTACTGGAGTTGTAATTGAAGAACTTTTAGTTTTGGTGTTGTAACTAATGGATGATGGTAAATTTGGTGGCAACATTGATGAGGATTCTTAATTAAGAAAATTGATTTTAAGTTTCAAACCTTACTATGATGTCCCCAAATTTTGGGGCGTCACATCAATAATTGATAATTAGTCAAATTGAACACATGTTTAAACAATTACAAATAGTATTACCGTGATCTACATTTTGGATAATCCAATGGCATACTAATAATTATGGTGATTTCCTTTCACCAATAGGACTAATTAATAAAATGTTCATAATTAAGTAGGTCTGTAACCTTTGAGTATTCATTCCAATATCAATTATGAATATCCATCAACAATTGGATATTAATTATTTAAAAGTGGTGCACTTTTGGGCCAAATTAATATCTTTGTAATTAAAGAATTGCGATTTGAAAGTCATTTTTTTTAATAATTAGGAAAGATATTAAATTTCAATAATATTTGATTTGATATCAATGTGTCATTCCAATTGGATCACTTTGGCAACTACCAATCGTATTAGAATTTAGATTTGAAATCAAATAAAAAACTTTTCATAGATATTATTGAATAAAGAATAATTTATTCACAATTATTCATCATCATGCACATCATAAGACATATTACTAAATTATAAGAATGGTATTATGACATAACAAATATTAACACAACTCATATCTTATTTCACATAAAAATACATGTTTTTGTACTTCATCAAACCACCAATTAATAAAAATCAGGCTTATACATAATGATAGTCATAACATAATATTGAAATAATTTTTAGAGGTTACAATTAAATCTATAAATAACAATATGTTTGGTACTATGAATATCACAATAACACCTTAATGTCCCTTACAGTAAAATTTGATAATATAAAATTCAGCAAAACATGAATAATAATGATTCATTATCGACATTAGGGTTTCATTATCTTCTGAGAAAATCTTTTCTATTCCTTCCTCACAAATTTCTCTGACCCGTTTTCATTGTTCATCGTCATCTCAGTTCATCTTCATCACAGTGTATCCTCATCTCAGGGCATATCAGTTCGTAATTAGGGTTTCATCCTCACTCTGGTAAGTTTTTCAACAATTCAACGAGATTTTCTCTAGAAACATAGTTAATTGCATTTTATATTAGCCTTTCATTAATTATGGTTTTAATTTCGTAATAAAAGCTACATGAATTTGAAAAATGTTATTTCTCTGCATTTTGAACTTATTCTTGAAGATTGTTGAGTGATTTTGAAAAATGTGATTTTGTCTGTAAATTTCTCTGGGTTTAGCGTCATGACCGGCTAGTAATCCTAAGATTACTGAATGCTTCTTAACAAGATCACAAAATAAGGGGCTAACGAAAGCTAATACAAAAAATATAGTCATCCAATGAGCTATGCAAACTTATATGAAATAGAATATGAAAAGCTTTATATACATATCCAAAAATCATTCTTACGTTATATCCACACACTTAACTATAGCATCTTAAGTACAACCAACAAAAACAAAGTCTTATATATAGAAAGAACCGGAGCTTATAACACGCGATGCTTCCGGAACACGCGATGCTTCCGGAACCTTCACGTGAGGCACAATGGTTGGCTGACAACAGAACACAGATCTAGGCAAAAGTCTTCAGGCCTGATCTCCAGAACACTCACCTACACATATATACAAATAGTAAGTGTCATGACCCAAACCTGCCCCTAAAAGTTTAGGACATGACTGGCTTGTACTTAGGCCTCAAAACAAAATTTCATGAATATTTTATTCACTAACGGGGCCCAAAACGGAAACAATTAAATAATATAATGTCCATTGACCAGGGCATATATGCCAGAATCATTATGCATCTCATCGTAAATAGCAAAGTCCACATGCATAGTTTATATACATACAAGTCCAAGCCATGTGTACATACAAAGAGTTAATAACCCAAAAGTTACATGACCATAAAACGTTTAACAAAAGCCACTAAGAACTTAACAAAAATGTGGCAATAAAGAGACTCCTTAAGAGGCAAAAGTCTCTAACTTTGGGGCTTAACAAAACAAGTCCACAAAAGACGCTTGAAGCTGACCTAGGGCTGGCCTCTAAGCTGACTACCTACAAAACATACATAAATACGGAATGAGCCAGGCTCAGTGAATAATAATAATGTATGGAGGCATATAAATGAACATGTATCTTGAAGAATATGTACGTAATACACGTATGTCTTTCTCACCAACACATTCAAGAACGGTTTCGGGCCCACATAAAACAGAATGGCCTTAAGCCCAATAATAACATAACAGCCTCAGGCCCATTTCATTTGTCATTGCAGTCAAGTATTCAATCAGTTTAACCAAAGCACAAGTTGTACAAAACATATCATTTGTGAACGAAAATATATAAATCGTAACATTCAACATAATGGTACACTACTATTACTCACAGTGATCCGGTCGTGCACTCAACTAACCAATAACACTTTTCAACTCAACGACAACCTCTACATGTTGTACCTCCATTGATTGGCAAGCAATAACATGTTCTGTAATTCTTTCTCATTGTCCAAATCACACCTATTAATTCTTGGTAACCAACAAAACAATGAAATAGAACAAGCAGACAACTCACCCCATTTTTCACACAAGCACTCCACCAAACGCAAATAACACAATGCGCGAATCACATTTATTACTGTTGTACTGCAACCATATGTGCACACCAACATCATAAAGGTATCCATCTCCTGTAAAGACACAACAATACAACAATCAACATAAAAATAAAATAGCTTCAATTAAATAACTATACATTAATCCACTAGTTGGAAACAAAAATAAATAAAGAGTTTAGAGAAGAAGAATTGATTCATCACAATTGATATATCATAATAAAGAAATAAAATAAAATAAAAAAGTAAAATAAAAAGAAATTGAAATTGAAATTAGTGTAGATAGATAGTATAGATATATATATTTTTTTTCTATGTGTAATTTAGATTGAACTTTTATTTGGTGGGAAACATGAAAAAGTTTTTCATAAAAATATGCGCCTAAAATTTACATTATAATGTATACATATTGTTTTTTATTTGTTGTTTTTTCAATCAACATGATCAACAAAATGAATCAATAATATGTATATATATATATTTGTAATTTAGATTGAACTCTAATATGGTGGAAAAAATTAAAAAAACAAATTCATAAATGTGAGCGTAAATCGACATGATCAACAAAATGCAACAAAAATGTATACATGTTTTTTTTTTTTTTTAATTTTTTTAATTTAGATTGAACTTTTATATGGTGGAAAAAATTTTAAAAAAAAATTCATAAAAATGAGTGTAAAATTCTCATCATGTTGTATATATATGTACGTTTTATTTGTAATTTTGTTTAAACTTTTATATGGTGGAAAAAACGAAAAAAAAAAAAATCATAAAAATATGAGCCTAAAATCCACATTATAATGTATACATTTCTTTCTTTCTTTTCTTTTCTTTTTTTTTTTTCAATGAGCATGATCAACAAAATGGAAACGTGAATTTTCTATTGAGAAGTTATTAGCTCTAAACTGCTAATTAATAAACATTAAAAATAAATAATAAATAAATACCATTTTTTTTAACTAAAAAATTGCAAAATTTATACTTTTGAAAAACAAACACTGATTTTAAATAAAACATGTATGGTCAAAAGAGATGAGATGTGCCACCAATTTTTCTTTTTTCTTTTTCTTAAACAATTATAGAATTTATAAAAAATTAAAAATTAAAAATAAACAATCACTGAGATGTATTTTGATACTAATAAATAAATAAATATCATTTTTTTGGACTAAACAATTATAGAATTTATACTAAAAAAATAAACAAACATTGATAAAACACTTACAATAAAAGAAGGGTGGTGTTATTAGACAACCCTTAGTTCTAAACTGCTACTATATTTCATATTTTCTATTCATAGTTTCTAAAGTTCTTATATTTCTATTCATATTTTCTTTTTGGACCAAAATTTGGAGGTTTGGATGGCCTAGGAGGAACAATTATTTTGTATTCATATTTTCTCAAGTTCTTATGTACTGCCTACAAATTAAGGAAGCAACAAGCTAATAGAACAATACCCGTATCTGAATTGGTTTATCAGAATTTTTATGATACATCATAATAAAGTAATAAAGTAATAAATTTTTTTTAAAAAAAAATTGAGAAAAATTGAAGAAAAGAGTGTCAGTTAAATTTTTTTTAGAGAGAACTGGAAGAAGAAAAAAAAACTTTACAGTATGCAATTTGTATTTTACATACCAATAACATAAAAATAAATTATATAAAGAAAATATACCTGACAATACTTGTTTTTATATTTTTACTTGAGTGGCAGTTGCTTCCAAAATTAACAAAATGATTGAGATTAAAAATAAAAACAACAATAGAACCTAACCCATTAAAATAAGATCCACCACCAATCTTCCAACCATGGTTGAACCCATTCAAATCCGACACATTTGACTTCAAATTGTTAGACGAATTGATTGAATTGAATTCACCGATACGAAATCATTGAGAGAGAGATTGGAAATCCATTGAAAAGTTTGTGCAAAGGGATGAAGCAAAAAGTGAGGGAACAAACGTGAGGGATGAAGTAATAAAAAAAAATATAATTGGCAGTTAAAGTGAGAGAAGATATATAGGTGTGAAATAATAAAATGTAAGGGAACAAAACGTGTAGGGCAGAGACGTGCAAGTGTTGTTTTTTTGTTTTTTTAACTAAATAATTTACAGGTGACAAAAGCTTCATGACACTAAAATCACTGTTCCCTTTTAATAATAGAATACATAAAAAATTTCTAAATTGCAGGTAAAACTATATGTCTTTAAAATAATGTGAATTGTGAAATTGAATAAAAATGAAATGGTTGATTGATGACAGAGGGATGAGAGACTCACCTCTGATTGTGATTGCAATTGCAATGAAGATGATGAAAACATGACTAGCGGTAGTAAGCCTCTTTGCTTGTTTGGTCGGGATGACGATAGGAAATTTTTCAACAAAGGGGTGACTAGCAGAAGATAGGAGAGAGGAGGAAATTTTTCAACAAAGAGGTTGACGAAAATTGCTGTGTTTATGGTGCAAGGACAGAGGGATAATGAAGGAAATTTTTGGTTTTGAACTAAGATTTCTTCCACGAAAACGGTGAAGAAATCTTTATAATTATTTATACCCATAAATCTTTATAATTATTCATATCCAGAAATCTTTATAATTATATATACCCATAAATCTTTATTTCATTGAACTAAGATTTCATCCTCCATAAATAAATGAAGAAATCTTTGTTTGGATAATGACGGAAATCTTTATAGCAAAGGAAACAATAATATCTATTAAAAACTACATCTCGTTGAGGACAGGAAAAGCGAGCCCAGTTTCAGCCCGTCCTAAATTTCTACTATGAAAATATCGGAACACGGATTCCAGAACACGCCGTGTGGTTGTAGCCTCCTTGGCCAGCTTGGCCATATTATGCAGGCATACTGTGGACCAAAAGCATGGGTTCTCTGCATCTTCCCTGTGGGGAAGGAAAAAGAAAAAAAGATACGCTTCATGATAAAAACACCAAAACATAAATGCATTCAGAGGATTTTGTGCGGAGCAATTACACTGTCACATTTACTTCGCCTTTCTCGTTCACAATCGCACATAAGGGAAACAAAACATAAATGCATTTAGAGGATTTTGTGCCAAGCAATTACACTGTCACATTTACTTCGCCTTTCTCGTTCACAATCACACATAAGGGAAGGAAAAAAGAAAAAAAGATACACTTTCATTACAATAGCACATAAGGGGAGAACTCTAACAGGAAAATTACACAAGTCGAATCTGCTTACATTGTCAAACTTAACGGAAATATGGGAATTTTGAACCATGAGCCAAACCTACAGCAAGAAAAACATAGAGCAACATGAAATTAATGATCAACTGGTTAAGATATACATATGTACAAAGGTTTGAGAAATAATAAACTGTGAAGGAATAAAATTTCATAAACAGAACCAAGAGCCATGAGGTGTTAAAGTCCATTTGGCATTAAGGTCCTTGTGCTGTAGAAAAAACATCCTCGGACATTTGGATAAGCAATTTGAAATAGAAACATAAATAAATAAAGATATTATATCTGTATCTAGTCCGCCATGAGAGCACCAAGATTACGAATTCGTCCCTTTAAAGGGAATGCTTCTTCTGTGCAAACTCTTCTTTGAGGTTGATTAAAATCAGCATATTACTTTCTTCTAAAAAGGAAGCAAGAAAAAGAAGGAAAGAAACTAGACTATATTCTATTCCTTTACAGTCTGCTAGCCTCTTCAAAACCTTTCTCAGCCTACCTCACTTTTGATGTCCCATGGAAAGCTATGTAGAATTGAAATAGGGGCTTCACTCTAAACAAACAACTAACTAGAGGAGTGAATGTGTGGTAATAACAACTTACTAGAGGTAATAACAAACAATTTTATCTATATATAGAAAAGATAAAGGTAACAAATAAGTGTCAGCAATAGCTTCAAAAGAGACAATAAATTGGTATTTAATATATCTTTTTCTTAAAATTATCTCTATTAGTTAGGTTTTTCTTTTTTCCGCTAGGCAGGATAGGTGTAAAACATACTTCAAATCCACTTCTATAGAAATTTTAGGATATCAGAAGAGGAAAGGGGGAAGAGTGAAATGTTAATGACAAATTGATGGTATCTTCACGCATCACTTGTATAGAATTTTGCACACCAATATTTCTTATCTTTATGCATCACTTATATAAAAAAATTCTCACCAATATTGCTTAGATTCATGCATTATTATTGATGCCAATTTCCCTAATCTTAGGGGAAAAACGATACCAGTGAAGAAAGGGCTTGCAGGGTAGCTGAACGAAGACGCTTTTCTCTCTCATCTTCTCCTACTTCTTGTGCTAGTTGACAGAGTTTTGGAATAAATCCTTCTAAGTTAAACATGTAAGTCCCATCTGTCTGCAAAATAAACAGACACATAAGTCCAAAGTTAAACATTTCACTATTAACTCAATTTCTGTAATTGATGGATAAACAAGAAATAACCCAAAGTAAAGACATTCCATCTCACCAACCTGATTATTTACAAAGTCAAAAAGTGTCTGGCATCCTACCATTCGCATATCATCCTGTCGTGTTTGATCCATCAGAATGTGAATGATCTTTAATAAACTACTCGCAAAGAGAGGCTTGTCATAGAGTCATGGATTATAATGCAGATAAGTAAGTATATCCAACAGAATAGGAGCATAAGATATACATCAAATCATGTTATCCATCAATGGTATCTCTGCTTGCTCCCCACTACTGCCTATAGAACTCCATTACATCAAGCATTTTGGATATTACCATACAACATCAAACTCCAGAAAAATATTGAGTAAGAGATTTATCATTAACAGGTTATGATCAATAATGTCTTCAAAAAATTCTACAAACAGCACCTTACACAAAATATGTAATGGAAGCATGAGAATAGGATCAACAGAAATGAACTCACATTGCTCCTTGCAAGTAATTAACAACTTCTTGTAAATACACATGACAACTTTTGCAGACTGAAAATTCTCAGTTCTCAGTTCCTTGTAACACCTTTGTTCAAGTGAACTTGTGATCTGTTAATCAGAATCAAAACTTACGTCAATGAAGCAACATCAAAAAATTTCATGAAAATTTGGTAAATATACTGATTTATGCTATCTGGTCCTTACATGAATAAAAATATTAAATAAATGGACTCTAGTTGATAAACACAAAATGCAAGGATATGTCTCAGGTGAATATATCTGCCAATCAAAGTCCTATGAACATCTCTCTTGTAGGTGTTGTTGCACTTCATTTAAAGGGGACAAGGGCAAAAGAGAGAGAGGGTAAGGAGGAGAGAGAAGCAGAAGTGGCCAGAGAGGTGACTGGTTGTGCAGGGTTAGGGTTTTTAGTTGGTTAGGATAGGAGGAAAAAGATGAGGTTAAGGTTATATTAGTCCTTTTACTTCAAAATTTGATAATAAAAAATTTCATGTTAAATTCTTGAAATAGGCACGTAAATCATGCTTTCTGTCAATTTGAATTGATTGTTTAACAGTAGGGAGGTAAGGTGTAAAATTGCCAAAACCACATGAGGGGTCTTTGGGTATTTTTAAATGATAGGGGAGTAAAGTGCTATAAGGCCAAATCATAGGAAAATAAGATGAATTTTACCCAATAAAATACCTAGTTACACTCCAAGGAGTTAACATCATTGATAACTACAACCATGAAATATACAAAACTCAACCCATTTTTTCATTAATAAATTGAAGACAAATTACAATCTTAAGGAGGTTACTCAAATATGAAGCACCTCAGAGCTAAGTTAATAAGGAACCTACTTCATGAAAAAATACCCTTAACAAGGTGAGACTGACTGCATCAGAGTGGTTGAAATTAAACTCAAGAGTCAATTGAAATATAAACACAGAGTAAAAAGTTCAATAACTTTGGTTTAGGTTCAAGATGTTACAAGGACAGTTACTCAATAGAACAACAATTCAAAGTGTGTCTTCACCAATCAATATGCCAAGTTGTATCAATAATGTCATATAAACAAATAATTGCACATACTTAAATGATGCGATGGGTTTCCCATTAAAATTCAACATTGAATGAATGAGACAAACCCCATAAATTTGGGACTCCACATGAAACATATGGTACCTTTGGTATACGCAAAGGATTTTTGGCAGCATATTCACACAGTTTTCCGATCTTCTGGTCATTTGGCTCTTCTTCCTATAAAAATAACACCATAACAAATAGGATTTTTCATTTCAAACACTTCATGCAAAGCAAATACATGAAAGCAAAAATAAAATAATAATGTTGAGCATACTAAAGCTGCAAGTTGACCTAGCTCATTTAACAAATGACTAACTGTTTCAGATGGAACATGCTTGCAGGATGAAGAAAGTCTATAGTCAGTTCAAACACAAAGCAAAACTTTGCTTATAATAAAATCAAATGGGTGAATGTTACAAGTCTCGAAAACATCTGCCTTCTATCCTGGATCAAGTGAACAATAACATAAAGCACAAAGAACTAACCTGCGATTTGGGAAAAATGTCTGCTATCATCTTTTTATACCTCTTCACGGGCTGAAATATTTTTCGCACAAAACCATTTCATTCCCCCTACATACACTAATTCAATATACATAGACTTGAATACTGAGAAGCACAAAATGCACACGGATAAATACATAAAATACACAATCATACAAATCTGTGAGTACAATTATGTCAAATTCAAAAAAATAAATCAGACCCAGTTCAAATCAGATATAGAGCTCAACAACCATAAACAAAATCAGTTCATGTTAAAGATCAAACCTTGACGAAATTTCCAAGAGTTTTCGTCGAGCCACGAGAAGTGAACACATCATCAATCCCAGCAAACTACAGCACCTTCTTCGGAACCCTAGCCGCCACGATCCCCGTACCACGAGGCGCCGAAACCATCCTCACCGTCACAGACCCACACTTTCCGGTGACCTTACACGACACCGTATGAGGCTTCCCAATCTTGTTCCCCCAATACCCTCTCCTCATTGGAATCACCGACAACTTCGTGAGTATAATCACACCACGAATCGCAGTCGCAACTTCCTTGCTACACTTCACACCAAGCCCTACGTGACCGTTCGAGTCACCAACAACGACAAAGGCCTTGAACCGGGTTTGCTGACCGGTCCGAGTCTGCTTCTGAACCGGCATGATCTTCGTGAGGTGCTCTTTGGTTGGGAGAGAATGAAGGGGCATTTCCCTAAATAAGTTAAATTATCAATTCAATTCTCAAACTAGACTTAGTTTTGAAAGAATTCTCATAATAGGCTAAAACGTGGTTCACAATCATGCTTTCAACGTCTGTGTGTCTGTCCCGCGTGAGAATTGAGAAGTCTTAAAAGCGTGGTTACAAAACGCGCTTTTAATTAAGAAAGCGCGGTTACAGAAGGCACTTTTAATTAAAAAAAATTTCTTCTGAAATCGTTGTTCTGAACCACACTTTTAACTTAAATTTTTTTTCTTCTGAAAGCGCGGTTGTGAACCACGCTTTTAACCAAAAAAAAATTTCTTCTGAAAGCGTGTTTATGAACCACGCTTTTATCGATTTTTTTTCTTTAAGTGAAATCGTGGTTTGTAATCACACTTTTAAAACTTATATAAAATCTCCCCAGCCCCGTCTTTTGCAATCACGCTTGTTACACTTAACACCTTTCACTCTTGCTGCCTGCTCTCTCTCTCGCTCTCTACTCTCTCTCTCTCTCTCTTCTTCGCTCTCCGTCATTGCGTGCTCGAGCTCCTTTGTTTCAAAGATATCCGCTCTATGCTCTCTCTCGTTGGTATGGCTTTTGTCTCTCTCTGTTGATCTACTTTAATGCGGTTTTTGTGTTTTTGAAAATGTGAATGTGGGTATAATGTTGGTAGAATAGGATTCATGAATGTGGGTATAATGTTGGTAGAATAGGGTTCATGAATGTGAAAATGTTGTGAAATCAGAAATAATAAATTAGGGTTAGGGTTTATAATTGTGAAATCAGAAATTACAATTACAGTTTGAGAAATTAGGGTTTTGAATTGTGAAATCTGTTTAAAAATTTGTGAAACCTATTTAGAAATGTGAAATCTGTTTGTAATTGTGAAATCTGTTGAATGTGAAATCAGATTTCTATTGAATGTGAAATCATATTTCTGTTCAATGTGACATCTGTTGAATGTAAAATATGTTGAATGTTGAATCTGTTTAGAAAAATTTAAATATTATATTTGAAATGAGAAAATGAGAGTTATGGTTTTCTATTGAATGTGAAATCAGAAATAAGGGTTTTGGTTTTGAATTAGGGTTTTGAATTGATGAATGTGAAATAATTTTTCAATTAGGGTTAGGATTTTAAATTGTGAAATCAGAAATGAGGGTTATGGTTTCAGAAATTAAGGTTTAAGAAATTTATGATAAGTTAAATTTTTTTAATAATGTTATATGATTTTTTTTAGGAACAAATAATTTTTAGGAACAAATAATTATCTATAATAATAATAATTTTCTTGTATATTATTATCGTAACTAACTTTATAATTTCTTGGAAAAAAACATGGCAAAACACAAGAAAGCATATTTAAGGAATAATCATATTTAAGGAATAATTATAATCATATTTAAGAAATATACAAGAAAATTATAATTTCTTGAAGCCCAACATGAACATAGCTTTCCCTAAAATATCTCTCACCATATCAGCCTCCTTGACAAAATATTAAACAATTTTAATTCTCGTTATTTATTTATTTATTTTTGTTGGGAGGTTGAATAATCATAATCTAATATCACACATAGCTAGAACCTTAATAAAAAAATAAAATAAAAATTAAAAAGTATGCATAATGAAAACAAATAAACAACTCATTACAACAAAATAAATCAATAATAATAGAAAAATAATTCATGTTTGACATAAACTCAATATGTCAAATTTGATATGCTCCATGTTAATGTCAAATGTTGAATTCACTCAATAAAATAATTTTATTTTTAAAAATAATAGAATAATTGATTTGACATATTAAGTGAAAAGTTTCTATGTCAAATTGACATATGTCAATTTACCACCTAAGCATTCAAAAAAATTTAGTACACCAAATTTGAAAGTTTGGATGGAGATGGTCTAAGAGGCTTAATTCAGAAGAAATAAAAGGAAAGAGAAAATGAATTTCCTTTCATGTTATTTGTTAGAAAAGAAAATGGAGGGAAAGTCGTAGGAAAAAACCTTAGAATTTTGTGTTAGGGTCACCACAAATGTCATAACAAAATCATTTTTAGTTATAATTAAATATCACATAAGATATAATTAAAGACATTTTGGATTATAATTAAAATAATGTCATAATCAACATCACAATTAGTTATAACTAATACTACAATATCATAATAAAATATTACAAATATTATAATTGTGCCATATGATACACACATCCTTTTGAATTGCATATCAGAGAATTTCCCTTTGTGTTATACCTCATTTTGTATTTAAAATATAATTTTCATCATAGTTTTCTTATAGGTTCAAAAGTATTCTTTTAGAGGATGAGGAAAAACTATTTGGAACTTCTTTTTCTAAAGTCTTTTCCTTAATCTCCTACTAAATTGATCATTACCATTAATCCAGTTATCAAGATTTTCGCACCATGCTAACAATTCTTATGTATGACTTATCACATATGAGATTTGGTTTGGCCCTACCTTCTCTGAGCGCGCCCTTCTCTTGCCACTTAGTGACACTCTCCCCAACCTCTTTAGCTTCTATTCTTGACATTCTTACTCAAAAGTCTTTTTTTTTAACTCGAAAAATAGATATTCGTACTCAGAAAAATATTAATTAAAAAGATTCCTGTAAGTGTTAAACTCACTATTATACCTCAACTTTAAATATGTATATTATAATCATATTTTAGGGAAAACATATTTAAGGAATAATTTTCTTGTAAATTTCTATCCCTTTCTTTCAAAATTTCCAAATTATTATTTTTTTTCTTTCACTTTCACTTTCCACAAATTTTTCTTTTTAATCAAAACATATTTAAGGAATAATCATGCCATTCCCTTTTATTTTCATTCCAATAAATTAAGCACAGTCTAACATTATTTACGATATATTAAAAATAAATAAAAATAGAATCATATAATATATCAGTGTCATACAAAATTAAATTACAAGGAACTATGTTTAAAGTTGTCATGGTTAGTCTAGTACTAATTATCCTGAGTCCATAGATCCAACTGATCATTATATCATTTTTTCTTTCTCTATTATGGAAAGTATAAGGGGATGTTTGGCATAAAAGAAAAGCAAGTTCAGCCAAAAGAAAATGAGGAGAAAATTTAAGGGAAAGGGGGAGAAAATTTTCAGTTGTGAGAGGGTGGCCGTGTCCTTCGCCGTGAATAGTCTGAGTGAAACCCAAGATGGTCGTCGACGACGTTCTTCTGATTGTGAATTACAAATATATTTTATAGGGTTTTCAATTGTGAAATCAGAAATTAGGGTTACGGTTTCAGGAATTTGGGTTTTGAATTGTGAATCCTGTATATATTTGTTGCATTGTGAACTGTGAATCCTATCTATTTTTTTATAAATTAGGTTTTTGAATTTTGAATTGTGAATCCTGTCTATATTTTTTGAATTTAAAATTTAATTTCTGATTGCTTCTTAGTCCTGTCAATATGGTTAAATCTTGTTATTCTTTCGCTTATCTCTTCAGCTTCATCATTAGGCCACTATAACTAGTACAAACAATTTTTTGGGTTGTTTTAAGAAATAAGTTAAAAGCTAATTTTTTTGTATTTTTAAATTTTTTTTTGGAAAAACGTGTAAAAAAAATACTGAAAATGCCTTTTTACCTCTTTGCCAAAAAATTACCAAAACATTAGAAGTCAAAAAATTTGATATAAATAAATTACTTTTTACAAAAAATTTGATATAAACATTAGAGGTCAAAAAATTTGATCCACAAAAAATTTGATATAAACATTAGAGGTGATCCACAAAAAATGACTTTTTACCTCTTTGCCAAAAGAAGCCTTTGAAGTCATCCCGGAAAATGCTATTATCAAAACATTTGATATAAATAAAAAAAAATTGTTTAAAAATTATGTTTGAAAAATTTAAAATATTTGATTTATAAAATGACTCATTCTCGATAATTTTTACCCACTTGAATTATTTAATTGACTTATTCTTTATGCGCCTGCATTATGTTTATTCAATTAAGTTTTAACTTTTTATGATAGTCGGATGTCTGAATCAGTTTACGTATTTATGGACTAATCTTACAATCCACACCAAACGTCCCTTCCACGTAGATCCGACAAATCTCAATTAATACCTATAAACATGACACATATTGAGAGTTCAACTTCAGACCTGAAAGGAGCATACCTAATTTTTAACACGTAATGAGAGCTCATTAATATTAATGAAACTCAAGTTTGACTCGGTTCAGGTCGATAATTTTTTTGTTATGTTATTTATATTTCTTAAAATTATGAGAGCTCATTAATTTTTTATTTAAGTTATTTCTTACGTTATTTCCTACGTTATTTCATATGAGGTTATTTCCCTAAGGGAATAATCTCATAGGAAATAACCTATCAAATAACTTTGTCATTAAGGTCTCTAATGGCAGAAGCTTGAGCAAATAAAAGTAACTTCTCTTTAATTGTCCTTAAATCTCACTAATTGGATCACCAGTTTTAAAAAATTACGTGAACAATGTTTGAAATGAAAATGAAGAACAAGTCATACAAAATCAGTCGAGTTATTTTAACTCAATGAAAAAAATAATAATTTCATAGAAAAAATTATACTATGATTTAAGATTTTTGTATGACTTGTCCAATTTTGTCCAATCGCACTGAATAAATACAATACTTGATACAAATTATACTATAAAATTATATGAACAGAAAAATAAAAGAAGAATCTTCATAATGTCTTCACATTCAAGATTATTGATATATCTGTCTAGTTTATCGAAATACTAAAACAATAGATCAAGATTTATCAAAATATCCTCAAAATATGTGTTTTTTAAATTGTTACCATTTACATGCGTACGATTAAATCATTGCCCAAATTAGGGGCTTTTCCCAAATTCAGGCAAAATAGTAATTTATTTCCCAAAGTAGGCTTAGTTTGGACAGAATTCCTAAACTAAGCTAAAACATGGATACAAACCACGCTTTCACCGTTTTTGTGGCCCTCCCGCGGACAATTTGTAAAATCTTAAAAGCGTGATACAATCCACGCTTTTAATTAACAAAACGTGGTTACAAATCACACTTTTAAGGAAATTTTATTTATACATAAATTTTTAAGTAATTATTTTTTTAAAGTAAATCTGATTAAGGAAATTTGATTTATACATAACCATGCTTTTGTTAAGTAATTCTTTTTATCTTCAAGAAATGTGGTTGCAAACCACGGTTTTACTGTTGACCCGTGGATAATAACCACTTTTAAGCAAAATGTAAAAATTCAACAAAAAATTCAAAACCAACACTCATTCTTGTTTCTCACAGACACTCACACTCACTCTCTCTATCTCTTCTCTGACACACACACCCACAACACTCACACTCACATCAAACATATATAATTTGTAATATATATAAATTTTATTTTGTAAAATTCAGACCAATATTAAATATATATAATAATAATTGATAATAGCAAATAATAATCAACTATATAAAATGATTATTTTTTTACTTTAATTCTTAAAATGTAATTTTTTTTATTTAGGTAAATTACACTGACACCCCTTGAGGTTTATGTTTATGACAGTTATTCCCTCACCTTTGAAAAAAAAAAATCATTGGAAAAAAAATAAAATTAATTGGAAAAATAAATTATTCCAAAAGAAAAATTAAATTAAAAAAAATTAATTGTTCTGAATTTTATAAAATAAAATTTAAATATATTAAAAATTATGTGTTTGATGTGAGTGTGTGTTGTGGGTGTGTCTGTCAGAGAGAGACACAGAGAGAGTGAGTGTGTGTGTGTGTGTGACAAAGAAGAGTGAGTGCTGCTTTTGATTTTTTTGTTAAAAATGTGTTTTGAAAACAGGTTTTCACATATTTTACTTACAAGCGTGGTCACGAATATGTATAAATCAAATTTCTTTATGTATAAATCAAGTTTACCAACACTTTATAATTTATATAAAGTCACAACCTACACTCATAATTTATGTAATGATTAGAAATTTAGGTAAATTAGAAATATTGTTACTTTGATGTAGGTTGTTACTTTGATGTAAAGTTAGGTTTACCTACACTCATAAGTTTACCTACCTCATAAGATTGTTGGATTTTCCTACACTCATAAGTTTACTTACACTCAAAGTAACAAGATTAACAACTTACACTCATAAGTTTATGTAAATTGCTTAGATTTATAATTTATCAATTACCTAAATCAACTTACATCAATTACATTTATTTAATGATTACAAATGTTGTTACTTTATAATTTATAATCATTTTTATATAATTTATACAAAATTAATCCAAAATTAATAAAAGATTTTCAGACCTAAAACTTAGCTGAATTACATTTAATGTGCACAAGAGCATGATCTTAATCCTAATAAATAATGTTAAAAGCATAACACAAAAGCATGATGTTAATTTTGTATGTGTTGTAAGATTTGTTTCTTAAAAAGCTAAAAAATCCAAAGCATTATCATTATTTTAACTCATATTTTAATTAAAAAATCAATAATGATTGTTGGATTACAATTGCTGATTACTTAAATAAAGTTTTTGTGTCACAAGTAATTGTAATTGAATGAGTTAAAATTCATATAATTCTTTTACAAGTACAAGCAGATATAAGTATATTGTTACTATTTTAATGTTTTTTGTCTTAATTGAAGCAAGTATATGGAGACTGTTCCAATTATTTTCTACTGGAGGGAAACATAATTCGGGATCCCAATGAAGGCGTCTCATATGATGTTGAGCCGAAAGGGATATATGCGGTGTAAATTGGCACTACGCTTAGCAATTTAGAAGAGATGTTTATGTCAAATGTGGCAAGTTAAAGGGAAAGTGTCCGATTGACCTTCAAATGTAGATATCATTATCGCCAATGGCAAACACACAGCAAATACAAGATATTACCGATCAATGACGATGAGGCGTTGAACACCGTATTAAGTATCGATGCAAGTTTTCAAGCACCAAATTGTTTGGAAGTCTACATTGATAAAGAGGTTGTACACAATATCCCGAACATGACACAGATGGATTCTCGTCTGTTCACTACATTGTTGACGCATGGGATTGACACAACAGCGTTTCAGTCTCCTATGTATGAATTAGATCAATGTTATCCACTGGGCTACACACAACAGTCATTTGAAGGCCATGGTGTAGAATCAAGTTCACGTGGTGGATATGATTATGAATTTGACAATAACACACAAGATGTGCCCACATGCAGCCATCATACCACTCCGGTTGAAGTTGCTGGTAATATGGTAGAAACAGTGAACAATGTGCAGTTTGCTGACAGTGACATGTACGGTCCTGCTGTCGCCCTAAACGATGATGACAATGAAATGTGTGATGAAGAAAATTTATTGGGCGGATCAGATGATGATGATGATGAAGAAGATGACGTCGAGGCTCCCGTTGACCCTGAAAATGCCCCCATTCCACCTAGAGTTGAAATCCCTTTCTATGACAACATTCACATGGGTGGTGATTTTGACATTAGTACCCGTGATGTCGTTCCCCATAACCGGATCTGGAGCGCTGAAAATCCAGAGTTGGACAGAGGAATGGTTTTTGTTGATAAGAAGCAACTTGTACATGGTGTGAAATTGTACCATGCAACAAATAATCGAGAGTATAAGGTCGTAACCTCCAAGTGAGACGTTTGGGTGTCTGCTTGCAAGCACGGCTGCAGTTGGTGGTTGCATACATCTCTTAGTAGGAAACATGGTCTTTTTGAAATAAAGCAGTACAGGGGTCCTCACCATTGTTTATACCCACGAATGAACATGGACCACACTAATATTAGCACCAGTTACATTGCTTTTCATATTTTGGGACAAGTTGCGATTAGTATAAAAAATAAATGTTTACATATATATACATATTTGTTTGTTTATAGTGTTCACACCCAGATAATCCAACTCATATTTGATTGTCGTATGCAGAATGAACCTGATATGCCAGTTAATAATGTCATCGAAGATATCAAAAAGACCATGAACTATAGTATATCATACAAGAAGGCGTGGCATGCAAGGGCAAAGGCAATTAAAATGGTATTCGGTGATTGGGATGAATCATATAGGCAGTTGCCTAAATTCATGCATGCATTACAGACATCAAATCCTGGCACCATCATCAAATGGAAGCATAGATATACCGGGAATACAACCATTATGCCCGTCTTCCACTTTGTTTTCTGGTCTTTCAAACCCGTCATCAATGGCTTTAGATATTGTAGGCCTGTTATAACTATAGATGGTACATTCTTATACGGTAAATACACTGGTGTGTTGCTTGTAGCAACGATTGTTATTGCCAATGCCAAAATATTACCGCTTGCATTCGCTGTTGTCGACAGGGAGAGTTTGGAGTCTTGGTCGTTCTTCATTCAAAATATCAAGGAACATATTGTCCTGGACCAACAGGGAGTGACTTTGATATCTGATCGAGCTGAGAGTATTTTAGTCTGCGTGAGGCTAAGATTGGTGAATCCCTCGCTCCAATTTGTTGGATATCATCGGCACTGCCTTCGACATGTTTGCAGTAACTTTAACACAAAGTTCAAAAATAAGGAACTCAAACAACTTCTATGGAAAGCAGGGAGTGCTGATCAACGACGAAAGTGTAATGGTTACTTAGAACAGATATAGGCTATTAACCAAGAAGCCATCAATTGGGTCTACAAGATGAATCCTGAGGACTGGGCCCTTGCATATGACGGTGGATATCGCTGGGGGGTATTGACCAGTAATGATGCAGAGTACTTCAACAGCGTCTTGAAAGGTGCAAGGAACTTACCTATCTCAGCTATGGTTGAATTTACATTTCAACGGCTCGTCAAATATTTTGACGAGATGGGAGCCCAAGTTGAAACAGATGTACGGAATGAGTTCCAATACCCTAGAGAGATGCAAAAAACTATCGAGGAGGATATCACAAGGGGAAATACTTTCCAGTTGATATCGTATGACAGGTTAGTTTGTAATGTAAAAAAATTGTTATTGTTATGTTGTTAAGTTAATTACACCTAAAAACATGAAATTGATTAGTTTATATCAATTTTGTCTTATAGGCCCCGCCATGTATTTGAGGTGCAAACATCTTTTCGCCGTGGACGAGGTCACAATAGACAGATTGTGCGGATGAATCAACCCACGTACAGTTGTGGGAAATATGAGATAAGACACTATCCATGTTTCCATATGTTCGCTGTAATGTCTGAATGCGGTGACAATCCATTTGAGTACATTGATCCAGTATATAGGCTTCCTGTATACATGAGGGTTTGGGAAACTAATTTCAATCCAATACCGCATCAAGATTATTGGGATGATCTGCAGTGGACCTTAATGCCTAATGTACTTCGTCTGCAAGAAGTAAAACGGGGTCGTATATCTATGGCTCGTATTCCGAATGAGATGGATATATCAGACAAAGCGCTTGACACTCGTAAAGGCTGCAAGCAGACAGTGTCATGACAAAGTAATATGTCCCATGACTTGGTCGATGAAGACTATGTAATACTTACATATTGTAATATATCATTTTGAAATTCTTTATTTGTAATAGATCATTCAATTATGTATTTTTAAATTCTTTATTTGTAAACGGAGTCGTACATTTAAAATGTGTATTACAAAATGTGTACTTGATTCAAAATGTGTAATACAAAATTGGAAATGTGTATAATTTATTCAAACTTGTATAATTTATTGAAAATGTGTACTAGTTTTTCACTGTGTACTTGATTCAAAATGTGTATTACAAGATTCTATATTTAATCACATAGTTCTTCTACGATTTCAAAATTTCATATTTTTGAATAAATTTAATATCGAATGCTGCAATCATTGTTCACATTTTATAATTTTAAAAAAAAAATAACCTATTATAAATTAAAATTTTAAAAATTGGAATGCTGCAGTCATTGTTCACAATTACAAATTTTATATGTAATTTACAAAATTTATAATTTATTCAAACTTTTAGCATTACAAAATCAATATTAAGTTTTGTCAAATATGCCATAAATGTAATCATTAATTTCGAATTGCTTCCATGTAAGTGGCACATAAATTTGTCTTTTCTCGAACCCATAAGATTTACTTCATTGTATTTTAAATCGTTAAGTACAAAATCAATAATTACAGTTTTTCTGTTATTATGTTATGATTAAAAGAGATTTTGATATGGATGATCTAATATTTCAGTTGTACAGGTTTCATGGCACATGTACCTAAGGAGGTTTCATTGTTCAGACAGGCACATCGAGTTGACAGTATATGGGAGCGTCTGGTATGCAATATCGTTTGTTGGACTTTGTGCTTACAATTAAAATACATTGCATTTTGTTGTATATTTCGTGATAATGCTATTATTTAAACTGGTCATTCTGTTGTGCAGGATAAGGCACGCACCGTGTTGACATGCCGTCGGGCAGATTCTGGATTGTGGGAGCATCCGTTGGACCATAGAGTCTTGCAGTATGTATTATGCGCGGGATTCTATGGTGTGTATCGTATCGAGCACATTCGACTAGACCACGCACTAATCACTACTCTCGTCGAGAGGTGGCGCACAGAGACTCATACATTCCATTTCCCGATCGGGGAGGCCACCGTTACATTGCAGGACGTATCCGTCCTATATGGTCTTCGGATTGATGGCCGAGCAATTACTGGAGTTGACCCATCTTTCGCGACGGAGCAGTGGATAGCCCTATGTGCTGAGCTATTGGAAGTATCACCTACACCAGCAGATTTACAGGCAGGTAGACTGAGGGTGAGGTGGCTGGCCGAGCAGTTTGCTCATCTTCCAGATTATGCTCCAGATGAGTTGGTACAGCAGCATACCCGAGCATATATTCTGTGGCTTATTGGGGGGGTACTTCTCCCTGATAAGTCACAGAACCTGCTCAATCTGATGTACTTGCCACTACTGAGAGACATTGACGAGATTGGGCAAGATAAATTGGTAGTAGCCTTACTGGCATGCTTGTATAGGATGCTATGTCGAGCAGCTCAGGGGGTACGAGGGAGATTGGAGGACCACTTGTGTTGCTACAGGTTAGTAAGAATTTTATTACATGTCAATTCATATTGTATGCCATATATCAGTATTGTAATTGTGTTCAAACTATTGCGGATTTGGGCATGGGAGAGATTGATTCGCATTGCCCCGTCTAGGCGGCAACTGGTTGGTCCTGGTGAGCTTCCTATGGGTGAGGGGGACATGCAGTTGCCCCCCGGACCGCGAGGTAGCTGGTGGAGGGTTGACATGGGCCACGAGGTCGTCTCGACCCACGTAGTGGTAGTTTATAGAGACCAGCTGGACCGGATGAACGAGGGCGAGGTATGAAATTTTTTTATTGCATTTTAGTTGTCTTCTTCATTGTATATGTTTTGAGTTCACGAGCAAAATTTAATTTATTTGTCGTCATTGTTTACGCTGGGGTCCTCGGTACGCTCCCCGACTACTGCCGACTGGGTCAGGAGATATGGATGGCGAGAGTGCCACTTATTTGTTTTGACGTGGTTGAGTGGCATCTCCCCCATCGTGTCCTCCGACAGTTTGGTCGGGTCCAAATTGCGTCGGATCGGTCCAACACTGAGTGGCAGTTGCACATCACTGATAGGCGTGGCCGGGTAATCGATCGCATCTGCTTTATATGCCATATATACACTTGGGATGCCCGTCGACAATGTTGTACTGCCGACTACTGGCGATGAGGTGATCCTCTTCCGACTTTATATGTTGTGGTATCGGCGACATACACACCTACTAGTCGAATCCGAGCCACGGTCTCGAAGTCTGGATATTAGGGAGTTGGGCCTTATCTTGAGGCATTGGTGAGTATCATATTATGTGTCAGATAATTATTAAAATCATACTTGATTTACTTTCAGTCAACTGTAGCCTAATAATACGTCTGAATGTTTGTTCAAGTGGCTAGAGCTGGGAGGTCGTATAACTTGGCTGAGGACGCCCATTTCAGACGTGATGGACAGCATGCCTTGCAGGTCGTTGCAGAGATCCGAGAGTTATTGTACCAGGCATTCCAGGTTGCCCATCTGGGAGATCGTCTGCATTACGGCCACTATGGTGTACACAGCTCAATTGCCGCAGACACATCGGCGTCGCCCACGCCGGCGCTTTCCACTTCAAATACCGCCACATCGCCTTCGACATCCCACCCCCACCACATGCTACCCCATACATATCTGGCATACCTTATGTGCCTGACCCTGATTGGACACCGCCTCGATACATGATGACGTTGTTACCCCACCCACCCAGTTACCACCACCAGATAGTTTGACCGCGACCATGAGTACACATGATCCAGTTCTCACTGACATCTCCCACGTTGACGATGAGGCCCATATTGAGCCCCCCCCAGAGCGCGCGGGAGAGGCCAAGGTTTTGGTCGTAGCGGACGTCACGGCCGAGGTCGGGGTGCGGGCAGAGGCAAAAGTCGAGGTCCAGCTGCAGATCGTGATACAGTTACACCAGGTGATGGAGTGTATAGTTTATTTTATTTATAGTTTTTGTTATAGTTTTTGTAAATCAAAATTGCACAGATGATGTAAATGTGTCATACTTATTTATTCCAAAAATATAATTTTACAATTTTTTATTCTTACTTGTTTTGATGATTTCCATGAAAATGAAAAGGAAAACAAAAAAAAAAAGGATAAGAATTGATAGGATTTATTAACGAGGGAGATTGGAGAACCACTTGTGTTGCTACAGGTTAGTAAAAATTGTATACAAAAAAAATCTGGGAAAAAAATGTAAACATTGTATAAAGGATAGTTGTGGGGGAGAAATATGAATAAAAGGAAACAAAATAAATATCTAAACAAACATATAATTTTGTTTTGCCTTTTCTTTCACTTTTCTGAAAGATTGCATTCACTGTCTTTTTTTCATGTACAAAGCAATGATAACCAAACAAAATGTAGGCATATATATTTGTTGTTCATCTAGCTTAAACGTGTATTTCAACTATTTGTTATATGAACCTGTAGTTCATTAAGTATCATTATTATATTCCACATCAATAATGCATGAAATCATGAAAGTATAGTTCAAGTAGCGTTCTTCAAAATAACAATAACGGACAGAAAGTAAAGGTAGAATTACAAGAACTATTCGAAAACAATTAAAATATCTCCCTTCATTGATAAAGTCGTGGATAAGCATTACAAATTGCATGCATTACAGAAATGATTTGGTCGTTCATCCAAACAATTTCATTCATTATCATCATCATCTGACATCTCAATATCAGATTCATACATAACATCCATGCTCCATGCGAAGTACTGATGTGCATCATCCATTAACCCATCTTCGGCACGCTCATTTGCGGTCTTCATTAGTCCGGACCTTTGCAAACGTTAGGTTATGCGATTAACCTCGTCGCAGATACGATGCAATGCCCTTTGCAACAACTGTGGAGTGTCAATTGGCATACGCATGGCTAACCGGCGAGGAAATTTAAGATTAACTTCACGACATAGCTCAACAAGAACGTTTGCTCGAGTTTTGCGAAATTCCCACTCAGCTCTTATGGTATTGACGGTGGCACGTGAGTAACGCAAATTTGGATTTAATGGGTATTCAAATTCATCTCCATCTGCAACCCAATAGCGACCCATTGCTGAATATAGATCAACCACCGTATATCTCATGATGATATCACTCGAAATAGCTGTAAAACTTTTGTTGTGGTATGATGCGATATTTATACCATATATACACATGATAGCTGTATGTATGAAATTATTGTAAATAACTATGCATCAGAGTTGTAACGTCAACTTTTATGACCTAAACAACTATGCATCAACTTGATAGGAGTTGTCACTTCGACTTTTACGAATTACATAATTTATTGTTATTTCAAAACAAAAAGTAAAAACATAAAAAAAAAAAGTAAAAACGTCTGAATTAGTCAAATTGTTTAAAATATTTAAAAAAATCAGTAAAAACTTTGAAATAAAAACATGAAAATTAAGAAAGTAGAATTTTCTGAAAAATATTTTATGAAAAATGAAAAGAACCAAGCTGATCAATCGACTAAACGTCTGAATTAGTCAAATTTCTCTGCCTGAAATTTTTTTTAAAAAATAAATGTGAAATTACAATTTAAAAATCTTTAAAATATTTTTAAATTTTTTGAAATATTTTTTCACAAATTTGTTTTACTTTTTAGGTATATTGACATATTTATTAATTTATTGTTATTTTGTTATGACATCCCCTCAAAATTTTAATGAATTGCATAATTCACAAGGGCACAGTAGGTATAGTACGATAATAAATTGTAGCTCGGCGCAGTGATACGTCCAACATTTCTCAGTGATGCTTGCCAGTGACTTGAACAGACGTAATAATTTGGATGCTTTGTTTTTTCCTCAGATGCTATGTGACTTTGTGCAGCGATGCAGTGATGCATGTGACTTTGTGCAGTGATGCAGTGATGCATGTCACTTTATGCAGTGATGCAGTGATGCAGTAATGCATGTGACTTTCTGACTTTGCCATGCTTATATGGTTTGTGACTTTTTTCCTCACATTACGTGATGCCTGTGACTTTCTGCAGCGCAAATAAATGCTTTCTTTTTTCTCACATTTTAGAATTCATCTAAGTCACATCAATACGACCACATGGCAATAGTGTTGATAAACAATTATGTGATGGACTGAAGGAGTAAAGTGTAATTTACCGAATATAAAAAGAAGCAGAAAATGCAAAGAGGAGAAAATGGGATGACTGTGAAGTTCATTAAGTGAAAATAAGATAAAATATAGGCTGCAAAGTTCCAATCGTGTTTACATATCAGGTGACCACTTTATTATTTCGATGAAAAAAACAACGATAGTTTTGCAGGTCGAAGTGAGTTGGACGGTTGTGTATTTACTTGCACTCTGTTTCATAGTTGTTTATGAAGAATATTACTTTAAAACAAAGAAAATTTAAGCATTTAATTTCATTTATAATTTTTTGAAAACACCAATTTGTACTAAAATCGTCAATTCGAAGTGACTACTTACTGTATTAAAAAAGTAAGCATGAAAAAATAGTTTCATGTGGCGATGTGACAACTCACTGCATGTTGTTTTATTTGACAACTCACTGCTCGAATATGAAGGGATTGCATTGTCATCCTCTGGCCTACAATTATGATTTTATGTGACAACCACGTCCGTGACTACATCACAGGTACACAAAGTCACGGGTACTCAAGATTGCATGAAATGAATAACATAAAATAATATCACGGGTATCACTTCTTCCATAGTGCCCCAGCATGCATTATCGTCACTAGATCATCTCTAGTTAACCCTCAGTATGATGTCTATAAATAGCGACACCCCCAGTATGATGTTTGTTCAAGTCATAACAATAGTAATATATCTACAATTACTATTATTATTTGTTTGTTTATTTTATGAACAATGTCTTCAACAGGTATAGGAAGTTCACGCCGGCAAAGAAATCCGAAAGTGTAGCTGCTACCTCCATTTACTTATGACTACAAGAGCAAAAAGTACTCGAGTCCGAAGGATTATTATTCTAGTATCCAAGCAGAATGGGCGTTCAGGGTAATGGAGCAAGAAGGATTGTTTAATGATCTACGTAACTTTGGGGCACCGGTACCTTATCGTCGTTCATTGACCATGGCTAGACAAAATGTGAGTGACTATGAAAAAGCAATTAGCAGAATTAAGAAGGAGAACAACAGAATGTTGATGCGGAGATGTCGACATTTCATGCTTCAGCTAGCCACCGAAATGGCAGAAGCAAGCAACAGAGATTTGACAGTGATTGAGCGAAATAATGTCTTAAACAATGAAAAATATCTCTCTGACTACTACATGTTAGATGAGGAATGAGAAATCAAACACCTTTATCTTTCATATATGTTTGTATGTTGTTTCATATCTTCGTTACTGGAGTGTAAGACAATGTTATTGTTCATCTAACGTATAGATGTATTTCAAGTATTTGTTTTATGAACCTGAAGTTTATGAAATCATTCCATTTATAACTGCATATTTATTAGTTCATGACTTTTTTTATTGAATTGCAATGATTGGGATGAATGTTCTGGATTAATGAATGGATTAATGTATGTTAAATTATGTGAATACTTAAAACACATAAAATGTAATGTAGCTTTGAAAAGCTTCCCTTAACTGGGGCTCGTGAAATAGGGATCCTGTACGTAAAGAATGTCAATCTCCATCAGGAAAGAAGAAAGAGTCGCTTTCTAATTCTTGGAAGTCCAGTCAAAATGATGACTCTAGTAAGGAATGGGGGGTTCACAGATAACTAAACTAGGGGGGCTGGACAAACAAGCTCAAAGCCAAGTGGTTGGTCCAATTGGGGGACTAATAAAGTTCATACAAGCGAACTACCGCCTTCAACAACACATAAAACAAAACAGGTAGCTCGGTGAAAAGCTTCCCTTAACTGGGGCTCGTGAAATAGGGATCCTGTACGTAAAGAATTTCAATCTCCATCAGGAAAGAAGAAAGAGTCGCCTTCCAATTCTTGGAAGTCCAGTCAAAATGATGACTCTGGTAAGGAATGGGGAGTTGACAGATAACTAAACTTGGGGGGCTGGACAAACAAGCTCAAAGCCAAGTGGTTGGTCCAGTTAGGAGACTAATAAAGTTCATACAAACGAACTACCGCCTTCAACAACACATAAAACAAAATAGGTAGCTCGGTGAAAAGCTTCCCTTAACTGGGGCTCGTGAAATAGGGATCCTGTACGTAAAGAATTTCAATCTCCATCAGGAAAGAAGAAAGAGTCGCCTACTAATTCCTGGAAGTCCAGTCAAAATGATGACTCTGGTAAGGAATGGGGGGTTGACAGATAACTAAACTTGTGGGGCTGGACAAACAAGCTCAAAACCAAGTGGTTGGTCCAGTTGGGGGACTAATAAAGTTCATACAAACGAACTACCGCCTTCAACAACACATAAAACAAAATAGGTAGCTCGGTGAAAAGCGTCCCTTAACTGGGGCTCGAGAAATAGGGATCCTGTACGTAAAGAATTTAAATCTCCATCAGAAAAGAAGAAAGAGTCGCCTTCCAATACTTGGAAGTCCAGTCAAAATGATGACTCTGGTAAGGAATGGGGGGTTGACAGATAACTAAACTTGGGGGGCTGGACAAACAAGCTCAAAGCCAAGTAGTTGGTCCAGTTGGGGAACTAAATTTAAAACCCAATTGGTTTTACTTGATTTGCTTGTCAAAATCACTATTTACAATTAATTATACACAAACAGATTGTTTTCTGCGCCTTTTTTAGGAAATTGACGATTCTCTTAGTATAGAATAGCAATCAACGCAAGGCCAAAAATGTAAGAAATTTGACTTGTACCCAAATGACAACAAATAATTATCAATTCAATTCCCAAACTAAGCCTAGTTTTGAAAGAATTCCCAAAATAGGCTAAAACGTGGTTCACAACCACACTTTCAACGTTTGTGTGCCTGTCCTGCGTGAAAATTGGGAAGTCATAAAAGCGTGGTTTCAAAACGCGCTTTTAATTAAGAAAGCGAGGTTACAAAAGGCGCTTTTAATTAAATTTTTTTTCTTCTGAAATCGCTGTTTTGAACTACGCTTTTAACTTAAATTTTTTTTCTTCTGAAAGCGCGGTTGTGAACCACGCTTTTAACCAAAAAAAAATTTCTTCTGAAATCGTGGTTATGAACCACGCTTTTAGCTTAAATTTTTTTTCTTTTGAAAACGTGGTTATGAACCACGCTTTTGGCAAAAAAAAATTTCTTGTGAAAGCGTGTTTGTGAACCACGCTTTTTTAGATAAATACACCAATTATTTAGTTTTAGTTTAACTGAACTCTGAAGAAGAAATTTTTTTTTTTTGGTTTTTTTTGGTTTTTTTTTTTTTTTTGTTTCTGTTGTCATTGTTTTGGTGATAATGTATTTCAGAATAATTTTTTGGGTTAAAATTGTTTTACTAAAACCGTTCTCATGTTAATTTTTCTTTTCTTTTCTTTTGTCTTTATTTTGGGTTAGAATGTGTAATTCAGCATTTTTTTTTGGCTTTACTAAAGTAAATTTATTTTGTTTTTTCTTGTGTTTGTTTTGGGTTAGAAGGTGATAATGTAATTCATAAATTTTTTGAGCTTTAGTAAAGCCGTTTTGATGTAAATTTTTTTTTTAATTTTATTTTCTCTTTGTTTTGGGTTAGAAGGTGTTATTCAGTAATTTGTTTGGGCTTTAATAAAGCCGTTTTCATTTAAATATATATATTTTTTCTTTTGTCTTTGTTTTGGGTTAGAAGGTGATAATGTAATTCAGAAATTTGTTTTGGCTTTACTAAAGCCGTTTTCATTTAAATAATTTTTTTTTTTCTGTTATCTTTGTTTTGGGTTAGAAGGTGATAATGTAATTCAGAAAACCTTGAGGAAAAAACACATAAGTCTCCCACAAATACATAGGTAGTACAGACATAAGTCTCCGACAACAATACATTCTGGACACCATGAACTGAACACACAATACTTACATAAACATAACAGTTAGACAAACAAATATTAGCCAGACAACCTGACAAACTCATTACGGAAACACTTAGTCTAACATAGACATTACATATTAAGGCATGACCTAATATTGCCAAAGTGTAGACATTAACACCTAATTCGCGCTTAAATCGGTAGGTGGCTTAGAGTCTGAATAATCCGAAAGCTCAGCGTCAGAGACAAGCTCAGGATCCTCCATGATACCCTTGATAGCCGCAACATTTGGTTCTGTTCTATTCTTCTGGGCATCCTTCCTAACTATGTACAGCTGCATATCGCGGGCTAACCTATGGCGCATTTGAGAAATCTCACGTTGTAGTCTTTCACATAGTCGATCAACAATATCAGGATCTTCCTTTTGGATCTCAACAGAACGTGCTTTTGGCACCTTCAGTCGATTTTCCCGACATAATCTTTCCATTTGCACTCGCTCTATAAATAGTACGCGCCACTTCAGAAGTCTAGCATCTGCTAAACCATATCCTGTTGGATTATCTGATGGATCCATACATGAACCTCCTTGAACTGGATAATACTTGGGCATCAAAAAATGTCGCTTCCCAAACCTATCACGATAACCATAAGCATAATCTAAAATAGGTATTCCCACTCCCTCCCATGAATCGTCTTCAGCATCGCCACGTCCCCTTCCCCCTCCTTGTCGTGAACTGTCACCCCTTTGCAAGTTCCTACCACCTTTGCGATTCCCACTCCCTTCCACGAACCATGTAGCCATGCTAATTTTTTAAAACAAATGAATGATAATTTCATAGGGCGAAATGAGTTGTAAGGTTGTGTCTTCACCTTTAGTTGTTTATATAGTTGGTTATGAACAGCTTTAGAAAGATGCCCCTGCATGACAATCCCACATATACGAACAAGGTATGAGTTGTCACTAGAATGAAAAAACAAAGAAAAGCAAATACTGTGTACCAAGTCACGTGACTTGACAATCCATCTGCATATACTGACAAAGTAAGGGCATTCTCACTGTAAGGTAAATAAGTTAATTCACTGTTGGCATATGACTTTCTGAATTGAGAATCACTGTAATAAAAAAATCGAGCAAAAAATCGATAAAACCAAAGCTTGTGCACCAAGTCACATGACTTGACAATCCATCTGCATATACCGACAAAATAAGGGCATGCTCACTGTAAGGTAAATCGGTGAATTCACTGTTGCCATGTGACTTTATGAATTAAGAATCCCACATATATCAATAAGAGATGAGTTGTCACTGTAATAAAAAAATTGAGCACAAAATCGAGAAAACCAAAGCCTGTGCACCAAGTCACATGACTTGACAATCCATCTGCATATACGGACAAAATAAGGGCATGCTCACTGTAAGGTAAATCAGTGAATTCACTATTGCCATGTAACTTTATGAATTGAGAATCCCACATATATCAAATTGGTGTTGAGTTGTCACTGTAACAAAACAATTGAGCAAAAAATCGAGAAAACCAAAGCCTATGCACCAAGTCACATGACTTGACAATCCATCTGCATATACCGAGAAAATAAGGGCATGCTCACTGTAAGGTAAATCAGTGAATTCACTGTTGCCATGTGACTTTCTGAATTGAGAATCCCACATATATTAATAAGAAATGAGTTGTCATTGTAATAAAAAAATCGAGTAAAAAATCGAGAAAACCAAAGCATGTGCACCAAGTCACATGACTTAACAATCCATCTGCATATACGGACAAAATAATGGCATGCTCACTGTAAGGTAAATCAGTGAATTCACTGTTGCCATGTGACTTTCTGAATTGAGACTGTAATAAAAAATGAAGCTTATGTAGGCAATGTTGTGTTTCACTTAGCTATGCATCATTCGTTGTTATGACCAAACGTTCGTGTATTTCATTGAAAAATATGACTATTTGAATTATTTGTTGTCATTTGGGTACAAGTCAAGTTTCTTACATGTATTTCGTTGTCATTTGAATTATTTGTTGTCGTTCGTGTATTTCGTGTAGTCAAGTTTCTTACGACCAATTGGGTTTTAAATTTAGTTCCCCAACTGGACCAACCACTTGGCTTTGAGCTTGTTTGTTCAGCCCCCCAAGTTTAGTTATCTGTCAACCCCTCATTCCTTACCAGAGTCATCATTTTGACTGGACTTCCAGGAATTAGAAGGCGACTCTTTCTTCTTTCCTGATGGGGATTGAAATTCTTTACGTACAGGATCCCTATTTCACGAGCCCCAGTTAAGGGAAGCTTTTCACCAAGCTACCTGTTTTGTTTTATGTGTTGTTGAAGGCGGTAGTTCGCTTGTATGAACTTTATTAGTCCCCCAACTGGACCAACCACTTGGCTTTGAGCTTGTTTGTCCAGCCCTCCAAGTTTAGTTATCTATCAACCCCCCATTCCTTACCAGAGTCATCATTTTGACTGGACTTCCAGGAATTGGAAGGCGACTCTTTCTTCTTTCCTGATGAAAATTGACATTCTTTACGTACAGGATCCCTATTTCACGAGCCCTAGTTAAGGGAAGCTTTTCACCGAGCTACCTGTTCTGTTTTATGTGTTTTAAGTATTCACATAATTTAACATACATTAATCCATTCATTAATCCAGAACATTCATTCCAATCATTGCAATTCAATAAAGAAAGTCATGAACTAATAAATATGCAGTTATAAATGGAATGATTTCATAAACTTCAGGTTCATAAAACAAATACTTGAAATACATCCGTACGTTAGATGGACAACAACATTGTCTTACACTCCAGTAACGAAGATATGAGACAACATACAAACATATATGAAAGATAAAGGTGTTTGATTTCTCATTCCTCATCTGACATGTAGTAGTCAGAGAGATATTTTTCATTGTTTAAGATATTATTTCGCTCAATCAATATCAACTCTCCGATGCTTGCTTCTGCCATTTCGGTGGCTAGCTGAAGCATGAAATGTCGACATCTCCGTATCAACATTCTGTTGTTCTCCTTCTTAATTCTGCTAACTGCTTTTTCATAGTCACTCACATTTTGTCTAGCCATGGTCAATGAACGACGATGAGGTACCGGTGCCCCAAAGTTACGTAGATCATTAAACAATCCTTCTTGCTCCATTACCCTGAACGCCCATTCTGCTTGGATACTAGCATAATAATCCTTCAGACTCGAGTACTTGTTGCTCCTGTAGTCATAAGTAAATGGAGGTAGTAGCTACACTTTTAGATTTCTTTGCCGGCGTGAACTTCCTGCACCTGTTGAAGACATTGTTCATAAAATAAACAAACAAATAATAATAGTAATTGTAGATATATTACTATTGTTATGACTTGAACAAACATCATACTGGGGGTGTCGCTATTTATAGACATCATACTGAGGGTTAACTAGAGATGATCTAGTGACGATAATGCATGCTGGGGCACTATGGAAGAAGTGATACCCGTGATATTATTTTTTGTTATTCATTTCATGCAATCCTGAGTACCCGTGACTTTGTGTACCTGTGATGTAGTCACGGACGTGGTTGTCACATAAAATCATAATTGTAGGCCAGAGGATGACAATGCAATCCCTTCATATTCGAGCAGTGAGTTGTCAAATAAAACAACATGCAGTGAGTTGTCACATCGCCACATGAAACTATTTTTTCATGCTTACTTTTTTAATACAGTAAGTAGTCACTTGGAATTTACGATTTTAGTACAAATTGGTGTTTTCAAAAAATTATAAATGAAATTAAATGCTTAAATTTTCTTTGTTTTAAAGTAATATTCTTCATAAACAACTATGAAACAGAGTGCAAGTAAATACACAACCGTCCAACTCACTTCGACGTGCAAAACTATCGTTGTTTTTTTCACCGAAATAATAAAATGGTCACCTGATATGTAAACACGATTGGAACTTTGCAGCCTATATTTTATCTTATTTTCACTTATTGAACTTCACAGTCATCCCATTTTCTCTTCTTTGCATTTTCTGCTTCTTTTTATATTCGGTAAATTACACTTTACTCCTTCAGTCCATCACATAATTGTTTATCAACACTATTGCCATGTGGTCGTATTGATGTGACTTAGATGAATTCTAAAATGTGAGAAAAAAGAAAGCATTTATTTGCGCTGTAGAAAGTCACAGGCATCACGTAATGTGAGGAAAAAAGTCACAAACCATATAAGCATGGCAAAGTCAGAAAGTCACATGCATTACTGCATCACTGCATCACTGCACAAAGTCACATGCATCACTGCATCGCTGCACAAAGTCACATAGCATCTGAGGAAAAAACAAAGCATCCAAATTATTACGTCTGTTCAAGTCACTGGCAAGCATCACTGAGAAATGTTGGACGTATCACTACGCCGAGCTACAATTTATTATCGTACCATACCTACTGTGCCCTTGTGAATTATGCAATTCATTAAAATTTTGAGGGGATGTCATAACAAAATAACAATAAATTAATAAATATGTCAATACACCTAAAAAGTAAAACAAATTTGTGAAAAAATATTTCAAAAAATTTAAAAATATTTTAAAGATTTTTAAATTGTAATTTCACATTTATTTTTTAAAAAAAATTTCAGGCAGAGAAATTTGACTAATTCAGACGTTTAGTCGATTGATCAGCTTAGTTCTTTTCATTTTTCATAAAATATTTTTTAGAAAATTCTACTTTCTTAATTTTCGTGTTTTTATTCCAAAGTTTTTACTATTTTTTTAAATATTTTAAACAATTTGACTAATTCAGACGTTTTTACTTTTTTTTTTTATGTTTTTACTTTTTGTTTTGAAATAACAATAAATTATGTAATTTGTAAAAGTCGAAGTAACAACTCCTATCAAGTTGATGCATAATTGTTTTGGTCATAAAAGTTGACGTTACAACTCTGATGCATAGTTGTTTACAATAATTTCATACATACAGCTATCATGTATATATATGGTATAAATATCGCATCATACCACAACAAAATTTTTACAGCTATTTCGAACGATATCATCATGAGATATACGGTGGTTGATCCATATTCAGCAATGGGTCGCTATTGGGTTGCAGATGGAGATGAATTTGAATACACATTAAATCCAAATTTGCGTTACTCACGTGCCACCGTCAATACCATGAGAACTGAGTGGGAATTTCGCAAAACTCGAGCAAACGTTCTCGTTGAGCTATGTCGTGAAGTTAATCTTAAATTTCCTCGCCGGTTAGCCATGCGTATGCCAATTGACACTCCACAGTTGTTGCAAAGGGCATTGCATCGTATTCGCGACGAGGTTAATCGCATGACCCAACGTTTGCAAAGGTCCGGACTAATGAAGATCGCAAATGAGCGTGCCGAAGATGGGTTAATGGATGATGCACACCAGTACTTCGCCTGGAGCATAGATGTTATGTATGAATCTGATATTGAGATGTCAGATGATGATGATAATGAATGAAATTGTTTGGATGAACGACCAAACCATTTCTGTAATGGATGCAATTTGTAATGCTTATCCACGACTTTATCAATGAAGGGAGATATTTTAATTGTTTTCGAATAGTTCTTGTAATTCTACCTTTACTTTCTGTCCATTATTGTTATTTTGAAGAACGCTACTTGAACTATACTTTCATGATTTCATGCATTATTGATGTGGAATATAATAATGATACTTAATGAACTATAGGTTCATATAACAAATAGTTGAAATGCACGTTTAAGCTAGATTTTGTTTGGTTATCATTGCTTTGTACATGAAAAAAAGACAGTGAATGCAATCATTCAGAAAAGTGAAAGAAAAGGGAAAACAAAATTATGTGTTTGTTTAGATATTTATTTTATTTCCTTTTTATTCATATTTCTCCCCACAACTATCCATTATGCAATGTTTACATTTTTTTCCCAGATTTTTTTTGTATACAATTTTTACTAACCTGTAGCAACACAAGTGGTCCTCCAATCTCCCTCGTTAATAAAATCCTATCAATTCTTATCATTTTTTTTCTGTTTTCCTTTTCATTTTTATGGAAATCATCAAAACAAGTAAGAATAAAAAATTGTAAAATTATATTTTTGGAATAAATAAGTATGACACATTTATATTATCTGTACAAGTTTGATTTACAAAAACTATAACAAAAACTATAAATAAAATAAATTATACACTCCATATCATACCCGCTAATGTCCTAACCTGCCCCCAGTCCCACAACCCCGACCGTGGACCTCCCTCCTCGGTCTCCTGCGGTAGACTCTTTGAATATCTGGCTCCCCCAATCGTAAATGTGTATCCTGTGGAGCCTGTGAGTGTGACCCCCTCATCGCATGTGCCGCTCGATCCTGCTCTGTGTGGTCAAGATCGGATACCGCTGTGAGCTGTGAAACTCCATTATCTGGTGCAACTGTATCACGATCTGCAGCTGGACCTTGACCTCTACCTCTACCCGCACCCCGACCTCGACCGTGACGTCCGCCACGACCAAAACCTCCGCCTCTCCCGCGTGCTCTGGAGGGGGGGCTCAATATGGGCCTCATCGTCAACGTGGGAGATGTCAGTGAGAACTGTGTCATGTGTATTGATGGTTGCGGTCAAACTGTCTGGTGGTGGTAACTAGGTGGGTGGGGTAACAACGTCATGCATGTATCGGGGCGTTGTCCAATCAGGGTCAGGCACATAAGGTTTGCCAGATATGTATGGGGTAGTATGTGGTGGGGTGACTGATGTCGAAGGAGCTGATGTGGCAGGCGCTGAAGTGGAAGGCGCTGACGTGGACGGCATTGATGTGTCTGGAGTAGCTGCTGAACTGTGTACACCGTAGTGGCCGTAATGCAGACGATCTCTCCGATGGGCAACCTGGAATGCCTGGTACAATAACTCTCGGATCTCTGCAATGGCCTGCAAGGCATGCTGTCCATCACGTCTGAAATGGGTGTTCTCAGCCAAGTGATACGACTTCCCAGCTCCAGCCACCTGAACAAACATTTAGACGTATTATTAGGCTACAGTTCACTGAAAGTAAATCAAGTATGATTTTAATAATTATCTGACATATAATATAATACTCATCAATGCCTCAAGATAAGGCCCAATTCCTTGATATCCAGACTCAGACACGTGGCTCGGATTCCTGACTAGTAGGTGTGTATGTCGCTGATACCACAACATATAAGGGTGGTCGGAAGAGGGGATCACCTCATTGTTGTAGTCAGCCTGTACAATACTGTCCCGACGGGCATCCCACAACTGTATATATGGCATATAAAACAGATGCGGTCGGTGCCGCCACACGCCTATCGATGACGCAATCGCCACTTAGTGTCGAATCGATCCTAAGATGGATCGACCACCAAACCGCTTGAGGACACGATGGGGGAGATGCCACTCAACCACGTCAAAACAAATAAGTGGCACTCTCGTCATCCATATCTCCTGACCCAGTCGGTAGTAGTCGGGGAGCGTACCGAGGACCCCAGCGTAAGGCTGCCAGATAAACTACAATGATGACAAATAAATTAAATTTTGCTCGTGAACTCTAAACATATACAATGAAAAAGACAACTAAAATGCAATAAAAAAATTTCATGCCTCGCCCTCGATCATCCGGTCCAGCTAGTCTCTATAAACTACCACTACGTGGGTCGAGACGACCTCGTGGCCCATGTCAACCCTCCACCGGCTACCTCGCGGTCCGGGGGGCAACTGCATGTCCCCCTCACCCATAGGAAGCTCACCAGGACCAACCAGTTGCTGCCTAGACGGGGCAATGCGAATCAATCTCTCTCATGTCCAAATCCGCAATAGTTTGAACACAATTACAATACTGATATATGGCATACAATATGAATTGACATGTAATAAAATTCTTACTAACCTGTAGCAACACAAGTGGTCCTTCAATCTCCCTCGTACCGGCCTGAGCTGCTCGATATAGCATTCTATACAAGCATGCTAGAGCCGCGCTACCCCAGCTATACTGCCCAATCTCGTCAATGTCTCTCAGTAGTGGCAAGTACATCAGCTTGAGCAGGTTCTGTGACTTATCAGGGAGAAGTACCCCCCCAATAAGCCACAGAATATATGCTTGGGTATGCTGCTGTACCAACTCATCTGGAGCATGATCTGGAAGATGAGCAAACTACTCGGCAAGCCACCTGACCCTCAGTCTACCTGCCTGTAAATCTGCTGGTGTAGGTGCTACTCCCAATAGCTCAACACATAGGGCTATCCACTGCTCCGTTGCGAAAGATGGGTCAACTCCAGTAACTGCTCGGTCATCAATCCGAAGACCATATAGGACGGATACGTCCTGCAATGTGACGGTGGCCTCCCCGATCGGAAAATGGAATGTATGAGTCTCTGTGCGCCACCTCTCGACGAGAGCAGTGATTAGTGCGTGGTCCAGTCGAATGTGCCCGATACGATACACACCATAGAATCCCGCGCGTAATATATACTGCAAGACTCTATGGTCCAACGGATGCTCCCACAATCCAGAATCTGCCCAACGGCATGTCAACACGGTGCGTGCCTCATCCTGCACAACAGAATGACCAGTTTAAATAATAACATTATCACGAAATATACAACAAAATGCAATGTATTTTAATTGTAAGTATAAAGTCCAACAAACGTTATTACATACCGGACACTCCCATATACCGTCAGCCCGATGTGCCTGTCTGAACAATGAAACCTCCTCAGGTACATGTGCCATTGTAGACGTCCCCGAACGTCCTGGGAGGGAAAATCCCCTGTTTTGTTCACTTGGGCTCACTACAGTTCAGGACTCAAAGTCACGGTCCTGTATCTAATCTCGCAGAGTGCAATGCAAGACCGATGAATCATCAAAGAGTCCAAATCCGGCAAATCATTTTTGAAAACAGATTTTTTTAAAAGAAGTGCCAAACATGGACTGCTTTGCCAGATACAGAATCGCCACCTAAATATTTATTTGGGAGAATTTAAGAAACCCTGACTCGTTGCCTAAGTCCATGTGTCCGTCATCACCAAAGTTGCCTCGGCTCGGGAACTTGGGTACGATTGGGGAGGGTCAACTATGAGCACCCCCGCTCGCCCGATCAAAGATCGGCCTCTACTAACCATGATATCTAGTTTTGAAAACATTATGTGCTCTTATTCCGGTTAATTAGCTAATCTTGCTATGTGATGTGCACAACACAAAAGTATAGACTAGATCGCCTAATTTGGAACAAAGCATTGCATATCCGCTCGTTTGGAAGACAGTTTGAAATTTGCTACTCGTAAGTAGGCTAAAACACGGATTTCAACGAGTTGTTCCAACTCAAACAATCCAACCTTCACCCACGGGCATTCAGGCAGTTATATCACATAAGCATATAGCCTCATGGTAAGCATGCTATCGCGGCAATCACTCACACGCATGCAAGGATGCTAAAGCATAAACACTTACCGAGTACTCCGAGCCAAAACAAAAACTAGTTAGTAACCAATGCATGATCCTAGTTTATGTTAAGATGGCTAATGCAACATATGCAAAATGCAACTAAGATAGGCCCGGCTATTCTAAGATAGAATATGATGATGATGCAGGTAACACGTATTCAACTTGAAATTGAAATTCAATGCAGTTAGCATGATGTGCCGAGCCCAGTGCATGCAATACGAATGAATGTGTGTAAACATGCTATCATAAGTATGCTAATCAAAACATGTCCTAATACTAACCATCAAAAGCAGGTAAGTAAAAGGGAGAAAGAAGTGGGGGTTGGAAGACATGCATCGCACACACGCACGCTTATTACACAATTGCCCTCGCTCGGAGAGACCGAAAGAATAATACAATTTAATCAACTAACAAGCTAATTAAATAGTTACAAACCAATTAACTAGTTAAGCAAATTAACTAAGCTAATAAAGCGATAAAACAGCCTCGGGAAGAGGGTCCAATGCATGCGTGCTCGAGTCCGCTCGGAAATCCACCACCATGCACAAGCTGCCTCTGTTTTCACTGTTTTGTGCCTCTAAAAATTACACAAGTCCCAAGATTGGTTCTGGAACACTCCCTGAGGATTGTGGGATGTCACCGGCCAGGAGGGAACACCACCGGCCATGGAGGAATGGTCATCGACCATAAATGTGGCTCTCGGCTAGAAGTTTGTGGTCGGCCGGCACTCAATATGGTCGGTCGGCCATCTATGCCTGCAGAATCTTGTTTTGATAGTAGCAGAGGACAGACAAGGCATGGAAATGCACTTTCAAACAATATTTGCACCACCAACCTCCCCATTATGTTATGGACTCAAGGGAATTTGGTCTTCGATCCTCGGGCCATCAATCACGCATTTCCATGCATGATGGCCCAAGAAGCCAAGTTATGCATTTTGATGTCAAATGTAATGCATGTTAACACACAAGGGACCCAACCTCTATCATGGTAATTCAAGAGGCAAGGCATGCAAGCAAAATGCAACCTAAGCGTGTGAGCTAAGTATACAACATAAGGATGGGGACAAACATGTGAACAAGCAATGTCTACTAGGCACACAACCTAAGCGAACAAGCATGTACCAAGTATGCGAGTTAATCAAGCATGCAAGATGCAATGTAAACATGTGAGTATGCAAGACATGTAACATGCTAGGCAACTTAATCAAGGAAGTGCATGCCAAATGCAATGTGATTCAAGCATGCAACAACATGCGATAGGCCAAGTATGCAACAACACGCAAGGTGAGCATGCAACAACATGCAAACAATGGACTTATACCAATTTGGGCAGCTCTCAAGTAGGCCCAAAATAGTGGCCAAATGCCAAGGAAATGAAGGCAAATTTACATACAAACATGCATGCAAACATGGTCCAACACTTAAGCATAAAGAGGAGACTTTTAAGCACACTTAAAAGGAGATGAACATGGACAAATGACAAGCATGATGAACTCTGAAAATCATGTTAAGGATGGTGTCAAACCAACTAAACAAAACAATCAAAGCATGCAAGCAAGGCTCAAACTTGAAAACTAGCCACGGGGCTCAAACCAAGGCTATATAAAGCAAGCCCCAAAGGGCCATGGAGACCTAAAACAGTCCCAATGCAGGTCTGAACAAGACCAAAGACACACCTAGATGGCATCTAAATGGCCTAAATCTAAAGGCATGCACAAAGGTCTAAACATGGAGCATAAAACACAAACCTTTTGAAGCATCAAATGAGCCATAAATGCAAGTATACAAACATGCTATATGGACTGAAATGACATGATAAGTGGTGCCAAACCACTGAAATGATGCAAGGAGAGCATGCTAGAGGGGCCAACACTCAAGGCCTACAAGGGAGATTGCATGGTAGCTATACAAAGCAAGTCATAGATGACCCAAACAACCAAAAACAGACCTCAAGCATACTAAAACATGCATAAAAGCTTCACAAAGCTAGGCCAAAATCATGCTAAAAACAAGGCTCAAAGCACAAAGCATGTTAAGGCAATTTCATGGCATTACAAGACAAGTATGCAAGGCATGCATGGTGTGTCTAAACCAACTTAAAACAGAGGTAAACCATGGAAAAATACTACCAAATATCAGCTAAGACATGGCCAACATGGACTTAAACAAGGTGCTCACACATGAGGCTAAAATGGCAAGTATTGAAAACAATAAGGAGAGGAGATGGCCCTTTCCTTCTTAGGACCTTAAAACTCCATCCCCACCACTGAAATCCCTCTGGATTTCAATGGTGGGAAGGCCAAGACAAGGTGGTCCCGGAGCTCACCAAAAATGCACAAAAATGAGGCCAAACAAGGCCTAAGAGAGGTCAAACAACCCCAAACACCAAAACAACCTTAAACAACTATTTTAAGCACTCAAAATCAAAACTTTTATTAGTTATGCACAAAGCTTAAAAATAGATGGAAGGATGGCTAAGAGCCTAAGCAAAAATGGGGAATAAAGGGGTAAAGTTCTTACCCTTGAAGACCTCTTCAAGAACAATGCTCCAGCTGGTCTCTCCAAGCTTAGATCAACTCAAGAACTCTGAAAATAACTCCTTAGCACTGCAGTAGCTAAAGGAAAATGTAACACTAGGTGTTTGTATGCAAAACTATGAACAAAACACCTTGATATACACACAATATGGAAGAGAGGGAGATATAGATATAGAATAGATACACAATCCTCTAACCCTAATCTCAGAGCTCTGGAATTTTTTGGAACCCTTAAAGAGGGAGGAGAAGCCCTCCTCTTATAGAATTCCAACTCTTGCAAAGCTTACAAAACAAGCTAAGCAAGAGGGAAATCCCTCCATACACGTGTATAGAGGGGGGGCATAGTGGGTGCCAGCTGTGCCAGCTGGCACAAAATATCTGCCAAAAGCAGATAAATAGTGGTCGACCAACAAAAGTGGCCATTTGACCAACAAAGGTGGCCGGCCGACCACCAAGAGTGCCAACCGGCTATCACCAATGGCCGGTGGCAAGAAAACATGGCCGGTGGCCTCAAGCCATGGCCGGTGAGGTGTGGGGATGGCCAACAACCCATTCCCTGCCCTCAGAAGCAAAACAACAAGTGTTTGGTGCAAAACCAAACACAAAACAGACAAGTTGAGAGTTCCTAAGGCAAGGCACGTAGCCGAGGCCTCCGAGAACTCAAAACGAACACGAACATAGATGATCACTGAGTGTTCAAATGGTGACGTCCAAGTCTTGAGGACGGTTAAAAATGGGGTATCTACAGCCATGAAGCCTGTACAATTGAAATATTAGATCATCCATATCAAAATCTCATTTAATCATAACATAATAACAGAAAAACTGTAATTATTGATTTTGTACTTAACGATTTAAAATACAATGAAGTAAATCTTATGGGTTCGAGAAAAGACAAATTTATGTGCCACTTACATGGAAGCAATTCGAAATTAATGATTACATTTATGGCATATTTGACAAAACTTAAATATTGATTTTGTAATGCTAAAAGTTTGAATAAATTATAAATTTTGTAAATTACATATATTACGTTTGTAATTGTGAACAATGGCTGCAGCATTCCAATTTTTAAAATTTTAATTTATAATAGGTTAATTTTTTTAAAATTTGTAAATTTTTTAAATTCTAAAATGTGAACAATGATTGCAGCATTCGATATTAAATTTATTCAAAAATATGAAATTTTGAAATGGTAGAAGAACTACGTGATTAAGTATAGAATCTTGTAATACACATTTTGAATCAAGTACACGGTGAAAAACTAGTACACATTTTCAATAAATTATACAAATTTGAATAAATTATACACATTTTCAATTTTATATTACAGATTTTGAATCAAGTACACATTTTGTAATACACATTTTAAATGTACGACCCCGTTTACAAATAAAGAATTTAAAAATACATAATTAAATGATCTATTACAAATAAAGAATTTCAAAATGATATATTACAATATGTAAGTATTACATAGTCTTCATCAACCAAGTCATGGGACATATTACTTTGTCATGACTGTCTCGGCATTGATCGCAACGAAATCAAACGCCTGTCTGATATATCCATCTCATTCGGAATACGAGCCATAGATGTACGACCCCGTTTTACTTCTCGCAAACAAAGTACATTAGGCATTAAGGTCCACTGCGGATCATCCCAATAATCTTGATGCGGTATTGGATTGAATTTAGTTTCCCAAACCCTCATGTATACAGGAAGCCTATATACTGGATCAACGTACTCGAATGGATTATCACCGCATTCAGACATTACAGCGAACATATGGGAATATGGATAGTGTCTTATCTTATATTTCCCACAACTGCACGTGGGTTGATTCATCTACACAATCTGTCTATTGCGACCTCGTCCACGGCAAAAAGATGTTTGCACCTTAAATATGCGGCGGGGCCTATAAGACAAAATTGATACAAACTAATCAAGTTCATGTTTTTAGGTGTAATTAACTTAATAACATAATAATAACAATTTTTTCACATTACAAACTAACCTGTCATACGATATCAACTGGAAAGTATTTCCCCTTGTGATACCCTCCTCGATAGTTTTTTGCATCTCTCTAGGGTATTGGAATTCATTCCGTACATCTGTTTCAGCTTGGGCTCCCATCTCGTCAAAATATTTGACGAGCCGTCGAAATGTAAATTCAACCATAGCTGAGATAGGTAAGTTCCTTGCACCTTTCAAGACGCTGTTGAAGCACTCTGCATCATTACTGGTCAATACCCCCCAGCGATATCCACCGTCATATGCAAGGGCCCATCCTCGTGATTCATCTTGTGGACCCAATTGATGGCTTCTTGGTTAATAGCTTATTCGTCTAAGTAAATGCTACACTTTCGCTGCTGATCAAGACTCTGCTTTCCATAGAAGTTGTTTGAGTTCCTTATTTTTGAACTTTGTGTTAAAGTTACTGCAAACATGTCGAAGGCAGTGCCGATGATATCCAACAAATTGGAGCGAGGGATTCAGCCAATGCCGCCTCACAGCAGCTAAAATACTCTCAGCTCGATCAGATATCAAAGTCACTCTCTGTCGGTCCAGGACAATATGTTCCTTGATGTTTTGAATGAAGAACGACCAAGACTCCAAACTCTCCCTGTCGACAACAGCGAATGCAAGCGGTAATATTTTGCCATTGGCAGTGACAATCGTTGCTACAAGCAACACACCAATTTATTTACCGTATAAGAATGTACCATCTATAGTTATAACAGGCCTACAATATCTAAAGCCATCGATGACGGGTTTGAAAGACCAGAAAACAAAGTGGAAGACGGGCATAATGGTTATATGCCCGGTATATCTATGCTTCCATTTGACGATGGTGCCAGGATTAGATGTCTGTAATGCATGCATGAATTTAGGCAACTGCCTATATGATTCATCCCAATCACCGAATATCATTTTAATTGCCTTTGCCCTTGCATGCCACGCCTTCTTGTATGATATACTATAGTTTATGGTCTTTTTGATATCTTCGATGACATTCTTAATTGGCATATCAGGTTCATTCTGCATACAACAATCAAATATGAGTTGGATTATCTGGGTGTGAACACTATAAACAAACAAATATGTATATATATGTAAACATTTATTTTTTATACTAACCGCAACTTGTCCCAAAATAGGAGAAGCAATGTAACTGGAGCAAATATTAGTGTGGTCCCTGTTCATTCATGGGTATAAATAATGGTGAGGACCCCTGTACTGCTTTATTTCAAAAAGACCATGTTTCCTACTAAGAGATGTACGCAACCACCAACTGCAGTCGTGCTTGCAAGCAGACACCCAAACGTCTCGCTTGGAGGTTACGACCTTATACTCTCGATTATTTGTTGCATGGTACAATTTCACACCATGTACAAGTTGCTTCTTATCAACAAAAACCATTCCTCTGTCCAACTCTGGATTTTCAGCGCTCCAAATCCGGTTATGGGGAACGATATCACGGGTACTAATGTCAAAATCACCACCCATGTGAATGTTGTCATAGAAAGGGATTTCAACTCTAGGTGGAATGGGGGCATTTTCAGGGTCAACGGGAGCCTCGACGTCATCTTCTTCATCATCATCATCATCTGATCCGCCCAATAAATTTTCTTCATCACACATTTCATTGTCATCATCGTTTAGGGCGACATCAGGACCGTACATGTCACTGTCAGCAAACTGCACATTGTTCACTGTTTCTACCATATTACCAGCAACTTCAACCGGAGTGGTATGATGGCTGCATGTGGGCACATCTTGTGTGTTATTGTCAAATTCATAATCATATCCACCACGTGAACTTGATTCTACACCATGGCCTTCAAATGACTGTTGTGTGTAGCCCAGTGGATAACATTGATCTAATTCATACATAGGAGACTGAAACGCTGTTGTGTCAATCCCATGCGTCAGCAATGTAGTGAACGGACGAGAATCCATCTGTGTCATGTTCTAGATATTGTGTACAACCTCTTTATCAATGTAGACTTCCAAACAATTTGGTGCTTGTAAACTTGCACCGATACTTAATACGGTGTTCAACGCCTCATCGTCATTGATCGGTAATATCTTGTATTTGCTATGTGTTTGCCACTGGCGATAAGGATATCTACATTTGAAGGTCAATCAGACACTTTCCACGTAACTTGTCACTTTTGACATAAACATCTCCTCCAAATTGCTAAGCGTGGTGCCAATTTGCACCGCATATATCCCTTTCGGCTCAGCATCATATGAGACGCCTTCATCGGGATCCCGAATTATGTTTCCCCCCAGTAGAAAATAATTGGAACAGTCTCCATATACTTGCTTCAATTAAGACAAAAAACATTAAAATAACAACAATATACTTATATCTGCTTGTACTTATAAAAGAATTATATGAATTTTAACTCATTCAATTACAATTACTTGTGACGCAAAAACTTTATTTAAGTAATTAGCAATTGTAATCCAACAATCATTATTGATTTTTTAATTAAAATATGAGTTAAAATAATGATAATGCTTTAGATTTTTTTAGCTTTTTAAGAAACAAATCTTACAACACATACAAAATTAACATCATGCTCTTGTGTTATGCTTTTTACATTATTTATTAGGATTAAGATCATGCTCTTGTGCACATTAAATGTAATTCAGCTAAGTTTTAGGTCTGAAAATCTTTTATTAATTTTGGATTAATTTTGTATAAATTATATAAAAATGATTATAAATTATAAAGTAACAACATTTGTAATCATTAAATAAATGTAATTGATGTAAGTTGATTTAGGTAATTGATAAATTATAAATCTAAGTAATTTACATAAACTTATGAGTGTAAGTTGTTAATCTTGTTACTTTGAGTGTAGGTAAACTTATGAGTGTAGGAAAATCCAACAAACTTATGAGGTAGGTAAACTTATGAGTGTAGGTAAACCTAACTTTACATCAAAGTAACAACCTACATCAAAGTAACAATATTTCTAATTTACCTAAATTTCTAATCATTACATAAATTATGAGTGTAGGTTGTGACTTTATATAAATTATAAAGTGTTGGTAAACTTGATTTATACATAAAGAAATTTGATTTATACATATTCGTGACCACGCTTGTAAGTAAAATATGTAAAAACGTGTTTTCAAAACACATTTTGAACAAAAAATCAAAAGCAACACTCACTCTTCTTTGTCACACACACACACACTCACTCTCTCTCTGTCTCTCTCTGACAGACACACCTACAACATACACTCACATCAAACATATAATTTTTAATATATATAAATTTTATTTTATAAAATTCAAAACAATTAATTTTTTTTTAATTTAATTTTTCTTTTGGAATAATTTATTTTTCCAATTAATTTTATTTTTTTTCCAATGAAATTTTTTTTTTCAAAGGTGAGGGAATAACTGTCATAAACATAAACCTCAGGGGGTGTCAGTGTAATTTACCTAAATAAAAAAATTACATTTTAAGAATTAAAGTAAAAAAATAATCATTTTATATAGTTGATTATTATTTGCTATTATCAATTATTATTATATATATTTAATATTGGTATGAATTTTACAAAATAAAATTTATATATATTACAAATTATATATGTTTGATATGAGTGTGAATGTTGTGGGTGTGTGTGTCAGAGAGAGAGATAGAGAGAGTGAATGTGAGTGTCTGTGAGAAACAAGAATGAGTGCTGGTTTTGAATTTTTTGTTGAATTTTTACATTTTGCTTAAAAGTGGTTATTATTCAGGGGTCAACAGTAAAACCGTGGTTTGCAACCACGTTTCTTGAAGATAAAAAGAATTACTTAACAAAAGCATGGTTATGTATAAATCAAATTTCCTTAATCAGATTTACTTTAAAAAAATAATTACTTAAAAATTTATGTATAAATGAAATTTCCTTAAAAGTGTGATTTGTAACCACGTTTTATTAATTAAAAGCGTGGATTGTACCACACTTTTAAGATTTTACAAATTGTCCGCAGGAGGGCCACAAAAACGGTGAAAGCGTGGTTTGTATCCACGTTTTAGCTTAGTTTAGGAATTCTGTCCAAACTAAGCCTACTTTGGGAAATAAATTACTATTTTGCCTTAATTTGGGAAAAGCCCCTAATTTAGACAATGATTTAATCGTACGCATGTAAATGGTAACAATTTAAAAAACACTTATTTTGAGGATATTTTGATAAATCTTGATCTATTTTTTTAGTATTTCGATAAACTAGACAGATATATCAATAATTTTGAATGTGAAGACATTATGAAGATTCTTCTTTTATTTTTCTGTTCATATAATTTTATAGTATAATTTGTATCAAGTATTGTATTTATTCAGTGCGATTGGACAAAATTGGACAAATCATACAAAAATCTTAAATCATAGTGTAACTTTTTCTATGAAATTATTATTATTTTTCATTGAGTTGAAATAACTCGACTGATTTTGTATGACTTGTTCTTCATTTTTATTTCAAACATTGTTCATGTAATTTTTTAAAACTGGTGGTCCAATTAGTGAGATTTAAGGACAATTAAAGAGAAGTTACTTTTATTTACTCAAGCTTCTGCTATTAGGGTCCTTAATGACAAAGTTATTTGGTAGGTTATTTCCTATGAGATTATTCCCTTAGGGAAATAACCTCATACGAAATAACGTAGGAAACAACTTAGGGAAATAATTTAAGAAATAACCTAAATAAAAAATTAATGAGCTCTCATAATTTTAAGCAATATAAATAACATAACAAAAAAATTATCGACCTGAAGCGAGTCAAACTTGAGTTTCATTAATATTAATGAGCTCTCATTATGTGTTAAAAATTAGGTATGCTCCTTTCAGGTCTGCAGTTGAACTCTCAGTATGTGTCATGTTTATAGGTGTAACGGCCCCATCACGTATAATGATTGATACTTGATTAATTAAGAGGATTTGAGATTTAATTGCCGAGTATTATAATTTATTTGGGATTTATGAGACTTGTGGGATCTGACTCGTATATGATTCTATTAAAGAGTTATTTTGGAATTAGAAATTAAGGGTCCAAATGGCTTAAGGGAGTAAAATTGAGAAGTTAATCAATTTAATTTTAATTACGGACCCATTTGGGAGTTTAATTAAATATTCGATTCAGTTTAGTAAGATTGAGATTCGATTAATTAGGTCCCAATTGGAGTTGATTAAGTCTTGAGGATTGAGGATTGTGGTTATTATAAATTAAATTTAATTATGATGTGTCCAATTTGAATATGCAATTTATTGATGGAAATTGAGTTTGATCAGAAATTGAGGGCCTAAATGATTTGGGAAATCAAAATCGATAATGATAATAAATTTAATTTAATATTTGGAGCCTTTTGGGAGTCTGACTAAAAATCTGATTCGGATTGATAGAATTAAATATATTTAATTAGGCTCTAATGGAAGTCAAATTAGACTAATTAAATTATGTAAGAAATTGTAATTAGTTATGACTAATTAACTTGAGTATTAATTATGATTAATCAAGGTTAAGTGATGTTTAATTAAACTAATGTATAATTAGTGTGCTTGATTAATCCTAATATATATCACCACATGGATTATTTCTAGGTGGACAAGTGTCCCACCATTCTTAATAAAATAATAATTGAAATCAAAGAAGGTTTGAGCCTTAGAGCTATATCCTCTGTGTATATGCATTCAGCTGGGCAAAACAGCCGAGTGAGAGGGAGAGAAACCGTGAGTAGAGAGAGAGAGAGAGAGAGAGAGAGAGTTCAAGCAAGAAATTGAAGGCAAAGGAAGCAACTCACAATTTGACAAGAAATTCATCAATTTGAAGACTTAAGGTAAGAAATTGAGACTTAAATTTTGTAGATAATTTACTTACAAGCTGAAATTAAAGGGTAGTTGGGTGCGATCTCATGATATAAGAAAGAATGTAGAAGATTTGAGTTAAGTTTAATGATTAAGAAAAATTGATGTTGTGATTTAATATTTGGGTTTGATTTTCTTTATCCTTTACATGTTTTAAGTTTATTCTTACATGCATTGTGAATTTTCAAGATTTTAGTTGAGAATTAATTATATAACTTCATGGAAATTGGGTCTTGCATGTTTAATCAAATTAGGTTGAAAATATGAGTTATAGTTCTTTAAATTTGCTATGTTTGAGTTTGATTTTGAGAATCATTCATAAATTGGGTTCTATAAATTACATGCAACAATGAATATTTGAAGATTGGGCCCATGCAATGGGGTTATATAAATGACTTTGGAGAAAAAGTTATAAAAACCATGAGTTCATAAAATTGAGAGTTGATTTTGGAATTAAAGGAAGTTTTGATTTTATTATGAAAACTAGGAAATCTGATTTCACATTCAATAGAAACAGATTTCACAATTATAAACAGATTTCACATTTCTAAACAGGTTTCACAAATTTTTAAACAGATTTCACAATTCAAAACCCTAATTTCTCAAACCGTAATCGTAATTTCTGATTTCACAATTATAAACCCTAACCCTAATTTATTATTTTTTGATTTCACAACATTTTCACATTCATGAACCCTATTCTACCAACATTATACCCACATTCATGAACCCTATTCTACCAACATTATACCCACATTCACATTTTCAAAAACACAAAAAACGCATTAAAGTAGATCAACAGAGAGAGACAGAAGCCATACCAACGAGAGATAGCACAGAGAGCGACAGTACTGAAGTAGAGGAAGCTCGAGCACAGCGACAGAGAGAGAGCAGTAAGAGCGAGAGAGAGTAGTAAGAGCGAGAGAGAGAGAGAGAGAGAGAGAGAGAGCAGGGAGCGAAAGAGAGAGCAGGCAGCGAGAGTGAAAGGTGTTAAGTGTAACAAGCGTGATTGCAAAAGACGGGGCTGGGGAGATTTAATATAAGTTTTAAAAGCGTGGTTACAAACCACGATTTCACTTAAAGAAAAAAAATCGTATAAAAAACGTGGTTCATAAACACGCTTTTAGAAGAAAATTTTTTTTGCCAAAAAGCGTGGTTCATAACCACGTTTTCAGAAGAAAAAAAATTTAAGCTAAAAGGGTGGTTCGTAACAGCGATTTCAGAAAAAAAATATATATATATATATAATTAAAAGCGCCTTTTGTAACCGCGCTTTCTTAATTAAAAGTGCGTTTTGTGACCACGCTTTTAAGACTTCCCAATTTTCACGCGGGACAGGCACACAGACGTTGAAAGCGTGGTTGTGAACCACGTTTTAGCCTATTTTGGGAATTCTTTCAAAACTAGGCCTAGATTGGGAATTGAATTGATAATTTGGCTTATTTAGGGAAATGGCCCTCGGATCTTGCCGTCTTTCAGCAATTGGCCGAGCTTGGTCACCAGAACCCATTTTCCTCCTCCTCGCGGCCGAGCCCGCCGCGGCGGCGGCCTCTTCCGTGGTCGCCACCTCTGCCGTGATCGCCGAAGCCTCGCCCGAAACCACCGTGTTCTCCGCTAGGCTTTTCCCAAACTAAGCCCTATACTAATTCATTTCCCAAATTAAGCCCTTTTTTTTTACGTAATTTCTCAAACTAAGCTGTTATATTTTTACAAAAACGCGTTTTCAGCATTTTTGTGATTTAAACAGAAAAATAAATAAAATCATAACGCGATTACAAAATGCTCATAAACTGATTTAAATAACATGTTTTCAAGTTTAATTAAACTTGAGATGGAGTTGGTCCTGCTAGTGACATCTCACTTTTCTATTCGATGTCAACTCCTACACACACAGCCCACCAACATAAGAAATTATTCAATGCTCCTCCCCCAACTCCTACTTTGACATATATTACGGGTTGTTCAAGTCAAATTAGGCACTACTTGGGTGATGGTTTTTTTTGTTAGAAAAATTAAAAATTAAAATATTGAATCATATTATTTATTTATATATTTTTTCATAAAAAATAAAAAATTAATTAAAATAATTACTTCTCAAACACCTTCTTAATAAAACCCATGATTTTTCCCTCACCACACCCAAAACCACCAGACCAAAATTAAAATCTAAAATATGATTTGTATGCATGTAAAGAAAACTGAATGGCTTGTCTCTAGTTGAAATTTTAATTGAACCAAATAGTTGAGAATTTGTTTAAATTTTTTGATAATTTTTTTTTTAATTTTAATTAAAATATGAGGTAAAAAAATAAACGTTTTGAGAATAATTTTTAGATTTTTTTATTATGAAAAAACATGCAAAAAGTAGAGAAAATGATAAGAATTTCTTTATTTTTTAAAATTATTTTTTAATTTTTTGATTTTTGTAATGAATTTTTACTTTTTTTTTATTAAGAGGGTGTTTGAGAAGTAATTATTTTAATTAATTTTTTTATTTTTTATGAAAAAATATATAAATAAATAATATGATTCAATATTTTTACTTTTTAATTTTTCTAACAAAAAAGCCACCACCCAAGCAGTGCCTAATTTGACTTGAACAACCCCTAATATCTGTCGAAGTAGGAGTTGGTGGAGGAGCATTGAATAATTTCTTGTGTTGGTGGTGTGTGTGTGGGAGTTGACATCGAATAGAAAAGTGAGATGTCACCAGCGGGGCCAACTCCATCTCGAGTTTAATTAAACTTGAAAACACGTTTTCAAAACACGTTTTATAAATCAGTCGACCTTAATTAAAAGTGCGTTTTCTAAACACGTTTTTATGATTTTGTTTATTTTTTCTTCCTGGACCACAAAAATGTTGAAAAGCGTGTTTTGTAAAAATGCTTCAGCTTAGTTTGTGAAATTTCGCAAAAATAGGCTTAATTTGGGAAATAAATTAGTATAAAGGCTTAGTTTGGAAAAAGCCTCGTTCTTCGCCTCTCTCAACCATGGTTGGTAGCTAGGGTTTGGAGAAGAAAGATACAGATACCTAGAGAAATAAATGAGAGAAATAGGAGATTTTGAGAGTGAACCTTAGCTTTTGAGGCGATGAGTGGAGAAAGTAGGGCTTCTGAGTGAGTTTTGGGGGTGTTTGGCTTTGAGGGTGTGAAGAGGTTATATTTGGTTTTGATTTAGTTCTGTTCGGGATTGAGTTTATTCGGTTAGAGTTTTAACTGTTATTAAATAGCACAAAATAGAACTATGGCCTCGTTTGGGATGTAGAGTTTTTATTCAAAAAATCAAAAAATTATTATAAATTGTTACATTACTTTATTTATTTATTTTTTGCATATCTTTTGTTATAAAAAATAAAATAAAATAACTAATTCTCAATACATTGTCATGTTTGATTCTCGAATGTGATTTTTTGTGAGATGTGAAGATAAGTAATACTTAAAGTACATGGATGAGGTTAATAATATATGTGGGGATATATTTTCTGAGTACCAACACGTGGCCGAGGTGACACCGAAGTGTCAGCAGAGTTCCCCACGTGTTATGGTAGTTGTGCCGAGGTTATCTCGGCAAGGCCGAGGATACCTCCGAAGATATCGGAGTCCGAGATAAGCGGATAAAGGACAAGAGTCCTAGAATGAAGAGGAAGCTCAAACCTGGATGTGGACAAGAGTCCAAGGTTGGGGGAAGACTTCAGTTTGGGGTAAAGATAAACTCTTAGGGAGTATGTCTTAATTCTACTGAGAGTCCTAGATTAGCAAGAGTCCTAAATCCATTAGGACCGGGTTCCTGTTGGGACTAGGATTGGATTGGCTATAAAGAGAGGCACCCCATGGGTCTAAGGTACGCTTTTTATGCTCAAGTTAGTGAGTTAAGTACTTGATTATCCTTGAGAGATATCTTGACTTGATCGTCGGAGTTCCCGGGTGGTCGAAACCACCACGAGTCTTTTTCCTTCGCGAAAGTTACAAGGAGCCGTCTACTCGCCTGCTGTGTTCTTCTTTGAATCACTAAGGAGGGCAGTGTGGTCAGAAAATCACTCACACAATTTGGCGCCGTCTGTGGGAAAGAAAGAAGAGTAGATGGCTAATAACGCGCAGAAGGAAAATATTGGGGACGACACTCCATCTGGGAGTGGAAGACTGTCGATCCTAATGTGGAAGGAGGCGCATAGAACGAAGAAACTCGTGATCGTAATCACGCAGAAAAAGACGTCGCCAGACGGCGACACATCAAAGAAAGCGAACGAGCAAGTACTCCAACGAGGATGCCCTCCAGACCTGGAAAGACAGATGTCTGAGGAGGGATGAAGAAGTAAAGGAGATGGCACATAAACCGGCTGACCTTCAATCGGTCGTCAACTTTATGATGCAGAATAATGTCATGCAACATACCCGCCGCAGACACACCAATGCCAAAGAAAGAACGCCCAAAAGAAGGGACGGAAAGAAGTCCCCAAGCCCCTCAAAGATACGAGAGCGGAAGGCACTCTCACCGACCATCTGTGAGGTCGGCCGAGAAGAGCCGAGGAGAGAAGAGTCCCGAAGGACACATCGTGAGAAGGATGCACCCCAAAGAACATCGGCATGTTCCGGCGGTGTTGTGTTTTGATGCCTCTGCGGAGAAGGATCAAAAGGGCCACCATGAGGCCGAGAGTGCGCCAAAAGGTGAAGTCCATTGATGTACCGAGTCAGCAGGAGAAGTAAAGAGGACTTGAGAGACTACCTCAAGAGGAAACAGGAGAATCTCGGAGCCAAGTAACCTCCCCGCTAATCCGAGGACTCCATTCTCGTGGAATTGGACAAATTCGTGGCACCAAAAAGATTCAAAGATGCCAAGGTTCCAGATATATGATGGTAAGTCGACCCTAACTTCCATGTTGGATTATTTTTGAATTCAATGGCGTTATCTGATGGGAACGAGCCGTTGCTCGCAAAGTGTTCCTTCATCCTTTGGGGAGATTGCATCGATTGGTTCCACAAACCAAGGGGAGCGAAGAACTGGAAGGCTCGCCGAGATGTTTGTGGCCGTGTTCATTACAAACAAACCGCAACCTTTGAGGGTGGATGCATTGATGGCCCCAAGATCGGCAAGATGAGAGCCTCAGAGCCTACGCAAAGCGGTACTACGAGGTGTTCAATCGAATACCGAGTGCAACCAGAGGTGGCGGTCGTCTCTTTCAAGAACGGCCTAAAGGATGACTGTCCACTGCGGAAGTCATTAGCAAAAACCCTGCCGAACAGTATGGAAGAGCTCATGGCGAGGATTGAGAAGTATGCACGAGCCGAGGAGGATACCTCGGCGAGCAAGGAGACAAAGACAGAAGGCAACGGCGGCCAAGCGAGGCCGAGGCAACAATGGACAAAACAAACAGAGATGAGTTGAGGACTAAACAAGCAAGGATTTACGGTGTTTCAATTCGATCCAAAAGGTCCTTGACCAAATTCGAAATCAGCCCTATTTCAGGGCGCCGGCAAGAGCACAAGGAGAATTCATGGGGAGAAACCTCGGTAGGCGTTGTGCCTACCATAATGAGCAGGGCCACCCAACTCAGGGCTGCAGGGCCCTTAAAGCACACTTAGAAGATCTGGTCAGACAAGGCCATTTAAGAGATCTTGTGGATGAGGCCCGAACCAGGGAAGAACAGGCACGGATGTTGCCTCAAGCACCAGCCGCTTCAAAGACAAAGAACCACAGGCAGGCGGACCTCGGGTGGTTAACGTGATCCACTCAACGGTGAACGAAAACGACATTCGGGGGGAGACGCAGAGGGTGAAACATCTACAGCATGTCAACCAGGTCGGACTGAAAAGACCTCGGCCCGAAGATTGCCGAGGACCTATGATCACCTTCACAGAAGCCGACCTAGACATGGTTCAGCACCCGCACAATGATGCCCTGGTAGTATCCCTCCAGGTTGGGGAGTGCCAGGTGAAACGCATCTTGATTGATCAAGGCAGCTCCTGCGACATCATGTATGTCAGATGCTACAAGGAGTTAGGCCTTCACCCTGATGACATGGAACAGTCAAACGGCCCGATGGTCGGCTTCAATGGAACGCCGACGTGGCCTTTAGGCGCAACAAGCCTGGAAGTACAAGCTGGCACAAAGAAGGTGAGGACAGAATTCATTGTGATTGATACGCCTTACAACATCATCCTGGGGAGGCCGTGGTTGCATGCAATGGGGGCAGTTCCCTCCACCTTGCATCAATCGCCGCGATTCCCAACAGTAACATGGGATTGAGGAAATCAGAGGAGATCGGGCCAGAAGTAAAAACCGCTCCATGGCAAAGAATGAAGTTAACTCCGCAAAGATTCGAGAACCAAAAAGCAGAGGTTGAAGAAGAGGACATGAAAGTCCTAGATGATGTCGGCAAGGAGCCACCGAGAAGAGTGAAGAAGCATTGAAGAAAGTCTTCGCCCGTAAGGGTGATGAGGAACGCTTTTCTTCGCACAGATTAGCCAAGAAGAAGAAAGGGAGTTGGAAGCCTTTACGAGAAAGAATATTGAGGTGTTCGCCGACACCTTATGAAATGCCCGCATCGACCCCGAGGTCACATGCCACAGACTCAACGTTGACAGTCGGCCAAACTGTAATACAACGAAGAGAGACCGACGTTGATACACGCCGAAGCGATGGAAGAGGAAGTAGATAGACTTCTAGAGGCCAGGCCATCCGAGAAGCCAATTATCCGACGTGGTTGTCAAATACCGTGGTAGTAAAAAAGAAGAATGGCAAGTGGAGGGTCTGCGAGACTTCACAAATCTGAACAAAGCTCGTCCCAAAGACCTTCCCTTCCGCTAAAGATCGACGGTTGGTGGACGCCACATCCGACATGGTAGGATGAGCTTCTTGGACGATATATAGGGGTATCACCAGATAGCAATGTACCCGGATGAGGAGAAGACGTTTATTACTCCCAAAGGTCTCAGATCACATAGAGTCATGCCCTTCGGTTGAAGAACGCAGAGCAACTTACCAAAGGTGGTGACCCGATGTTCAGACACTTGATCGGCCGAATGTGGAAGTCTACATTGATGATATGGTCGTGAAAACCAAGGAACCAAGGACCATCTCGCCGACTTAGAAGAGGTCTTCAACATACTAAACATATCGGCCCGACTAAACGCATCGAAATGCGCGTTTGGAGTCGGATCCGTAAGTTTTTGGGGTACTGTGACAAGAAGGGCATTGAAGCCACCAGATCGATCAAGGCCATTCGAATTACAGAGTCCGACATCGCCAAGGTGTTCAGATGCATCTTTGGAAGGGCCGCACCCTAAACAGATGAGGTCAAGTTCGGACAAGTGTAAACCTTTTTCAACGGTGAAAAGGCCACGATTTTTATGGACGAGGAATGCGAGGCCGCTTTGACCGACCAAGAAGTACCTTACCTCGCCCATCCTCTCAACGCCTCAACTCGGGAGGAACCGCTCTTATACCTAGCAGCTTCAGAGCACGCATGAGTGCCGTGGATTATCCGAGAAGAAAAGGGCTAATGTATGCGCTTTACTATGTGAGCAAGACCTTGGCTAACGCAGTAAACAAGGTATCCGCCATTAGAAAAATTAATGCTGGCCCTGGTAATGGCTTCAAAGAAGCTGAACCACTATTTTCAGGCTCACAAGATAGTGGTTCTGACAGAACACCCATTAAAATCCTTGTTGCAGCAAGGAGACTTGACCGAAGAATTGCAAGATGGGCCGTTGTTTTGGGCCAATATGACTGGAGTTTAGGCCGAGAACCGCAATTAAGGGCCAAGTCTTGGCCGACTTTGTGGCCGAAGTTCTCACTGTAATACATCGAACATCGCCCGCCGAGCCGAGATGAACGATGCCTGCATAAGGAAAAAGAAGCCCACCAAAAGCCAAAGAACCAAAGAAGGAGAAACTCGCACCTGCAAAGATTTACATCGGCAACTCCTTTCAACTTTTTGTTGATGGGAGCTCAAACCGGCAGGGCGGAGCCGGAGTAGTGTTAATTTCCGATGGGGAGATATTGAGCAAATAATTCGATCGGGGTTCAAGGCCTCGAACAATGAGGCGGAGTATGAAGCATTGATTCTCGGATTAAAGCCGCAATAGCAGCAGAGGCGATGAGGTAATTATTTTTGTGATTCGCACTTATAGTAAATCAAACTACAGGAGAGTTTGCTGCCCGAGATGAAAGAATGTCGGCATACGTAAAAGAAGTCATCAGGCTGGCAGACATGTTTCAAAACTGCCGACTTCTACAGGTTAGCCGAGATGATAACAACCATGCCGACGCGTTGGCCAATTTGGCAAGTTCAGTACAAACCGGGAAGACAAGGACAATAATGATTGACTACCTACCAGGCCCAAGCATAGAGCCACCGAACGCAATGCAAGAAGCATTATGTGCGGATTTGGGACCAAGCTGGATGGATGCAATTGTTGCATTCCTAAAAGAAGGCAAGCTGCCAGAAGATCGGAAGGAAGCACACAAGGTCAGAATGAAGTCGGCAAGATTCCCCGACAAAGAAGGACATCTGCATGAAGATCCTTCATCGACCTCTTTTAAGGTGCGACACCTCTTCAAGTCGAAGACTTTCGCATTTAAATTCACGAAGGAGTTTGTGGAAGCCACTCAGGGGGCAGATCGTTAGCACATAGGGCCATTATCCCAGGGGTATTGGTGGCCCTATATGCTCAAAGATGCAGCCTATGTAAAGAAATGTGAACAATGTCAGAGGTTTGCACCATTGATACACCAAACCGCCGACTTAAATCGCTTTCCAAATTTCTTGGCCATTTGCCCAATGGGGCATGGATCTTGTTGGAAAATTGCCCCATGCAACTGGGCAACGGAAGTACCTACTGGTGGCTACGGATTACTTCACAAAATGGATAGAAGCAGAGCCTCTTGCCAAAATCCGAGATGTGGATGTGAAGAACTTCATCTGGAAAAGCATCATTACCAGATTTGGGATTCCAAGAGCAATCGTTGCCGACAACGAACACGCTTTGACAAAGAACTCATCAAGAATTTTTGCGCCAAATTCAAGATAAAAAATTACTTCTCAACACCAAGCTTTCCCCAAAGTAATGGGCAAGCCGAAGCATCAAACAAGGTCATTCTAGATGGAATAAAGAAGAGGCTGCAGGCAGCCAAAGGGAAGTGGGTAGACGAATTGCCCAACGTGCTCGGGCATATCGCACTACGCCGAGAAGATCAACAGGAATCCCCTTGCCATGGCTTATGGCACTAAGGCGATCATTCCATTGGAGATCGGCATCCCAGGATCAACACAGGAGTTGAGGACGGTCTAATGATGTGCTCTTAGCCCGAGATCCGGACCTACTAGAAGAAAGAAGAGAGAGAGCAATCCAAATTGCAAAGATACCAAAGACTTGCCAAAGCTTATAACAAGAAGGTCAATCCAAGGGATTTTCAGGTCAACGACTTAGTCTTAAGAAAAGTGGTCGGCAATAAGAAGGATGCCAGAGAGGGCAAACTTGGCCCAAACTGGGAAGGCCCCTACAGAATAATTTCGTGTTAGGGAATGGGGCATACCGGCTCGAAGATAATGAAGGCAAAGCAATTGCCTAGACCATGGTACACTTGTAATTTAAAGTTTTTCTATCATTAGATATTGTTTGATTTATTCTTGCCGATATGATATATAAAATCTTAGCAGAATTTCTCTGAACTTATAGAACTTGGGACGATGTTGAATAATGAGAACCCAAGAGGAACTTAGGTTCACATTGGCGAGAGAAGACATTAGTAATGCTTAATGGAAGTTAAGCTGAGATAAATTCCTTATCTTTACTTATTGAAATTTGTAGCAATTTACAAGTTAAAGTTAAGCCGAGATAAATTCATTATCTTTACTTGTTGAAATTTGTACCAATTTACAAGTTAAAGTTAAGTCGAGATAAATTCCTTATCTTTACTTGTTGAAATTTGTAGCAATTTACAAGTTAAAGTTAAGTCGAGATGAATTCCTTATCTTTACTTGTTGAAATTTGTAGCAATTTACAAGTTAAAGTTAAGCCGAGATAAATTCCTTATCTTTACTTGTTGAAATTTGTAGCAATTTACAAGTTAAAGCTAAGCCGATATAAATTCCTTATCTTTACTTGTTGAAATTTGTAGCAATTTACAAGTTAAAGTTAAGTCGAGATAAATTCCTTATCTTTACTTGTTGAAATTTGTAGCAATTTACAAGTTAAAGTTAAGTCGAGATAAATTCCTTATCTTTACTTGTTGAAATTTGTAGCAATTTACAAGTTAAAGTTAAGCCGAGATAAATTCCTTATCTTTACTTGTTGAAATTTGTAGCAATTTACAAGTTAAAGTTAAGCTGAGCAATTTACAAGTTAAAGTTAAGCCGAGAAGATTCCTTGACCTCGCTTGTTGAAATTTGTAGCAATTTACAAGTTGAGCAAAGATTATGGTCTAAACACTTGAGTAAAGTACATCGATTATTTTTGAAATTTACAAGAAAGGCAAATTGAAATTGTTATTTATGGCCTTTTGGAACTTGAGAAAAGTTAACATTGAATAGTATCTGTCTATACTTGTTGAAATAATGCAGGACAGTCTCTTGCCGAAGTAAAATTTGCAAGTGTAATGCCCGAGGTATGTTACCCGAGGAGATTGTGCAAAAAGGAAGAATCTGAAATCATGCAAAATATTCTAAGTATAGAATCATTGAAGCGTAAAAGAAGGATTAAAAGCTTCAAGCATTCAAGAATAAACAATTTGCATAAATAAGTTGTTTACAAGCAGAGAGGCACATCGGCCTCGTATGAACAACTTACAAAGAAAAGAAAACAAAGTACAAGAAATAGAAGAAAACAAAAAGCGTCAGTGTCCTTCTTCAACTTGAATGAAGGTCGGGTTGGAACCTCGGAAGGTTCTGGAAGAACCACCTCGGTGTCTTTGGGTCCACAACCTCTGATCTTTTTCAAATTTAAATCCTGTGTTCTTTATTTGCCACGACCTCGAGTGTTTGTCACCTACAACCTCGGCGTCGATTTCGCTAAGGTTTCATCAACACTTCTCCCAATTAGAAGCATATCGAAGACAGCGAACCGAGCGCCTTCCTTGGATTGCTTCTAACGGTTCATCCTCAAAGGAGGTCCAAAACTGGGTCGGCCTTGGGAGGATTTGGCCGTCCTCACCAAGGGTTCATCTTTATCTTCATCTTTTTCTTCATCTTCATCCTCGGCTTCAGATTCAGATTCATCTTGGCTTGGAGATGGAGGAAGTGGGCAAGGAAGACGCAGGCTCTCAGTCTTGCGCCATGGCGAGTCGACTGGAAGATCAAGCTTTTTGGTCAGAGCATTCCAACCTAGGATGTATCCTTTGTTGCAAGCTTGCTTGACCTGAAGCTTGTAGTCTTCAGCAACGTCTGCCATGCCTTGGTTGTAGGCAGCTTCGATTTCAGCCTTTTTTGTGGCCAGAGCATCCCTAAGCTCTTTCTCGGCCTCGGCCTTCTTAGCCTCGGCTTCCTTTTTCTCCGCCAAGAACTTCCTTGACGTTTGTACGCCAAATTTTTGAAGAGCAAGTGATTGGGCCTTTGTGGTCGCCTACCGCTTCTTCCAGTTTTTTCATCCTCAGTTGATCTCTTTTTTGGGTCTTTTGAAGGGCAGCAAACTCCTTCTTTAATTCAGAGAGGTCCTCACTTGATTCAAGTGCCTTACCAGAGAAGGCGTGGGCATGTTGATCGGCCTGACATTTTATATAGACAATGGTTATTACAGAGTGAAAATGATGTTGTACAAGTATGAAGATAAAACAAGATCATCAAAGTTCAAGACTTACTTGGACAGAACGTTGCAACATGAGAGCATAGTTCTCATATTCACTGATCTTGGAGTTTTTCTCAAGATCACCTTCGATGAGAACGGCCATGCTGAGTGCCACGCCGACGTTAATGTCAGAGGCGCCTTCATTGGCATAAACTGGCCTGTCCTCAAGTGTAATTTTGGGCTCCCCGGGGACTTTGGGGACCCTGGGTCCCCAGGTTGGAGGCTTTTGCTTTTCGGTGACCAGATCCAGAGGTGCGTCTCGGCCTGACCTCTTCACAGAGCATAGGTGGTCTTCCCGCTCTCCGCTAGCCGAGATCGGCAGGCGTCTTCGGCTAAGATCGCCTTCAGTAGCCTTAGCCTTCGGCTGAGCCTTTTTGGTTCTCTTCGGTTTTGGTGGGGGCATAGTTTGAGCTGGCTCATCCTCCATGTCATCTGGCAGGTCGGCCAAGAGATTGAGCACCGTTTTCTTCGGTCTTTCCATTTCAAATTGCTTTTGGACGAGTCTCAAGGCTTCTTTTTTTCGACTGGTTCAGACGTGGAAGCAACTTGTTCAGTAGAGGCAGTTGATGAGGAGGTGCTCCTCTTCCTCTGTTTTGGAACGTCGGGCAACTTTGAAGTATATGTGGGATGAAGTTCAAGACCAAAGGGCCTTATGCTTTCTCAAGGGGGAGGTCCAAAAGCTTTTTCAGTTCAGGCCTGAGGAAGTAGGACTGACGAAAGTCCTTGGGAGGACGACGAACGTCTGCAAAACAGAACAAAACATGAGAAACAGATAAAATATTTTGGAAAATTGGAGAAAAACAGCAGTTAAGTAGTTCGAGATGGGCTCTTACCCTTGCCCTCCTTTACTGTTCGTGGGAGAGGGAAAAGGTGGACTTCTTCACCTGGGCCAAATTCCCAGTCCCCAGTGACAATAAGATAATCCTCAAGAGCCCCTTTGTTGGAGTCTGGGAGCTCAGCTACAATCTTATATTCGGTAGACCTCGGCTTGAGGTAATATACGAAACCTTTCTCCTTAAGGTTAAGGGCACTCATGGTGTAACAATACTGGATATCGGCAAGAGTGATTCCAACACCCTCTTGCCGAGCTAAAGCTATTATTCCGATAAGGGTTCTATAGGCATTTATGGTAAGTTGCATGGGGTTGAGGCTGTAGTAGTTAAGGACCTCGCGGAAGAGGATATCAAGAGGGAACCTAAGTCCACACTGGACGAAGGCGACTACAGGGAAAGGCATTTTATCGCCATCAGGCATAATGGAGTCCTCCTCCCCAGCTAGTCTGAGTTGGACGTCATCTGGAATGGAGAATTCTTCCCTAAAGTGTTCTAGTTTTGTGGGGGTATCCACCCTATGTTTCCACACACCCATGGCCTTTATAAGTGTTTGGCTACAGAAACAGAGTATTCCTAAGGGTTTTAAGGACCTCGGCTAAAACCTAAGTACTGATTGTTTCAGTTCTTTCCTAGAGATTGATGGTTCTACAACAAATCCCAAACTTAAGTCTACGAATAAATGAGAATGGAAGGCAGAAAATCTGGAAAACAGGGAAGCAAAAGAAGTTTCAGATTCAGGAATACAAGAAAGTGGAAGGCCAAAAACAGAAGTGAGATGGTGCAAGTATTCAGATGCAAAATCAAGAAATGATTCAAGAAATACGTGACAAAATGTAACATTAGAAGCGAGAAGAACCGATATGACGAGAGAAATGGAAACGAAGGAACAGGACTTACCGTAAAAGGATGAAGCCGAGATGAGTCCCGCCGAGGTCGTGACTTAGGCGACAATGCTTGAGCTCCACGAAATGGCAAAGGCGGACCTAATGCGAGCTTCGAGCTTGGGGCAATGGAGGATTCGAAGGAAAAAGCTTCAGAGAGAGAGAACAAGAATTTCAAAATACGTATGAAGCGAAGGAGAGAGAGACAAACGTTTTTGTCAAAAGTGAAGCGGCAAAACAAAGAATAATGACGCTTAGTAACATGCGCCAGACGGCGCAGCAGAGAAAAAGACGGCTTGTAGGCGCCAACGCACGGACCAAGAAGAATGAAACGCGCCCTCGTAATAGTTGAAGATTGGTGTATGACACTCATACACGTAAGGGAATTGATTTGAATCAAGAGGACATGCCGCCCCGAACGAATGATCTCGCTAAAAGTTCTTAGGCCGATGTGCGGGATAAATTCGAAGATAGGTTCCATCACCTCAGAATGCCGAGGTAATAGAACCTAGGGGGCAGTTGTGGGGATATATTTTCTGAGTACCAACACGTGGCCGAGGTGACACCGAAGTGTCAGCAGAGTTCCCCACGTGTTATGGTAGTTGTGCCGAGGTTATCTCGGCAAGGCCGAGGATACCTCCGAAGATATCGGAGTCCGAGATAAGCGGATAAAGGACAAGAGTCCTAGAATGAAGAGGAAGCTCAAACCTGGATGTGGACAAGAGTCCAAGGTTGGGGGAAGACTTCAGTTTGGGGTAAAGATAAACTCTTAGGGAGTATGTCTTAATTCTACTGAGAGTCCTAGATTAGCAAGAGTCCTAAATCCATTAGGACCGGGTTCCTGTTGGGACTAGGATTGGATTGGCTATAAAAGAGAGGCACCCCCATGGGTCTAAGGTACGTTTTTTATGCTCAAGTTAGTGAGTTAAGTACTTGATTATCCTTGAGAGATATACTGACTTGATCGTCGGAGTTCCCCCGGGTGGTCGAAACCACCGCCGGAGTCTTTTCCTTCTGTGCAGGTTACAAGGAGCCGTCTACTCTGCCTGTGTTCTTCTGCTGAATCACTAAGGAGGGCAGTGTGGTCAGAAAATCACTCACACAATATATATCACATATTAGATGCAATTATTAATAAGAATTGTTAAGATTAATAAAACATATTGTGTAGCCGATGACCCGTCTACTGCTTCCCCAGCGGTAATGACAAGTTCGCGAGTCATTATGCTACGCAAAGGCATCGACAATGATCCTTCCGCAGGTTCACCTACGGAAACCTTGTTACGAATTCTCTTTCCTCTAAATGATAAGGTTTAGTGGACTTCTCACGACGTCGCCGGCAGCAAACCGCCCACATTGCCGCTATTCGAACACTTCACCGAACCATTCAATCGATAGGAGCGACGGACGGTGTGTACAAAAGGCAGGAACGTAGTTAACACGAGCTGATGACTCACGCTTACTAGGAATTCCTCTTTGAAGACCAACAATTGCAATGATCTATCCCCATCACGATAAAATTTCAAAGATTACTCGGGCTTATCGGCCAAGGCTATAGACTCGTTGAATACATCAGTGTAGCGCGCATGCAGCCTAGAACATCAAAGGGCATCACAGACCTGTTATTACCTCAAACTTATGTGGCCTGAAGGGCCATAGTCCCTCTAAAAAGCTAGTTGTGGAAGGTCACCTCCACATAACTAATTAGCAGGCTGAGGTATCGTTCGTTAACAGAATTAACCAGACAAATTGCTCCACCAACTAAAAACGGCCATGCACCACCACCCATAGAATCAAGAAAGAGCTCTCAGTCTATCAATCCTTACTATGTCTGGACCTGGTAAGTTTCCCCGTGTTGAGTCAAATTTAGCCACAGGCTCCACTCTTAGTGGTGCCTTTCCGTCAATTCCTTTAAGTTTTAGCCTTGCGACCATACTCCCCCCGGAACCCAAAAACTTTGATTTCTCATAAGGTGCCAGTGGAGTCCTAAAAGTAACATCCGCTGATCCCTAGTCGGAATCGCTTATGGTTGAGACTAGGACAGTATCTGATCGTCTTTGAGCCCCCAACTTTCGTTCTTGATTAATGAAAATATCCTTGGCAAATGCTTTCGCAGTTGTTCGTCTTTCTTAAATCCAAGGAACTTCACCTCTGACTATGAAATACGAATGCCCTCGACTGTCCCTGTTAATCATTACTCCGATCCTGAAGGCCAACATAATAAGATCGAAATCCTATGATGTTATCCCATGCTAATATATCCAGAGCGTAGGCTTACTTTAAGCACGTTATAACCTTAATGCAACCCATACTCCCACTAAAAGTATTAAAATCTAAATTCAATATAAACTCATCTTCATTAGTTTTTATAACTTTTTTCTCAAGAACAAAAAAAAATAGTATAATCTTTTATGCTACAAGTTTGAAGAGTTTTTATTTATTAAACTATATTTAGGACCAACATAATAATGCAAAAAAAATTAATTTTTTGAGAAAACATTAAGTTTTAATTTATACAAACTAAAATTAACAAAATAGGTATTTTCAATAAATTAAACTTTTATTCTAAATTTTAAAAATAACCATCAATGTTAATTAAGTTGGACAAATCAATAAATAATTTTCAAAATTAGAATGAACATAAAATTTTGAAATAAAGTTTAAATAATGATCAATCTCAAAAAATAAATAATAAGTTCCAATAATTTCAATTGAGATTGTAACATAATCGGTTTGAAAATAATCTTATATCGTACTAAAAACATGAGTGGCCATTTTTTTTTCCTTATGAGACTGAAAATCTTAAGCAGACTTATTTTCTTTAGATGACTATTTCTTTATGTCATTTTCTAAGCTTTCTCCATTTCTTTTCGGCTCCTTGAATTACGAGATTAATAAATGATATCTCAATTACTTAAGTTTTGTCTCTTCTTAAATTATAGCGATCCCGGGTTTTTCCCCTTGTATACAGTGATCCGGACTTGTTTCCGTGGACGTTAGTAGTTGGTTATATCTTGTTTGCATCCTTTCGTACTTTGTATTTGAGTTTTAGGATGTGTTGGGCATGTTTCGAGCAGGTGGGTTGAAACTTAGTCTAATTTCTTGTTGCCCAGTTTTTGGTCGTTCCGCTCGAGCGGATCTTCCTGTGCTCGAGCGGGGTTTACACCCTTCCAGCTTTTTGTGTCCCTGCAAAACTTCTGCAGGTGTGATTTCTACGCTCGAGCGGGTTGCGCTCGAGCGGGCTTGTTGGCGCTCGAGCAGGTAGTACATTTTTGGTGAAAGTTCTAGGATGGGATAATCCACGCTCAAGCGGACTAGTTTTTCGCGCTCGAGCGGATATGTTTCACTCTTGTGTCTTGGCGCTCGAGCGGGCCTTATTGTGCTCGAGCGGACTTAGATTTTTGTTCTTGACGCTCGAGCGTTGTGTTTTCCGCTCGAGCGGACCTGTCGTATAACAGAGGGCAGCTGGGCATTTTTAAATCACTTTTTACACTTTCTCTCTCTCTCTCTTACTTTTCAAAAAACCATTTTTGAGAGCTCCTCTCTCTAGAAACTCCCTTCTTTCTAGGGTTTGATCTAGTTAGAGTGCTCCCCTTTCCTTCAGTCTTTGTAAAAGTTGTGTTGATCGTCGAGAGCGTCGTTTTGATCCGAAAAGTTTGGAGTTTAGAGCACTTTGGTTTTGGTCTCTTCTCCATTTGAGCTCTAACTTCGAGGTAGGGATACCCTACTCCTTCTTATGGGCTTTGTCTTTGAAATTTAGCATTACGATGTATTGGGGATTGCTGGGTAATTTTGAGGAAGTTTGGGCCTTTGTATAATTTTACAAAGGATGGGGTTTTGGTTATATAAACCTATATGCATATTTGGCATAGAGAAATGAGTTAAATGATGGATTATGGATGAAAATGGAACCTTAGGGTTGTTATGTAACTTATGGGAGAATGTCCTAATTACATAGTTAAATTAATTTGTATAATTAATTTGAAGGAATGAAGAATTGAATTGAAAATGTTGAAATTGGAAGTGTTTGGGATTAAAGGGTGTAGATGGATTCCTTTATCACTCACCTAGTTGAAATGTTGATTATATATCCGTTTAGTGCTTTTATTTTCAGTATAGAAATAACTGCTTTGGGCTATCGGTGGAGGATAGTCTTGATTGTTGTAGACAATGCATGATGATTAGGCAAACTAAAACTAATCGATTGAGTATGCTATTGAATATAGCGATTGGAATAATACATCAACTTTATCTATTGATTGATTGTATATGATCTATGTTTATATACATATGTTGTGTAGGAGGAGATAGGGGATGTACTCCACGGTTTAAGGGAAGATAGGGGATGGACCTCTAAACCGGATTTTGTGTGACATTGATACAGCACTACAATGTGTATCAAGTGTTGATTATGGAAGTGTTCGAATTTATTTGATATAGCACTAAAATGTATATCATTATCAATTGTGAAGTATAGAAGTGATTTTATGTTATGTTAATACAGCACCGAAATGTGTATCTTTCGTAAAGTGTGAAAATGGTTTATGTGTTAATGATATAGCATTAAAATATGTATCTGTCATGAATTTCGAAAGTGTTTTGAAGATGAGTCTTGATCTCATTAAGTTATTTGGGCTAGGTGTTGAGCCTTGTTTTCAAACTCAAAATTGAAAAAGGAATGGGAAATGAAATGTAACATGGACTTAATGTCATGAAACCGGAATGTGATATATGTGGATGTATCTGTGTTGACCATCTATCAACTGCTAATCTTTTAGTCATTGTTCATAGCTGGTTTAGTGTATTTCTGCTGGGCTGTGGCTCACCCTTTATGAGATATCATTTTCAGGTACAGGTAGCATGCTATCTCCAAGGACATAGCTTGGGAGGCTAGAGACAGACAGACTTTTGTCGTTTTGTAATCTTTTGGATGTATTACATGTAAATTCAAGCCAATGTCTTAATGCGTATTTGAGTTAGTACTCTCTTTTTTGTAACCAAGTGTTAACTTGGAAAGCTGTAAGCCTGTAGGACATTTGCTTTTGTTGTTAACATGTAATACTCATTGTAATGAACTACTCTGATGGATAGAAGAATATTTGTCTTTTATATTAATGCATGTCTAAATTGATGGGCTTTAATGTTATTATTTTGAGGGCGTTACATAAATAAACATACTAATCAATTTATTAACTTTCTACTTATTATTCGTAGAATTATAGTTAATATGAATGACCCATACTGAAGAGACGAATTATTTAAAATAAATTACACGAAAATAAATTCATTTATAAAAATTCTTTAATTGAGCATTCAAATTAGACAATTCAATGACATACTCATACATTTCATGCATATCATCGAACTTTATGATGATAAGTTTAAATATAAGTGTCCCAGCAAAACTTATTAGTAGTTTGGAAACATTATTTCATATTATTTAACATTATTAGTTTAAGGAAGTTAAAACTTAATATTTTCTATAATCATTCGAAAAAAAATAAAAAATAAAACTTGATTTGTTTGAAAAGTCTTTTCTTTCTTTTACACTGTTTGAATCATAATAGCAGTAAATTTCTCAAATAGTAACACTAAGTCAAAATGCAGAATATCGAAATGAAGCTGAACTTGTTCCATTCATTTTGAGAAATTTTTTTATTTAAAATTGAAACAAACAAAGTATACAAATATAGCAAAATAAAACTTTAATCAATAATTCATACTCACTACATTAATGAGTAATCAGTAGTTGATAATTAGTCAAGTTGAACACATATTTAAACAATCACAAATAGTATTACCGTAATCTACCTTTCGGATAATCTAATGACATACTATTTAATAATTATGGTGATTCCCTTTCACCAATATAACTAATTGATAAAATATTCATAATTAAGTAGATCTTTTACCTTCGAGTATTCATTTCAATATCAATTATGAATACCCATCAATTATTGGATATTAATTACTTAGAAGTGGTGCACATTTTGGCCAAATTAATGTCTTTATAATTAAAAAATTACGATTTGCAAAGTCATTATTTTTTTAATACTTGGAAAAGATATAAATTTCAATAGTATTTGATTTGATATCTATGTGTCATTCCAATTGGGTCACTTTGACAACTACTAATCGTATCATAATTTAGATTTCAAATCAAAATAAAAAACTTTGCATAAATGTTATTAAATAAATAATAATTTTTTTCACAATTATTCGTCATCATAAACATCATAAGCCATATTACTAAATCATAAGAATGATATTATGACATAACAAATATTAATACAATACATATTTCATGTCATATAAAAATACATACTTTTATACCTCATCAAACCACTAATAAAAATCAGGCTTATACATAATGATGGTCATAACATCATATTAAAATAATTTTTAAAGGTTACAGTTAAATCCATAAATAACAACATGCTTGGTACTATAAAGATAATAATAACATTTTATTGTGCCTCACAGTAAAATTTGATAACATAAAATTCAGTAAAACATGAATAATAATAATTTATTATGTAATACGAATATTTTTAAACATTACTAAATCAAACAAAATAGTGATCATTACGGATCAATTTTGTTTCATAATAAAAATAATTAAATCATGCAAAGTATTCAATTATTCAGATATTAATTTATTCGATTTATCTGAGAATAATAGTTCAATATAATCTTTGCCATCAATATAGATGATCATGGATGGATCATCAATTAAAAGTAATCCACAAACCGATAGAAAATATAATTTTATCAAAATAATAAATGTAATAATAAAATGTGCATTGTACATTTATAAAAGATATATATAAATATATATACACACAATAAAATCATAATCAACCTCGAGCACAATTTTAACATCGTGACCCGTTTAAATAATTTCTCATAATTAATAATAATATACAAATAATTAATGACGAATAAAAACTGAAATCATTAATTTTATTTAATTGAAATCATTAGATTGACAGTCCTAAAAAAATAAAAATAAAAAAATCTAATAAATTTTTAAAATATACTTACAGTTGACTTCACTATACTTGCAGTTGACTTCACTTATATACTTACAGTTGACTTCACTATACTTGCAGTTGACTTCACTTATATATATATATATATATGTATGTTCCGCCAGCTATATATAACGTCGCGGTGCTTCTAACCACCATCTTTTCTTGCATGTCTCGGTGCTCTCTCTCTCTCTCTCTCTCTCTCACTCACTCATATTCTAGAATCTCTCTCTCAAGTCCTCGTATCATTGAGTCTTGCATGCTCCTAAAGAGTCCAGATCGGACACCGGAACAACCAAATCTACAAGTTCTATAGTAAGTTTGTGTCATTTTTGTTCTTATGTGGACAGATCTAAGATTGAATGTTTGAAATTCTTCCTATAGCATTAGATGTTGGCTTTGAGGGCTTGATCAGTTGTAACTTGTGTCGTTTGGGGCTTTGTCTGCATCCATCTGTCTTAGTAGATTGTGAGAGCCATTTCCTTAGAAAATTACCAAGGATGAAAAAGGGTAGAACATTAAAACCCCTTCTATTGGCAATGATTCAGCGTCACTCTTAGATTAAAAAAAAAAAAATCTTTGGTACTTCTTTTAATTAAAATTATGATCGATTAAGTTTCACATGTATTGTAATGGGAAATAGAACACAGTTATTTATGTTTAACTTTTAAATTAATCTATAGTTCGTATTGTAGCAATATATTTATATTTTAAATATTTATTATAATTTTATGATTTGTATGATTTTCATTGTCATAAACAATAATAATAATAAAAAAAATATTTTACGCATTAAAATTAACAAACATGTTTTTTGGGTTTTTGTTTATAAAAATCTTCAAACATTTATTCAAACCAAACATGTTTGCAGTTTGTTTTTCTAAAAATAAACAAAACCTAATTTACAATTTTTTTATAAACATAAACAAAAAATGTAAGTGTTACTAAAAGTCACCCTAGTATTTTGAATCAGCAAAACTACAAATTCATAATTATCTACCCAAAATTTATCCAGAAATAGAAATCAACGGTTCAAATTTATTTTACTCATGGATCTCACACTTTGTCAATTTAATCTCCACAATACATACCTATCCTAGACCCTAGCTTAGCTTTTTTGATTTTGAATTATGACTCAAATAAGAAAAATCATGTATCCAGTGATTTATACCTTCAACAGGTAAATTTAGGGGTATAACTGTGAAAAGGAAAACGGATAACACTGTTCTCACAATAACTTGGATGGGTTTAACCCACGCAATCCAAGCTTAATCTGAATTTTTTTTAAGACTTGAACAAAATATTTTTGAATTCGGTGTAGACTTAAGCAAAATTTTTAAAACTTGAATTAAATTTGACCGAGTTTGGCCAAAAATACCAAACAGCCAGAGCACCTTGAAACCTAAATTAAGTAATTTAGATCATCAAATCATATTGAATATATATTATACACACCAACAATATAACACAAAATCTTACATTTTTCTTATTTTACTCAGAATTTACATAGACCACCACAGTGACACATTAGTTCTTCATATCAACTTCCCAAACGGGTTAATTAACAGTGAAAGCCCTCAACATCGCCCTTAATTCCAACGATGCCCCTCAACTCGGAGTCACCGTCACTGTCAATGAGCAGAGACTGGTTCAACAAGGTTCGCTGGCAGATGGCTTTTTCACTGGCCGTGAGTTCTCTCTCTCTCTCTCTCTCTCTAACATATACTAGAGTTCATATATATTCAAATATAAATAAATGAATATATTGAAGTAGTTTAGATGGAAAACACATGTGCCATACGCAAAGAAAAATAACTCATAAGTCGTAACTAAAGAAGAAAATAGTATAACTAGAGGAACATATGGTACACCATTTTAAAAGGGTGTATATTAGAATTTCCCCATTTGGATACTCTCCATTAAATAGGTCTGTAATTAGTACGTCAATTTTAAATTTTAATTTTTTTCCCCTTTGTTTTTGTTTTTAATTATGAAATTATTTTCAAATTCCAACTATTATTTATATTAATTTTGTGTTTGGTTGCAGATTTTGATAACTGCATTTTCGTCTCTACTACACAAGAATTTTTCTTATCAAAATCAGATCATTGATCTACAGGTAACATATTATTAGCTTAATGAAGAATAATATATGCAAAGTTTCAAATTTCTCTGTATTTGTGTTTGTGTTGGAAAAATTAAACATGTTTGATTTTTGGCATTGTGTGGCTGTCAAAGTTTGCCACTAGTTGTGGCTAGCTCTGAAATTTTGAAGCATAAAGTGTGCCCTCAATGTGTTTGATAAGTAAATTACTGAGTTTTATACGCTACTTGGTTTGTGAATGCAAGATGTGCGAGTCTTATGCATGAATGCATGGATATACCCTTGTGCTAGTAAGAAGTTGCCAGAGTGTATATGACGAACATTTAAAATCAATGGTTGGTGATGTTAAGCTATGTCATTAATTTGTTACGTATAAGTCAAAACTCAATCAAAACAATAAATTAATTCAAGGGTTTTGTTGTGTGTATAAAAATGCTGGGCATTTGGATATCATACTTCTTTCTATTTTTGCGTTATCATGTTTCAGCCAGCAAAGAGTGGAAGTTTATGGAATTTTCAGTTCTTTTATCTCTCTCGCCAGAATCAGTGATGATTTGAGGAAATATTTGAATTTTAGAAATTAAGGAACCTTACCCGATACTTCAAATCTGATGTGGCACTCCAACAGCCATATTTTGGCATTAAGTATCAACTCTACCCGGTGTGTCAAAAGCAGATATGGCTTTTGGCATCACCCCTTCATGCCAATTTTGATATGAAGACCCCTTGATGCTTTTTTTTTTTTCCCCTCCTTTTCTTTTGTCTTCAATTAAAGCATCCAAAGAGTTTAAATTTTAAAAATAATATAATAATAGAATTGACATTTCGGGTGGAGAGCTTTCATGTCAAATTGGCATAGCCTTCAAAAAGACTTGACATACTAAATTTTGAAGGTTTGGGTTGAGATGCTCTAAGATTCATGTAGGAAATTAATGTATTGATCTTATTGATTGATAGATTGATCTATATCAATATACACATTTTACAAGACCAAATGACACTCCTTATATAGGAGATATTACAAACATCATCATAACCCATTAAACCCATTATATACCACTTACATATTATATATTTCCACTATCTACCACTATATATTTCCACTATCTACTCACCTAACACACTCACATTTACTCACCTAACACACTCACATTTACCTACCACACTAATAGCCCCCCTCAAACTCAAGGAGGGTAGGTACTAACCAACTTGAGTTTGGAGAGAAAGTAACAAAACAGGAAAATAATCTGACAAATAAAATAAAAGTGGATAGGAGACACTGTATGGTCGTGTCAGACCGTTGTAGAAGACAGTTTATGGGGTCATGTCGGACCGTTGTAGAAGATAGTTTATGGGGTCATATCGGACCGATGTAGAAAACAGTTTATGGGGTCATGTCGGACCGTAATAGAAAACAGTTTACTGGGTCATGTCGGACCGTTGTAGAAAACAGTTTACTGGGTCATGTCGGACCGTTGTAGAAGAGAACCGAAATCAATGTCGGAACAGTTTACCGAGTCTTGTCGGACCCATATAGGAGCTAACCGGAATCAATGTCGGGATAGTTTACAGAGTCTTGTCGGACCCTTAAAAGTTGCACCCTCAAAAGGCGTGCCCAATCTTATCAAAAGGCGTGCCATCAAAAAGCGTGCCATCAAAAGGTGTGCCCGACAGCCATCAAAAGGCGCGCCATCAAAAAGCGTGCCATCAAAAGGTGTGCTCGACAGCCATCAAAAGTCGAGCCATCAAAAGGCGCGCCGATTTGTCGTTTCGCGTTGAGAGGCGCGTAAGGCGCGTGTCTGCCTTGCCTATTTAAACCAAGGCGAGGCTGCCGCTGATGCAGAGCAAACCAGCTGAAAAACTCTTCGTTCTCTCTGTAACACTTCTGAGAGAAATAATCTGTAACACGCTGTTCCTCTGAAAATGGCTTCTTCTTCCCACCCCGTTACCCAGAACATAGCCTCTTCTTCCCGGGGTCTGCTCACTCTCTTTCCCGACCTCAATGAGTGCACAAGAGAGATAACCGGGGCAGTTGCCCTGGAACCGCAACCAATCGCCCCTGGACCAAGCCCCCCTGGTTTTGCGCCGTTGAACTATCCGATGGTGGTAGTTGAGCAGATAATGGTTGCTCAATCTGATATTGAGGCCAATTATTATACATTGAGGTCTTGTGTTGAGACAATGACGGCGGTCAACAACCTGTCGCACCGGCTTCAGAGTAGAAAAACTGAGGTGCAGCAGGTAAAAGCCCAACTGGCTCTGCTCCAGCGCATGTATACGGATGCCCGAGCAGAGATATGTGTGCTGAAGGCCGAGAACAAGGAGCTGAAGCGAAAGGCCACCGTGATGCTCAGATTTGGAGGGCCGCCATATGTGACAGTTGAGGAGCAACGAGAAGTGAACGTGCTCGGGCGCTGAAACACGGGAGGCAAAGACTGCAAGGGACGCCCAAGACAAAGGCAAAAAGAAGCGAACAGCTGAAGAGGCGAAGAAATAAGGCCGGTTTTTGTTGTGGTGGTAGTAGGTTGTGGTTGGAGATTGTTTGGTTTTTTTATTTTTTTTTTTATTTTTTTATTTTTTATGTAAAATGGTGATCGAGTTTGATCCCTGGTATGAATAAAATAAAGTTGGTGTGCAAATCTGAATGGTATGAATTTGATTTGAAAACAAAATTAAAAATAATCTTATGGAGGAACAAAGCAATAACAGCACCTTCAAATTCAGCACCACGACCACTGTTGATAGTTGTGGGGCTAAATGCTTTCCAGATTATATTCCCACAGACGGCGCCAAGGAAAGATTGTTGGCTGCACATAGAATGTATGGCAACAAGTGGGCTATGATAGTAAGGCTATTCGGGGAGGACCGACAATGCAGTTGAAGAACCTTTGGCATGTGATAATGGCAAGGAGGCACAGAGAGCAAAAACACTGTGTATAGGAGGAGGAAGCCCTCTTCTTCTTGTTCTCCCAAGGGATTTGATGGTATGATAATGATTAATGGTTACAACAACCACCTCAACAAAGCATGCAGTGAATCAACTATCTCAAGTGCCAACATTGATGAATCTGGATCAACTTGCACTGATCTCTCTCTCACTCCCTCCTCAACCATAGTGCCTCCTGGTTTTGGTTTTGTCTCTAGGATTGTCAGTCCAGTTCTCCAGCACCACCAGCCCTATGGCCTCCAGATGGGTTCAGCAGGAGAGAGAAAAGTATTAACAGTGGGAAATGTGGGACTTGACCAGTTTTGTAGTGGTGGCAATGTGGTCTATCATGGTGGGCCAATGACAAATGTTGTGGTGGATGTGTACCAACCTGGTAACTCGAACTCAAACTCAGAAGTCTCTGCCTCTGAGTCAGTTGCAAACAACAACAACCAGGCCAATAATAATCCCTATAGAGAAAATGAGAGTGGCAATCTCAATTAGGCCTTCATCTCCAACAGATGATACATTCCACAGAGAAAGAACCCTTAACAAAGGGCAGCAAATACTACTGCACCAGCAGCAGCAACAACAAGAGCAAGATCAAGAAGAATAATTTGTGGCAACGGAGTGAAGGTATGTGTAGAGGTCCGGCGGGCGGCCAAGACGAGGCTGCCGCCCGCCGGTGAAGCGAATTTATTAGGTTCTTAAACCCGCTCTGATACCATGTAGGAAATTAATGTATTGATCTTATTGATTGATAGATTGATCTATATCAATATACACATTTTACAAGACCAAATGACACTCCTTATATAGGAGATATTACAAACATCATCATAACCCATTAAACCCATTATATACCACTTACATATTATATATTTCCACTATCTACCACTATATATTTCCACTATCTACTCACCTAACACACTCACATTTACTCACCTAACACACTCACATTTACCTACCACACTAATAATTCAATATATGCTTTTTCTTACAAGGACTATAATAAGTCAAATTTAAGCAAAGCCCAAAACTTACAAATCCCAAAACATTCTGGTAAATACAAATCCTGCTTCCCTATTTTCGGACTTCGGAAAGAGCAAGTAGAATAGAAGTGGGTCACTTTGAGGGAACCCAAGCCTCCAATAACACACTGTTAGAATTTGGATCGAAAGCTACCTTCTCTATTGATGATATCCTCCTATTATATACATAATTTCAAACAACTAATAGATAAGGACCCACTAACATTCCAATGCTAGCAAATTAGACTCAACTAACAACATGACTAGTGTGAGACTTGAATTACGTAACAACCCATAAAAATAGAACAACGAAAAAGCTGATAATTTGGAAAGTCTTCAACATAGCAAATTATAAGGCACATTCATCATCCCCTTCCCCTTAAATTCGCCATTGTTTTATTTTTAAGAGCATGTACTAGGTAATTGGTGGGTCACTTGTACCAACACTTCCACCACATTTTACATCCATCATGACATCTCCATCGTCTTCCTCAAAGCATGATTCTAATAGGAAAAACTTTTTATAATGTCCAGGGCTGAATTTCTCATTATAATTATAGCATAACCCTTTTTTCGCTATTCTTGTAACTCTATTACGAACAATCTTTCAATGGAAGTAATGGTCGTTCTGGATTTGTCCCCTTGGTCATTGGTCATTGTGAATTTCTCATTATACATTTCTTGCTTCATATAATCGATCCAAGTCGATTGCGGTCAACAAAGACGGACCCCCAACTAGAACATCAGCTTTGATGTTGTCCTTCACCCACTGAACAAAACAACTCACTTGCTGATCTTGGGGTAGATGATCCACCTTAGCGAGTAGCTTTTAAAACTACATGTAGTCTTTCACCAAGCTAATTTGTTGAAGCTGGTTGAGTTTGTCGAAACAGTCATAGAATTTGAGTTGGACCTATAGAAATAGAACTCTTAATAAAGACACAGAATTCTATGGGAAATAGTCCTCACAGTCATTGAGGGACTAATCTGTTTATATAATAATGCTTGAGTATAAAATTCACAATAGAATATATCTAAATATGGTAACTTTGAACAGAGAAGCAAAGAATCATAAAATATCTACATGTAGAAGGAATTCTTCAATTATGGAGAAACTCTTTGCTGAATTATAGCTGCACCATTCCTCTGACTTTATCGTTTCCATTTGTGCAATTACATGCAATAGATAATCTATTGCATGTTCCACAGTATATCCCATGCTCTGTCTCTTGATTAAGTTCATTACCCTCCCTCAAATGGGACTGGGGGCACTGCCACAGGCCAAGTTTGCTCTGTAAATCACGAAAGACAGATTTTGAAAGTGGTTTGGTAAAAATAGCAGCTAATTGCTGTTTGGATGGGACAAACTGAGTGATTAGAAAACTAAGAGCAACTTTTTCACAAACAAAATGATAATCAAGCTCGATGTGTTTTGTACGGGCATGGAAGACGGGATTAATGGATGTGTACAAAGCATTGATATTGTCACAAAACAAAGTAGGGGGCTGGAACAGAGAAACCCCTAGATCCCAGAGCAAATAAGAAAGCCGTGTCAACTTAGCTGTAGTAGAGGCCATGGTGCGGTATTCGGCTTTGGTGCTAGAACAAGCAATTGTGGCTTGTTTCTTGGCACTCCAGGAAATACAATTGGATCCAAGAAACATACAAAAGCCAGTAGTAGAGCGGCGAGTAGTTGGACATCAGGCCTAATCGGCATTGGAGAAGGCATAGAGATTGAGGGAACTGTAGCAAAGAATTTGAAGACCAAAATCCAATGTACTTTTCACATAGCGAAGACTACGTTTCATGGCTTGAAAATGAGCAATTGTTGGCTGGTGCATATGCTGACAAATGGTATTCACAGCATACGAAATATCTGGCCGAGTCATAGTTAAATATTGAAGAGCGTCTGCCACACTTCGATAATAACTAGGATCGGAATATAAGGTATCATCAGAGAAAGAAGAAGTTTTGGACACCATAGGTGTACCAAGTGGTTTACAAGTATCTAGAGCAACACGGTGAAGAAGATCTCGAGCATATTTGGTTTGGGAAAGGAAGAGACCACCAGAAAATGAGCGAACTTCAATACCAAGAAAATAGTGAATTGGACCCAAATCTTTCATTGCAAACTTCCGACTAAGATCACCAATAAAAGAATCAATCAATTCGGGATGATCTCCTGTGATTATGATATCATCCACATAAAGTAGTAAAATAAGGAGACCATTAGTAGAGTTGCAAATAAATAAAGAAGAGTCAGCCATGGTACAAACAAAACCCAAGCTCAAAAGAAATGTGCTCTAGTTGTTGCTAAACAAGTGGTTGTCAAGCATGTCTCTTCTGTTGATCAAATTGCTGACATTCTTACTAAACCCTTGTCCACTGATCGGTTTACTACTTTACAAGCCAAGCTCATGGTTCGTCCCTCTCCACTTTGCTTGAGGGGGCCTGATAAGATTACTGAGTCATCATCAGTTGCATATGATCAAGAGGCACAGCAGAGCTTATGCAAATGAGTACACAGCATATCAAAGCTTCTATTAGTTAATATAACCGTATTTGTAATATCAGTTGAGCTTGTTATAATTTGTTACATATGGAATAGATATAGTTGGTTATAACTTTATCAAACTAGGCCCTTGGGGCTTGTTTAAGTCCATGTAAAGCTTGACACAGATAGCAGACATAACTGGGCTTAGTAGAATTGACAAAACCTGGTGGTTGCTCCATAAAAACAGATTCAGGAAGGTCACTATGTAGAAAGGCATTTTTAACATCAAGTTGTTTGATAACCCATTTACAAACAGTAGCAAGTGTAAGAACCAGTCGAATACTTGCAGGCTTAATAACAGGGCTGAATGTTTTGGAAAAGCCAATACCTTCTTCTTGAGCATATCCTTTAGCAACAAGACGAGCTTTCAACTGTTCTAAACTACCGTTAGAATGAACTTGGTTTTATACACCTAACGACATCCAACAATATTCATGTCCGCTGTACGAGCCACCAAATCCCAGGTATGATTAGCCTCCAAGGCCTTTAGTTCTTTGACCATAGCGGAATTCCAACCGGGGTGGCGTAAAGCAGAATGAATAGACTTGGGTTCATTAGGAATGGTAGTGGTGCTTAGAAGAACATATTTTAGATTTGGTTTGACAATACCACTCTTAGAGCGAGTGACCATGGGATGGGAATTGGAAATTAATTCAGTGGAAGAATTGACGTCACCAAGAGGAGTGGGTTGAGAAGGAGCATGTGGAATGTGAGGTGGAACGGAAGGATCAGGTTGCATATGAGATGGAGAGACACGTTCATGGACAAAAGGCATTCTATTGTCCATGGGACTACGATCAACAATCTGTACTAAAGGTGATCCACCATTAGTGTCATGGGTTGCAGAGTCTTGAACAGATTTTACTTGTGGTGACATATGGGAGTGAGTATAATTTGGACAAGTCTTGACAGGGACCAACATCTATGTGGGAAGAAATTTGATTAGTAGTAACAACATTAGGATTGAAATTCTCCCCAAAGGTATTGGAAGTTGTCATTTCACCGTCATTTTGCTCAACAAATAAATCTGCAGGCTTCTTAAATGAAAGCAAACTTTCATGAAAGACCACATGCCGAGAGATGAGGACACGACCTGCTAGTGGGTAAAGACATCAGTAGCCTTTGTATCTTTCACTGTAACCCAAGAAAACACACGGCAAAGATCGAGGCTCAAGTTTGTTTGCTGCATACTGACGGAGACATGGAAAACATCTGCTTCCAAAAACTTGTAAGCTCGTGTAATTTGGATTTTTACCATAAAGCAAGCTAAAAGGACTTTTCATATGCAACTTTTGAGATGGAGACCGATTGATAAGAAAGATAGAGGTGGCAAAAGCATCCACCCAAAATTTCTTTGGCAACCCGACATGAAAAAATAAAGCTAGACCATGCTCAACATGTCAACACCATTTTGCTCCGGGGAACCCGGAAAAGATGATTGATGAACAATTCCATGAGCATTCAAGTAGTCTTAAAAATCCTTTTTGGAAAATTCTCCACCTCCACCAGATTGGAAAATTTTGACATTCTAGGACACAATTGAAGTTCAACCATCTTGTGAAAATTTTTGAAGCAATGGAAGAAATCTGATTTACGTCTCAATGGGTAAATCCATGTATACCTTGAATATGTAAGTTCTGAAGAATTTGTATATTCAATTGTGTCAATTTACAAAGAGTTCATCAGTTTATGTAACCCTAAATCTATGACTGAAAAAGGAAATACTAACTAATTCTTATTTACACAATCATGCCATATACACACAACATGCCATATATATAATATATTCTCACACCCCCGCTCAAACTCAAGGTGTTTTAGCAGAAAACACTGAGAGTTTGCTAAGAAGAAACTGAAACCGAGCGGTAGTGTGAGTCTTGGTGAAGAAGACCGCAAGTTGCAAAGCCGAGGAGACGAAAGAAAGCGAGATAGAGTTAGACTGCAGATGCTGTTGGATAAAGTGACAATCAATCTCAATGTGTTTCGTCTGTTCATAGAAGACAGTATTGTGGGCAATCTGAACAGCACTGCGGTTGTCACCATAGAGAGAGGTTGGAGAAGACTAAGGTACACCCAAATTAGAGAGAAGACAACGAAGCCAAACGAGCTCAACAATAGCATGAGCCATAGCATGGTACTCAGCTTCAGCAGTAGAGCGAGCAACAACAGTTTGTTTCTTACTTTTCCAAGAGATCAAGGAATCGCCAAGAAACATACAGAAACCAGAGGTGGACTTGCGATCATTAACATCACCAGTCCAATCGAAATTAGCATAGGCCACCAAGTTTAAAGAGAAAGTAGAGGACAACAGTAAGCCTTGAAAGATGGTATCCCAGAGATAGTGAAGAATGCGAACCAAAGCAGTCTAATAGGTAGAGCGAGGAGCAGAAACGAATTGACTAACCACATGAATAGCATAAGAAAGATCAGGGCGAGTGACAGTCAAATAAACTAAACAACCCACAAGCTCGCGACAGAAAGTGGGATCATCTAGAGGGACACCATCAGTAGAGTTGAGCTTCACATTAAGCTCAATAGGGGTATCAGAAACCTTAGTATCAGTAATACCGGCACAGTGAATAACCTCATTAGCATACTTGGCCTGAGACAGAAAATATCCCTTTGGAGAAGAGGCAACCTCAATACCAATAAAATATCGCAATGGACCCAGATCCTTCATTTCGAAGGTGCGGAAGAGATGGTGCTTGACCTCAGAGATAGCAGAAGAATTAGAGCCAATGATGATCATACCATCCACATAGAGTAAGAGAGCAACAAAACCAGCCAAGGTATGTCTCAGAAACAAAGTAGAGTTGGAAGCAAAAGGATGAAACCCAAGCTCGGTAATAGCAGTCTGAAAGCGATCATACCAAGTACGAGGAGATTGCTTCAAACCATACAGAGCACGCCGAAGATGATAAACCTGCCCAGAGGTGTGGAGAAGGCCAGGGGAAGGACGCATATAGGCCTCCTCAGTGAGATGATCGTTAAGAAAAGCATTCCTAACGTCCATTTGATATAGAGGCCAATTTCAAACAACAGCAACATAAATCAAGGTACGGACAGTAGTCATCTTGGCAACAGGGGCAAATGTCTCCTCATAATCAATACCATACTCCTGCGAGAAACCCTTAGCAACCAAGTGAGCTTTGTATCGCTCAAGAGAACTATCAGAATGAGTCTTGACTTTATAGACCCATTTGCAACTAACTAGATTCTTGCCAGCAGGCAAAGGAACCAACTCCAAAGTGTTAGTCTTCTGCAAGGCAAACAACTCATCCTCCATAGCTTGAACCCAATTAGGATCTTAACAGGCCTCCGTGTAAGACTAAGGTTCTGAAAAAAAATGAATAACGGACAAAAAAGTACGATAGGAAACAGAAAAACATGTATTAGATCAACCCAACCTGTTTGGAGGACGACGCTCACAAGTAGGTTATCGGTGTGTAGCAAGATCAGAGTTGTCAGAAGCAAAAGGATCAGCAGCAGGGGTAGAGACAACTGGTGGAAGAGGAGTCTTGGGACGAGAATAAACTAACAACGGAAGAGAAGAAGAAGCCCGAGGAGGAAAAACAACCAGAGGTGAAGCAGGAGGAGAAGATGGAACAAACTCATGAGGAACAGTGGAGATGTACTCATTAGACAGGACCTCAGAAGGAAATGGATCAATATGGACCAAATTCTCTTTGGAAACTGGGGCGGTGAAAGGAGGAAGCTGAAAGTAAGGTAGACGTTCGAGAAAGGCAACATGGCGGGAGACATAAAGGCGACGAGAAACAGGGTCATAACAGTGATAACCTTTCTGAGTGAGACTATAACCCAAAAAGACACATAGGACAGATTGGACACTAAGTTTGGTTCTATCTTTATGTGGTAAAAGAACAAAACAAGTAGACCTAAACACATGAAGGAGGGAGTAATTAGGAAGTTGGAAAAACAGAGTCTCATAAGGAGATTGACCAGAAAGAAGGGGGTAGGCATACGGTTGAGAAGAAAAGCAGCAGTAAGAACTGCCTCACTCCAAAACGGAGTTCGAACGGAGATAGAGAGGAGAGACCTAGCTGTCTTAAGAAGATGACGGTGTTTACGCTCAGCTCGACCATTTTGGGTAGGTGTATCAGTACAAGAAGTTTGGTGAATGGTACCCAATTTGGCCAAGTATTCACAGAATTCAGTTTTAAAGTATTCCCTACCCAAGTCAGACCGCAACAATTTAATAGTGGACCCAAACTATGTAGTGACAATAGACTGAAAAGGACGGTATATCTGGTAGAAGTCAGACTTATGAGTCATAAGATAAACCTAAGTGTAACGGGTGCTGTCATCAACAAAAGACACATAGTATGCAGAACCCCCTTTGGTGAGAACAAGAGAAGGGCCCCAGACATCAGTATGAACTAAAGAAAATTGTGTATCAAATATAGAAGTACTTTTATGAAAAGGTAAGGCTGTCATTTTGGCAAGTTTACACCCCCAACATTCAGTAAGTTCACTAGGAGAAACTTTACCTAATATACCTGATTGAGCTAAAGACCGTAAACGATTAGCAGACAAATGCCCTAATCTAGAATGCCACAAGTAGAAAGGACTAGACAAAGAATCTAATTGAAAAGAAGAAAAGGCAGTCTAAGAGGTTGCCATAGGCAGATGCAAGCTCTCCACCACATAGAGGTCTCTAACTCTACGGCCGGTCCCAATTTGCTGCTTAGACATTCGATCCTGCACAGAACAGATAGAAGAAGAAAAGATAAAGTCAAAACCAGAGCCATCAAGCTGACTGATAGATAATAAACTGACAGATAACTGAGAAACATATAGGACAGATGGAATAGAGACAACAGACATAGCAGATGGTAGAACAGACCCAATAGATATAACAGACATACCAGACCCATTAGCAGCATTGACAGTAATAGGAAGGTGAAGAGGAGTACAATTTTGAAGTAAGGAGAGATGGAGAGTCATATGATGAGAGGCACCAAAGTCAAAAATCCAAATAGACGAAGAGATACTTGAAGAAGACCCAAGCAAACCTGAATGAAGAGAGGAAACAATGGAGGCATACAGGGATGGCTGGGAGGTAGACAATATATGCTGAAACTGACTAATTAGTGTATGCTGAAGCTGACTAATCTGAGTAGTTAAGGAAGCCAAGTCGATCGAGGGAGAATAGATGCAATAGAGAACCGTGAAAGCCGAACGGCACTCAGAGGAGGAGCGCAGAACTTGATCAGAAATTGCTGAGAAGACGAGGTAAACACAAGCGAAGTAGACTAACATCCCTTCTTGGGACAATGATACTTCCAATGGCCTTTCTGATGGCAGAAAGTACACTCATCAGAAGCCAGAGACATCATAGTAACCAGAAAACTGAGGGATTTAAGTGGGATAAAACCGAAATAGCTAAAGAGGGGTCTAAGTGTAATGAACAGAGAATAATGGGTCAAACAATAATAAGGAGAGACCTAAGCTCCTATTTGACTTCAGCCCTTTCAAAATAACAAAAAGCAATATTATGACCTAAGCAAAACCACAGAGAGAGAGAACTAGAGAGTTGAACCAAAATCAGACAGTCTTGTTTGACTTCAGCCCCAAAATCAGAGAGAGACAGGATCGCTGCAATTCCACAGAGAGAGGTAGGCTTCGAACTTGACCAGAGAAAGAGTTCTAATGATCACGAACCGGAGAAATCCAAAGGAGGGTCATGTCGAACTCAACCTAGAGATATAAGGCCAACGTAACACTCCTTCAACCAGTGAAGACGGAGCACAAAGTCGTCTTCTCGAAGCAGATGAGAAACTAGTTGAGTCGCGCGAGCCACTCGTGACCTTCAATCAAACCAAACGAAGATAGATGGAGTCACGACTTGTGACTCAGAGAGAGATGAAACTAGAGGGTTGTTTTCCGAGAGATAATCGCGACCAAGGAGATGACCTATGATCACGACTTAGTGAGAATCTGATGAAGAAAACGATTCAGAGACGGCGTCTAGGGTTTGGGCTCAAAGGCGGCTTTGATACCATGTAAGTTTTCTGAAGAATCTGTATATTCAATTGTGTCAATTTACAAAGAGTTCATCAGTTTATATAGCCCTAAATCTATGATTGAAAAAAGAAATACTAACTAATTCCTATTTACACAATCATGCCATATATACACAACATGCTATATATACAATATATTCTCACAGAATAATCATCCAGAAAAAAGAACAATATACTTAAAATGTTGCACAAACTGAGTAGGTGCAGGACCCCAGAGGTCACAATGGATTTTATTTAACGGTTTTACGGATACAAAATTAGAAGCAAGAAAAGGCAACTTAGTGCTTTTGCTCATTTCACAACTAGAGCAAACAAAAGACCTTTTGTTCAAGTCACTAACATCAATCAGATTATTTTTATGAAGAAAATTCACCACCTTAATTTGAGGATGACCAAGCCTTTGATGCGAAATATCTTCAGAAGCCTTCCGGAAGCGAATAGAAAACAAGGCTTGCTCTGTTGCCCCATCCAATGCATATAGACCACCTTTTTTAGTTCCTTGTGCGAGGATCTTGCTCGTCTTTTGATCCTTAATGACAAAACCAATGGTTGAGAATTCAAAAACACATAGAAAATCTGATGTGAGTTGTGATACAGAAAGCAAACTCTTTTTCATTTCAGGCACAAAGAGGACATTATTCAATTTCAAGTTTGAGTCTTTAGTAGATAAGACAATATCACCACAATGAGTAATGGGCAAATTTTCACCATTCCTTACCATAACACAGTCATCACCATCATACCAAACAAAATTTTGAATTTTACCTTTGTGTCCAGTCATATGGGCTATAGCACCAGTATTAGGAAGCCACTCATTTTCTTGTGGATTTGTAATAGTCATGGCAGCAAGGGCTTGAGGGGCATCGCTAGACTGATATGAATAATTAAGACGATTATAACAATGAAGAGCGTCATGGTTTTCTTTCTTGCAAATTTGACAAACAAGAACTCCACCATTATTAGTCCGTGAACCTTGGGTACCACGATTTTGCTGAGTTGAACGATAACTATTAGATTGGTTGCGAGTCCCGCTATTATTGACGTAGTTTCTGTTGTAGCCTTGTGAACTAGTGGGAGCAAATCCTTTCCCTTTGGAGGAAAATTTTTTGCTTGAACCATTATTTTGATTCCCTTTTTTTGTTGAAATTTCGGTTCCCGCGATGTGTTCTTTGTCCCACAAAAGCCATATTTTGAGACACATCTAAATTAGTGATGTCCTTATTGCGGAGCTCATAGCTTTGCAATAATGAAGCAATTTCACTGAAACATGGTATTGGTGGTTTTAACATAGCAGTGGTGAAATTGTTATACCTATGACCAAGGCCATGAAGAAGTTTGAAGACCTTATTGTTGTCTAAAAGTGGCTTACCAATTGCACTTAGCTCATCACAGATGCCTTTGAATACCTGGAGATACTCAGACAATGAGCGGTAATCTTTGTTCAAATATTGGAGTCGTTGAACCAAATCATATTCTCTAGCTTGACAATCTTGGGCAAAAGCATTCAAGAGTGCATCCCAAGTTTCTTTTGCAGTCATACAACCAACGACCAAGCCTAGCACATCTTCTGACAAAGTGCTGGTTATCCAAGCCTTAACCAGACGATCTGTTCTGATCCAAGCTCAAAAATCTGGATTGGGATCTATTTTTTTCCCATCATCCGATTCGATTTTGCTTCGAGGTGTTGATTCATCTCCATTGATAAAGCCCAAAACTTCTTGACTTCAATCGTTGAGAGAATTTGAGTCTTCTCTAAACGATAGTTACTTTCTGTTAACCGTAGAGAAACAAAATCAGTGACATTAATTTGACATGGATAAGGATATAGCCAGTGGTCAAGGATGTCGAAGTAGAGGAGACTACAGCCATAATAAAAGACAAGAAGGAGTAAACAATTTCTCCTTCAATGCTGTGATACCATATAGAAATAGAACTCTTAGTAAAGAAACAGAATTCTATGGGAAATAGTACACACAATCATTGAGGATCTAATCTGTTTATATAATAATGCTAGAGTATACAATTCACAATAGAATATATCTAAATATGGTAACTTTGTACAGAGAAGCAAAGAATCGTAAAACACCTACATGTGGAAGGAATTCTTCAATTTTGGAGAAACTCTCTGGTGAATTATCATTTCTATTTGTGCAATTGCATGCAATAGATAATCTATTGCATGTTTCACAGTATATACCATGCTCTTGCTCTTGATTAAGTTCATTAGGACCATAATAGAGAGTGCAACCTTATTTGAAAACTTTGTATGAAATAAGGGCCATATCTTGCATAATCAATTGGTGCTATAGTTGCACATCTGCTTCCTAATGGAAGGATGCCAAAGTCACTCGTGGATTTGAAAAATTGTTCAGCCCAACATAACTAGCTGCTAGTAGGGTCTTTAACACCATTAAAATGAGGAAAATCCAATTTCACTAGTTTAGGGGCATATGATTGAGAAGAATCATTGTTGCTTCCTTGTCTTCCATATCCTTAGTTCTTTTTTGAGCTTGAGAGCTCTCACTCTCATCATATGCATGTTGTTAGTCGAGTCTACATTAGTATTGGAATGTTTGTGGGTCCTTATCTATTAGTTGTTTGAGCTGATGTATAAATAGGAGGTATCGTCAATAAATAAGGTACTTTTGATCCAAATTCTGACTGTGTTAGTAGAGGCTTGGTTCCCCTCGAAGTGACCCTCCTATTCTACTTGCTCTGTCCAAAGTCCAAAAATAGGGAAGAAGGATTCTTATGTACCAAAGTGGTATCAGAGCCAGCCACGATGTCGAGTATGGAATCGGACGCAACCTATGTGAGTATGGGATCAGATAGGCTGCAGCTTTGTGGTTCGAGGAACAGAGAGGGCAACCTATAGGTTGGATTAGAACGTCTTGGTATTGTGTATGGACATAGCACTATCGTGTCGAATACTAATAATTGAGTGAAGTTGCCAAAATGAAAAGGGTTACTATCAGGTCAACGTTGATAGAGTGGGCTGCCGTGGACTTTGGCTGCAGAGTGCCACATAACGTCAGTAGAACTTCTAAATTTGTACAACAGTTTAACAAGGATTCCATAACAAAAATTTTAGGTTAAATGAAAATTTTAGGTTAAATGAACAATTGATTCGGTCAAATGGTTGGTAACATTTCTGTATATTTTGTTGACCATGTCTGTGGACTAGTATTTGTTGTGAATTGTTTCACATAGGTCTATATTGGACTTGTTAACTTGTAAATCCTTTCTAGATATAATGTGGATTTTTCTTGCAGGATCACATTTCCAAGCTCAGTGGATTACAGGCTTGCAATTTGGTGGATTCTGTGGATATTATCAATTCCATACCACAGGAGAGTGATCATCTTCCTAACAGAAGCTTGAAAATTTCTGTTCTAATTGTCTTGTTTACAATTTTATCTATCCCTTTTCTTTTCTTCATGTATGTTGAGCATGTCTCAAAATCAAGAAGATCGTCATCAGACAACATTGCAGAAGAAGTGTCTTTAAACAAGCAGTTAGCATATAGGGTAGATGTGTTTTTCTCAGTCCACCCATATGCTAAGCCTTTGGCATTGTTAATAGCAACCCTACTACTAATTTGTCTTGGTGGGCTGGCACTCTTTGGTGTGACAGATGATAGCTTAGCCGACAGCCTTTGGTTATCTTGGACGTATGTAGCAGACTCAGGCAATCATGCTAATTCTGAAGGTGTGGGTCCAAGGCTAGTTTCAGTATCCATTAGCTTTGGTGGGATGCTTATATTTGCTATGATGCTTGGACTTGTCTCTGATGCAATTTCCGAGAAGCTTGACTCACTGAGGAAAGGAAGAAGTGAGGTGGTTGAGCAAAACCATACTCTAATTCTTGGTTGGAGTGATAAATTGGTAAGGTTTCAATTCACAGCTTATTCATTTGAGACAGATCCAGCAGAAGTTCAGCGAGAATCATTGTAAATTTTGCATAAATGCAATGCAGACTTTGCCTGAAAAATGTAGTATGCTCATCCATTGAAAATACTATTATGAACTCAGGGATCACTATTAAATCAACTTGGCATGGCCAATGAAAGTTTGGGTGGGGGGATTGTTGTAGTGATGGCTGAGCGAGACAAAGAAGAGATGGAAACTGACATTGCTAAAATGGAGTTTGATTTCAGAGGAACATCGGTCATATCCAGAAGTGGAAGCCCTCTGATTTTAGCTGACCTAAAAAAGGTGTGATACTAGTTATTATTCTCTTGAGTGAATTTATAATTTTTCATGGATCCAGTTGTCTTTCTTGAATGCTTGATTTTTAATTAAGAAACTAAATGTTCTGAATATAATACAACTTGGGATTATCCCAAAATAAAATAAAATAAAAGAAATGATGTACAACTTGGGATGAATGGAACTTTTGTGGTAAATACCTGAGACAGATTGATTCTTTCATTAAACTCAAAAAAATACTAGTTCTGTTAACTTAGGAACGTACTCAGCGGCCTGCAGCGTGTTTATATTTGTGGTGAGATGCTTTATACTTCTATTGGAGCAATGTGGGAGGAGAGCTCAATGAGCAACCACCAACATATACTTATATATGTGTTGAGATGTTTTGTTTATCTTTGTCTTACCCCTGTGGGACAAAGCCTAGCAATGCATGTGATGACCCAAGCCACCCAACACCCTTTGTATTGTTTCTTAATTACTAGTTAGTGTTTTCTAAGTGGATCAAATGCAATGTACTCAACCAGTGTACAATACTAACAACAATGAAAGTGCTAAGTTACAAGTGATTATGAAAATACAATAAGATTTGGGCAGCTACTCACAATACCAACAACAATGGAAAGTGTTAAGCTACAACTTACTAATATTAAATTGGGGAATAAAAGTTGCAAGACTAATTGGAATTTCATCAAACATAACACACAGATTATTTGCTTTAGATTGTTACGTGTCCTTCTTTTAATTCTACATTCTTATTTATATTGTTATATTGTGATTTTTATATTACTATCTATGATTTTTTTTTAAAAATTAGAAATAAAGAAAAAAATTAGAAAAACTATTTAGGTTTTTCAAAGTAATTTTGATTCCTATATTTTTATTTGTATATAATTTTAAATATATTTATGAGATAATTATGACATCACAATTGATCCAACAGTTGAACCATAGACCCTCGACACAATCTCTTTTCTAGTTTGTTCAATAGTTCGGGTTTCAAGACATTGATACCAAATTTAGTATCCACAGTAGCAATCATGTCTGTCACACAGTAGAATAACCACAATTCTCCACTACCAACACACTAATAACCTTCCACAACCAACAACAACTAGTAATATTTAACTAGAAAGTATAGTAATATTTCACTAGAAAGTACACCAGTCTGCACTCAACCATGATTAAAAAAAAAAAAAAAACTAAACCCGCATTAAAACAATATTCTCACAATTATTTTTCTCAAATCACAAATCGAATCGTGAATCATTTGGCATAGTGAATCATGAATCGTATTGAATAGTGAATTGTAAGATTCACTTTATTTAGCATAATATATAATTTTTTATATGTATATATCATAGTTGTTAAATCGGGATTCGTATCGTGAATTGAAATGGCCTCGTACCGAATCGCGAATCAAATTGAATCGAATCCTGAATCTTTACGATTCAGCCACTTTTTCTAAATTACTTAAAAACATATATCTACACATTTAAATGTTAAATATGTTTTATGAATATGAAATATTTAGACTAAAATCAATGAAAATGTTATTTTGAATGATAATCATGTAGTTTAATAGTTAAGAAGTTAACAAAAGTTCCTATGTAATATCACCATCTTACCTTTCTACTTTTTTAGATATTTCTTATCAACCATTCTTAATAAACTATCAATTCCAAAGTAACAATAATTAACAACGATATTAATATTTGGACAATAAGCATACATACTTTTCTAAGTAATAGTGAGCAAATAATAAGAAAGAATATTCAATTATATTCAATTTAATAAAATAGCAATAGATAATGCATAGTGTAACTTTAATCTTAAACATCTTTAGAAGATAAATTATGATTTTTTAAGGGAAAAAAATGAGAAGAAAGGTTAAAAATATGTTGTGTCTGATTGAATCTGATTGGATCCTATTAAAAATTTCATGATCATTAAAATAACAACAAATTATGTATATATGTTGGTTATTTTGGTATTAAATGCTATTAAAAGTTGTATTATGTCATTTTCACTAAAAAGATGGAGAAAAAAGAGTCGAAAATATGTCGGACATAATAATTTCAAAAATTGCATGAATCGTAAAAAGTGAATCGAATCATGAATCGATTGTGAATCGTGCGATTCACTAGAGATTTACTTACAAAATAGATTCACCCATAGATTTGTATCAATTTTGTAAAAATTGCAAATCGAATCGCGAATCGTAAGATTCTGATAACAGGGTATATATACATAAAAAAAAATACACATATAGTGTTTAAAATGTAATAATTAGCAACATAACTAAATTGTATATATATGTAACTATATCGTATCAATGCAACTAAATTGTATAGATGTATATACAAATAAAAGCACATATATCAATATAATTAATTGATCTCTTATTTATTTTGTAAAACGATGCTATTTCATGCATTATGCGAACAAAACTAAATCATAATAAATTGTAGTGAATTATAGTGAATCGCAATTGAATCGTACGGTTCTCTCAATTTATGATTCAATAACATGAATCAAATAATTTTGGTTGAAACTCATATAAAATTGCATGAATTAAATTGTGAATTGTAAGATTCTAACTATCATGACTAGAGATGCAAAAAGCCATTAGGGAATAATCACAGGGAATTATTTTATTTATTTATTTATTTTTGGCTAAAGCAGTTAGATGCTTAACTATGAATCATGGACACCTCTTCGGAGGTGATGTCAAGGTCATGTGTCGGATACGGACATGTGTTGGACACGCTGCAAACACGTTGGGACATGTTGACCATTTTTTTCAAAATTTTAATTTTTTTTACTAAAATAACATACTTAAGGTTAATAAATTTGATAAATTAAATATTTGACATAAAATAAATATTAAATATTTAAAAATATGACATAATAAATATTTAAAATTATATGTTCTACACGTGTCTCCAACATGTTATGTCCTGCATTTTTTGCAAATTTGCACGTTTACGTGTCCGTATCGTGTCACGTGTCCATGTTTGTGCTTCTTAGATGCTTAACTAGATGAACCTGGGTATTTGGGTTGGATTTGCATCTAGATGATGGTGCAAGGATATGACAAATCTGGGTTGCATGATGGTGCGATGATGAATTTGGGTGAACGGTTGATGAATTGGTGTTTGATTGATGACTTGTGGATTTGAATCTGTATTGATCGTCAAATTTGGATGAAGGGTCTAGTTAGACAATTGTTGATTATGAACTCGAGTCGAATTTGTGTGATAATAGGTGATTGTTGATCTATATGGTCGGGAAGGCTACATCAACAAAGATGCCGATGAATAGTAGACTTTTTGTTTGTTGTTTGTTGTTTTTTGTCTGGGTTTGATTAAAAGAAAAATTACTTTTCCACGATTTCAGGCTATAGAGGCTTTGACACCATGTTTAAGTAGAGAGAGAATAGAGATTAAAAGAATGAGAGAGCTTAAACCCTAGGGCTAGCTCCTATGATTATTTATATTAAGAGCAATTTGGTACATTGACATAAATACCCTCAACATGGTGTATAAGGCTTGTTGAGGAATCCATGATGTGATCATGTGGCACAACCATGCCACGTATAAGGGGTGGACCCATACACCCATAGCTTGAATCAAAAACTTCTTTGAAAACATGTTCAGTTTTGTATGAAGGAAATTCATTTTTGAAATGTAAGACTTTACCAAGTCAAAAGTAAGTGTTCTCAACTTGGTTAATTTTTGTGCTTTGTGCTTCCAACGTGAATCAGAAGCTTCTTTGTGTGAATTATTGTAGTTTATGTTATTAAGGGTAGTTTAGTAGTTTAGGTTATTGGGGCTTCATTCTATTTAGTCTATATATTTGTACTCAGCCGTTTGGTTAATTGATTCAATAAGATACAAATTCGTCTTCTCTGTTTTCATGGTATTAGAGCCATACAAACGGCTGACCTAGCTTCTACTGCACGTCGTCTCTCTCATCTCGTGTTCGTGGTTCACTCTTTGAACCATTTGTTTGAAACAGTTCCTTAGGAATCGACTCATCATCGGGTCGTCATAGGACATTGCAGCCCATTCGTAGACTCATCTGGTGCTCTCTCTCTTGTCGTAGGTCATTGCTATTGCTCTCTCTCTCTCTCTCTCTCTTCCATCATTGCTCCAGTTACACTTTCGTCTGGTGCCTTGAAGCTCTTCGCGATCTTCATCTGGTGCTCACAGTTGTTCGTTTGTGCATGACCTCTCACTACCCTCGTGACATCTCTGATCTGTACCTCTGCTTCAACTTTAGCCCACGACTGTTTTTTTTTTTTAATTTGTTGCAACCTTCAGTCTTCAGTTGTCTATTGTTAAGTTATGGGTATCCCTTTGCTACTTTTCACTCTGCTTTGATTTCACTGTGTTGCTTAAATTATAGCGCCATGTCTGATGATAAATTGCAAGCTATCACCACTGAGTTAGATGGTACCAATTACTCTTATTGGTCTCATGTAATGAAAATTTTATAATGGTTAAAGGCATGTGGAATTATGTTGTTGGTGTGACTAGTAGACCTACGGAATCCACAGAAACTGAGGCCGATGTTACTAAATGGGATAAGGAAAATGCACAAATTCTCACTTGGTTTCATAATTCAATTCAAACTACCATTGGTATGAATTTTCCCAAGTATTCAACTTCTAAACAAGTTTGGGATTATTTGAAAACTATGTACCTTGAGTTTAACTTTGCAAAACAATATGAACTTAAGATGTCTATTCTCAGTGCTAGTCAAAAAGATAAGTCCATTCAGAAGTTTTACAATGAGATGACTACTTATTGGAATCGGCTTGCTTGGATAGAATCATCAGATTTGCAATTACTTGACAGTTACACCAAGTATCAGGAGAAGCAATGTCTTGTTCAATTTCTTATGGCCCTTCGTGATCAATTTGAGCCATTTCGGGGAGCTATTCTACATCAGTCTCCCTTGCCTTCTGTAGATGGGGCTGTCTGTGAGCTTATTGCGGAAGAAACTTGGTTTAAGATGGCTCATGGTGCTCCTGCTTCCCAGTCAGTTTTTGCCACTCCTCCGCTCTTGCCCACTCCACCTTCTCCTTTATTTCAGATTACTGGTAAGCCCAAGCCTCGAGTTTCCATGGATGAGTGCAGCTTCTATCATCAGAAAGGCCATTGGAAACATGCTTGTCCTAAACTTTTGCAACCCAAGGGTCATTCATCTGGTCTACCATCTTTTAAGTCGACATCTTCGGGATTTCGCTCATTTGCCGCCTTTTCTGCACTAGTTTCTGAGAATGGTCCGTCTTCCAATATACAGTCTATGTTTGAGCAGTTCAAGTCTTTCATGGTTGAAAATTTTGTCCCAGGCCTCCGCTATGACTACCACTCAGTTAGGTTTGTCTGGTTCATCCTCTTCAGGTAATATCTACACTTTGTGGATTTTTGATTCTGGTTGTTCACATCATATAACCTCTATTTCATCTCTCCTCGGTAATTGTGTCTCTCCTTCTTCTTCTATCACTATTGCTACCGCTAATGGTTCTTCTATGCCTGTACACTCTGTTGGTTCTATTTCCTCTTCCCATATGTCTCTTTCTCTTGTATTTTATGTGCCTTACCTCTCACTCAGTCTTATTTCTATTAGTCAATTATCTGATTCCGGTTTTGATGTTGTTTTCTCTTCTTCTCATTGTGTTGTGCAGAATCGGGTATCTAAGAGGCATATTGGGATTGGGTGTAGAGTTGGAGAACTATATATCTTGGACAACTTGCATGTTCCTCCAGAAGCGTCTTCTATTGCATTGTCTTCTTTTTGTTTAAACAATAAGTCCTCTTTATTTTATATTTGGCATTCTAGGTTAGGTCATTTGTCGAGTGATTGTTGAGGATGTTGGTTCGGTTTGGACATTTAGGCAATTTTCTAATTAATAATATTTCTGAGTGTCGTGGTTGTAAACTGGCTAAAATGGCTGCTCTTCCTTTTAATAAAAAGTAGTTCTATTTCATCTTCTCCTTTTCAATTGGTTCATACTGATGTTTGGGGTCCTTCCCCTATAGTTACCAAGGGTGGTTTGCAATATTATGTGTCTTTTGTGAATGATTATAGTCGATTTACTTGGGTTTATTTGATGACTAGAAAATCTGATTTTTACAAAATATATTCTAATTTTCACTCCCTGATTCTCACTCAGTTTTCCACCACCATTAAAGTTCTCCGTTCTGATTTGGGGGGTGAGTATTACTTGTCGGAGTTTGAGGAGTGTTTAGCTATTCATGGCACTATTAATCAGTCTTTGTGTTTTGACACTCCTGCACAAAATGGTGGAGCTGAACGCAAACATCGCCATCTCCTTGATACAGCTCGCTCTTTGTTGCTCTCGTCTTTTGTCCCTTTTGTTTTCTGGGGAGAAGCTGTGCTCACTGCTGCATATCTTCTCAACTAGATGGCTACTCCTCTTCTCTCGGGCTTATCTCTGCATGAGCGTCTTTTTGGTGTTACTCCCAATTATTCTCTTCTTCGTATTTTTGGTTCTGCATGCTTTGTGCTCCTTCCTAAACGGGCGCACTCTAAGCTTAGTTCTCTTTGTGTCCTATGTGTCCTTTTAGGGTATGGCATTAATCAGAAAGGTTATCGGTGCTATGATCCTGCCACCAAAAAGCTATATTTGTCTGGGCATGTCACCTTTTTAGAAAAACTACCCTACTACACTATACTTTCCACCCGTCCCTATTACCAAGAATGAATTGGTTCACGTTGATCCATTTCCTCCTAATGTTTCTGTAACGCCCTCAAAAATAAACCCATAATACATAATATTAACATGCGGGATTATAAGGAAATAAAGTATCTTATTCCATTCATCAGAGTACCATAAAATAAAACATCATAATAAATGCCCTATGGGCTTACATCTTGCCAAGCCAACACTTGGACACAATTCCATGAGTTCTAACTCAAAAACAAATAAAGCCCTAGGCTTGAAAGTTTACAAGTTGTTCAAATAAAACAAATAAAATAAAACAAGTCTTCGAGTCCAAATCCTCACAAGCTAAGTCCTTGGAGGTAGTGAACCACCTGAACCTGAAAATGAAGTTCCCATATAGGGTGAGCCACAGCCCAGTAGAGAAATACTAAACCAAGCATATGAATTAACTAAAGCATTAGCATTCGATACATGGTTAACACAAGATAATCAATTTCCAATTTCATGACACGAATGTCTACATTGTCTATGACAAATTGTCTATGACACCTTTCACTTTCCAATACTTATTCAACTTTCCAATTATGTCATTATGGCTTATGGCTCAGAACCTGACCAACTATAATAGTGATCCAGATGTCACAAAAATAAATGAGACTAAAGCTCAAACCACAACACTTCCATACTTCCAACTGATACACATTATAGTGATGTATCACATCAACAACAAATAGCAATATTGCTATTATCAATAAGCACACAAATGAGTGATGCTACTGGAGTCCATCCCCTATCTCCTCCCAACAAATCCGGTTTAGAGGTCCATCCCCTATCTTCCCCTAAACCGTGGAGTTCATCCCCTATCTTCTCCAAACAACATGCATATGCAATGAAACACACAATTGCCATATACAACACATAATCAATACAAGTAATGTTCTGTATTAATTCAACAGTCAACTAAAGTGACTTAATTCCAGTTATACCTAAGCCACATGCAGGGTCTACAACAATCACGACTATCCTCCACCGATAGCCCAAAACAGTTATTTCTAAACAAGTAATAAATACAACAATGTATATAAAATCAACATTCTCATAGGTAAGTATTTAACTACCCAACTATATCATTAATCTCATAATTTCCCCAACTTCGTGAATTAAACCCAATTCCACATTTTTCCCATAAATTAATTATACAAATTAATCTAAGCCAAAACCCTAAGGTTTCTCCCAAAATTACCAAACTACCCCCACATACCAAAATACCAACACTTAGGATTAAAGCATATAAATGGAGTAGGAAATCCCTACCTCGAAGCAAAAACCCAAAAAGAAGAAGACGGATATGATAGCCCAAACTCCAAAGTGCTCCAAATCAACAACCGTTCAGATTAAATGGAAGCCCTCGACCCACTCTACCTTTTTAATGAAGAAACTAGGGTGGAAACACACTCTAGATAGATCAATCCTAAGAGAGAAGATGAGTTGGGAGAGAGAGAACTCAGAACTTAGGGTTTTATAAACCGAAGGGGCTAAAATCGTTTTAAAACACGCTGCGTATTTAAATCGACAGTGTCTCGCCGGCGTACAAAACACCGCTCGAGCGTAAAGAACAAAAACAAGGTCCGCTCGAGCGCAATGATAACCGCTCGAGCGTAGATTCCCCCATTCCAGAACCCACACGAAGAATACACTACCCGCTCGAGCGTCAACAATACCGCTCGAGCTCAACCCGCTCGAGCGTATAAAAACCCGCTCGAGCGTAGAACTCTCACCTGCAGAAGTTTTGCAGGGACCAAGATGCTGGAAGAGTGTAAACCCCGCTCGAGCTCAGGAATGTCCGCTCGAGCGGAAAGGCTATAAACTGGGCAATCAACATCTAGACTAAGGCTCAACCCAACTGTTCGAAACACGCCCAACACATCCTAAAACTCGACCAAATAGAATCAAAGGATGACAACAACCATTACACAAAGATAGAATCTACGGAGCCTAAGTCCGGATACAAACATCGAATGGGAAAAGACCGGGGTCGCTATAACCTCCCCCCCCTTAAAAGAATTTCGTCCCCGAAATTAAGCATAAGTTTGTAAAAACAAGTTTTTTCTCAATTCCCAATGATATTATAAAACAATACACAACACTTGACCCAATACCGGTCACTTCATCTCTTATCAAGAGGCATCTCACAGTATGTATAAACCCACATATATTTTAACCTGCATCAATATAATGGATTATCCCTTTCAATGCTAACAATTTCCATATCATATTCAATTCCATGATATAAACAACACATTCAACATATAAATGTTATATTCTACTCCCATTATGAGGCAAGTTTCAAAATGTTAACATTAAATCAAAACATTCTCAATGTTTTCCAACTTAAGACATATATAAAATTCCCAAGTTCCGCAATATTATATAATCTAAGTACAAGATTACAAATCAATAAACAAATCCGGATATTTCTCACGGACTTCCAACTCACGTTCCCAAGTGGCTTCCTCCACTCCGTGATGCTTCCACAGAACTTTCACCAAAGGGATGGTCTTGCCACGCAAAACTTGATCCCGCCTATCCAAAACCCGTACCGGTCTCTCCTCATACGAGACATCCTCATCAACAACTAAATCAGTCCAATCCAACACATGTGATGGATCTGGCTCATACTTCCGAAGCATACTCACATGAAACACGTCATGAACTCCGGATAACTGCGGTGGCAAAGCTAAACGATAAGCAGCCTCGCCAATCATCTCAAGGATCTCAAAAGGCCCAATAAACCGAGGGGACAATTTCCCGCTCTTCCCAAACCTCATCAAACCTCGTTTGGGTGATATCTTCAGAAAGACATGATCACCCACCTCAAACACCAAAGGTCTCCTCCTACGGTCAGCATAAGATTTCTGACGACTGGTCAGAACGAGCCTCCTACGGATAAGCTCAACTTTCTCCGTCGTTTCCCTCACCAACTCCGGACCCAACAAAGGTGCATCACCCACCTCGGCCTAACAAACAGGAGATCTACACGGTCGGCCATACAAGGCCTCAAACGGTGCCATACCGATACTAGACTGGAAATTGTTGTTGTAGGCAAACTCCACTAATGGTAAGTGCCTCTCCCACGACTCACTAAAGTCGAGAACACAACCTCAAGCATATCCTCAAGGATCTGAATAGTACGCCGGACGCCCGTCGGTCGAGGATGATAAGCCGTGCTAAAGTCAACTTAGTGCCTAAAGCACTCGCAAACTCGCCACAACCTAGCAAGAAACGAGGATCTCTATTCGAGACGATCGTCATCGAACCCCGTGCAACCTCACTATGTCCCGGATATATAAGTCGGCAAGATGATCTATCAATCTCTAACACGATAGAATGAAGTGGCCGACTTCACAACCGGTCTACAACCACCCAAATAGCATCACTACCCCGCTGAGTCCTCGGAAGACCCACAACGAAGTCTATAGTGACATGCTCCCACTTCCACTCGGCAATAAGCAAGGGTTGCAACAAACCCGCTGGCCTCTGATGCTCAGCCTTCACTTGCTGACAAGTAAGGCACTTAGATACGAAAGCTGCCACATCTCTCTTCATACCCCGCCACCAAAACTGGCGACCCAAATCCCGATACATCTTAGTGCCTCCCGGATGCACCGCAAGGCGCGAATGATGAAACTCTCGGAGTACCTCCTCTCGGCAAGACTCCGGCACAAACAAACGGTCTCGGTATCTCACACTCAGGTCGGGATACACCGCTAAACCCTTCTCAACCTTCCCATTGGAAATCTTCTCTCGGAGGGATTCTACCTCAAGATCACCCCTCTGAGCCTCTAACACTCGAGTCACAAGTGTAGGCTGTGCAACAACAGAAAATAAGGCCGCAGCCTCAACGGATTCACCCAAAAGCAAATCAAACTCCCCAAGTGCACCCAACATCTCCCACTCTCGGATGGCTATACTAGCTATGTCACCAATAGATTTCCTGCTAAGGGCATCGGCCACAACATTGGCCTTTCCCGGATGATAGTGCAACTCGAAGTCATAATCCTCAATAAACTCCATCCACCTCCTCTGCCTCAAATTCAAGTCCTTCTGTGTGAACAGATATTTCAGACTCTTATGATCGGAGAATACCTCAAATTTCTCACCATACAGATAATGCCTCCAAATCTTCAAGGCAAATATTACCGCTGCTAACTCTAAGTCGTGCGTAGGGTAATTCTTCTCATGAATTTTTAACTGACGTGAGCCATAGTCAACCACTTTCCCCTCTTGCATCAACACACAACCCAGACCCTCTCGTGAAGCGTCACAGTAAACTGCATAACCCAACCCTCTCTCCGGGATAATCAAGATCGAGCGGTGGTCGATCTAACCTTAAACTCTCAAACGACTTTTCACAAGTCTCACTCCAAAACAAATTTGACTCTTCCGAGTCAATCTAGTCAACAGTGAAGCTAACTCGAGAAATCCTTCACAAATCGGCGATAGTACCCGGCTAATCCCGAGCTGCGGATCTCAAACACACTCTTAGGTCAGGCCCAATCTTGCCTCGCCTCAATCTTGGATGTATCAACCGACACCCTTTCCCGTAAACTACGTGGCCTAAAAACTTCACCTCTTCTAGCCAGAATTCACACTTCCCAAACTTAGCATAAAGCTTATGGGCTCTAAGTAACTCAAGCACCACTCTCAAGTGTTTCTCGTGCTCCTCCCTCGAAGGTGAATAAATCAGAATGTCGTCCACGAAGATGACCACAAAACGATCTAAGAATTCCTGGAAGATCCGGTTCATCAAATCCATAAACACTGCCGGTGCATTGGTGAGCCCAAACGGCATCACCAGAAACTCATAGTGGCCATACCGCGTACGGAATGCCGTCTTCGGAATATCCTCCTCCCTGACTCTCAACTGATGATAACCTGATCTCAAATCTATCTTAGAGAAACAACGGGAACCCTTCAACTGATCGAACAGATCATCTATACGAGGCATAGGGTACTTATTCTTAACCGTAACCCGATTCAATTTCCTGTAATCAATACACAATCTCAAAGCACCACCTTTCTTCTTAGCAAAGAGGGTCGGTGCTCCCCACGGCGAAACACTAGGACGGATATAGCCCTTATCTAACAACTCCTGGAGTTGAACCTTCAATTCAACTAACTCGGCTGGGGCAAAACGATAAGGTGCCATAGAAATCGGCGCCGTGCCGGGCACTAGATCAATGGAGAACTCAATCTCTCGCTGAGGTGGCAAACTAACAAGATCCTCGGGAAAAACGTCAGAATACTCACAAACCACCCTCGGCAATACAATCTGGGTCTCATCACACTCACTACTCTCAAAGCTAGCAAGTAGACCACTAAGCTCACTCCGCCCTCGCGGATCATACCCCGGTGGCAAAACACTACCAACTCTGTCCCCCAGAAAATGAAAACGTTCTCCGTTAATAGTACAACAAGTGACCCTCTGACGGTAGCAATCAATAAATGCCCGGTATGACGATAACCAGTCCATACCCAAAATAACATCGAAGCCCTTCATGGGCATAACCACAAAAGAAAAAGGGATTCTATGATCATCGACCTCTATATCACAACCCCTAACTCCTTGTTTCAAAATCAATTCACCCCAAGAGGTGACACTACACAAATAGGAGATGCTAACTGCTAACTCCAACTCCAAAATAGATGCGAATGCAGACACAAACGAATGAGATGCACCGTATCAATCAAAACACTAGCAAATGAATTGCAAAACAAGAAGGTACCTCTCACAACCGACGGAGCAGATAAGATCCTTATGATAAAGATACACGCTACCAGACGACCTCTCGATCAACTGCTCACCCTCAGAGCAGAAGATCACCTGATCGGGACGAAGAAGCCCCTTGATTGGCCCTCGAGGCCTGAACTGACGGAGCAGGCAGCTGACTCTGAGTCTGCCTCGAACCCGATGCACCAGACGTGCCACCCAAGCTGTGGGCAAAACCTCTTCATGTGCCCGGCCGACTGCGATCAAAACAAGAAAGCGGCTGACCTCTACCCTGACTCTGGCTCTGAGATCGAGCCGAAGAAGATGCTGCTCTCTGAACTCCTCCCCTCTGAGGACAAGCTGGAGACTTGTGACCCAGCTGACCACACTTGAAACAGGTAATGTCTCCCTGACTGCCTTTCCCAGAACTAGCACTCGGCACTGGAAAAGTAGATCTAGAAAAACTACTCTGAGGCTGCTGAGGAGTGAAACCCCTCTGTCTTCTGCCATCACTCTGGCCATCCTGACTCCTCTTGGAGCCTTTCTGCCTTTCCCCCTCTTCCTGCATCATAATCTCGGTATGGGCTGCTGCATCAACCAATCGCCCAAAATCCCTAATCATAGATCCGACAACTCTCAGCATGAGGCCACGCCTCAACTTCTTCTCAAACTCAATGCAACGGCGTTCCTCAGTCGCCACCAACTCAGGTGCAAACCTGGACAAACTAGTGAATGCAGCCTCAAACTCGGCTACTGACAAACTGTTCTGCTCAAGATGGCAGAACTGATCTCTCAACTTCTCCTGAACAGCTGGAGACAGGTACTTCTCCTGAAAAGCGTCAACAAAAGCCTTCCAAGTACCTCCAATACGACCCTTGGTGAACTTCCACCATTGACCCGCATCCCCTTTCAGCTGAAAAGATGCCAAGGTCACCTTCAGTGCCTCGTCTTCGATGCCTAGCATCTCAAACGTTTTCGTTGTCTGTTCGAGCCATTCGTCTGCCTTAAGCGGCTCGCTAGGATCACCTAAAAACTCGTCCGGGTGAGACCGGAAGAACTCTCTCTTCAGAAAAGAAGGTCCTGTATCTGCCACAACAACCTGAGCCTGATTCTGAGCCCTAAGAATGCCCACTGACTCCCTAAAAGCTCCTGCTATCTCTTGGGCCAAAGCGCCCATAGCCTGCTGGCCTACTGGCTCGGCCACATTGGCCTGGCCAACACCCTCCTGAACTGCCGGAATTTCCTCCGGTATAGGCATTTCCTGCCTGGCCTGCCTACCACGCCTACCACGACCTCGTCCTCGTCCTGACATCCTAATAAAGGAAACAAATACGTTAGCACTCTAAATAATATGCCAAAACTATGACACTCGCGTCCTAATACATTGGACAACAATAAATCACACCACGTAAGCACATAATCACATAAGCACCTACGAATTTCATTCCTGGATAATGATAGTCCCGAGGCGTCACTAAAGTTCCGATTGGAAACAACATTGATCAAGTGCCTTTCCAATAAGACTTTCAGAGACTCAAGGGTCCAATCAACATCCTAGAAACTACATTCCATACCCACATAGTCACATAAACATGTTATCATATAAGCATGTAATCATTACACTAAGTCTCTATCAAACGAGACGAACCCATTGTGATACTAATCACTTCCCACGTACCCAAAGTATTCGAACCCGGTACGCTCTGATACCAAGTTGTAACGCCCTCAAAAATAAACCCATAATACATAATATTAACATGCGGGATTATAAGGAAATAAAGTATCTTATTCCATTCATCAGAGTACCATAAAATAAAACATCATAATAAATGCCCTATGGGCTTACATCTTGCCAAGCCAACACTTGGATACAATTCCATGAGTTCTAACTCAAAAACAAATAAAGCCCTAGGCTTGAAAGTTTACAAGTTGTTCAAATAAAACAAATAAAATAAAGCAAGTCTTCGAGTCCAAATCCTCACAAGCTAAGTCCTTGGAGGTAGTGAACCACCGAACACGAAAATGAAGTTCTATATAGGGTGAGCCACACCAAGAGAGAAATACTAAACCAAGCATATGAATTAACTAAAGCATTAGCATTCGATACATGGTTAACACAAGATAATCAATTTCCAATTTCATGACACGAATGTCTACATTGTCTATGACAAATTGTCTATGACACCTTTCACTTTCCAATACTTATTCAACTTTCCAATTATGTCATTATGGCTTATGGCTCAGAACCTGACCAACTATAATAGTGATCCAGATGTCACAAAAATAAATGAGACTAAAGCTCAAACCACAACACTTCCATACTTCCAACTGATACACATTATAGTGATGTATCACATCAACAACAAATAGCAATATTGCTATTATCAATAAGCACACAAATGAGTGATGCTACTGGAGTCCATCCCCTATCTCCTCCCAACAAATCCGGTTTAGAGGTCCATCCCCTATCTTCCCCTAAACCGTGGAGTTCATCCCCTATCTTCTCCAAACAACATGCATATGCAATGAAACACACAATTGCCATATACAACACATAATCAATACAAGTAATGTTCTGTATTAATTCAACAGTCAACTAAAGTGACTTAATTCCAGTTATACCTAAGCCACATGCAGGGTCTACAACAATCACGACTATCCTCCACCGATAGCCCAAAACAGTTATTTCTAAACAAGAAATAAATACAACAATGTATATAAAATCAACATTCTCATAGGTAAGTATTTAACTACCCAACTATATCATTAATCTCATAATTTCCCCAACTTCGTGAATTAAACCCAATTCCACATTTTTCCCATAAATTAATTATACAAATTAATCTAAGCCAAAACCCTAAGGTTTCTCCCAAAATTACCAAACTACCCCCACATACCAAAATACCAACACTTAGGATTAAAGCATATAAATGGAGTAGGAAATCCCTACCTCGAAGCAAAAACCCAAAAAGAAGAAGACGGATATGATAGCCCAAACTCCAAAGTGCTCCAAATCAACAACCGTTCAGATTAAATGGAAGCCCTCGACCCACTCTACCTTTTTAATGAAGAAACTAGGGTGGAAACACACTCTAGATAGATCAATCCTAAGAGAGAAGATGAGTTGGGAGAGAGAGAACTCGTAACCTAGGGTTTTATAAACTGAAAGGGGCTGAAAAACTGTTTTAAAACACGCTGCTGCGTATTTAAATCGATAGTCCGCCGGCGTACAAAACACCGCCGGCGTAAGAACAAAACCAAGGTCCGCGCGAGCGCAATGATAACCGCTCGAGCGTAGATTCCCCCATTCCAGAACCCACACGAAGAATACACTACCCGCTCGAGCGTCAACAATACCGCTCGAGCTCAACCCGCTCGAGCGTAGAACTCTCACCTGCAGAAGTTTTGCAGGGACCAAGATGCTGGAAGAGTGTAAACCCGCTGAGCTTCGGGAATGTCCGCCGGCGGAAAGGCTATAAACTGGGCAATCAACATCTAGACTAAGGCTCAACCCAACTGTTCGAAACACGCCCAACACATCCTAAAACTCGACCAAATAGAATCAAAGGATGACAACAACCATTACACAAAGATAGAATCTACGGAGCCTAAGTCCGGATACAAACATCGAATGGGAAAAGACCGGGGTCGCTATAGTTTCTCTCGATGAGTTTGTGTCTGATCTTAAGGTCTCTACTTTGCCTCTTACTAGCACTTCTGATATCTCGCCAGCTGCTTCCTCTCCAGCTCCCACTTCCTCTTCTCCTCTTCTTGTTTATTAGCGCTGCAAAGCACTTCCGAGCTTGCCTATCTCTGGCTTTATTGTCCCTTCAGCTGTTTCTTTGGATCCCGCTCCTCCTGCACATCGTTTTCCACAGCGAGACCATCACCCTCCGAACTGGTATGGTTTTGGTAATACATGTTTTTCCCTTTCCTATCAGTCTTTTCTTTCTTGTCTTCATACATATTTTGAGCCCAGGTCCTACAACAAAGCTTGTTATGATCCCAATTGGATTGTTGCCATGAATGATGAGTTAACTGCTTTGGCTAGCACTCAGACTTGGGATTTGGTTTCATTACCTGCTGACAAGAATGTTGTAGGCTGTAAATGGGTCTATAAGGTCAAAACCCTTTCTGATGGGTCTTTGGAACGGTACAAAGCTCGTTTGGTTGCCCAGGGCCTTTCTCAGGAGTATGGGATTGATTATGATGAGATTTTTGCCCTCGTTGCGAAGATGACTACTGTTCGCACTCTTATATCTGTTGCCGTTGCCCATCACTGGCCTTTGTTTCAACTAGATGTCAAAAATGCTTTTCTAAATGGGCATCTTGCTGAAGAAGTGTATATGCGCCCTCCACCGGGTCTCTCTCACCCTCCTGATGTTGTTTGTCGTCTTCGCCGTGCTCTATATGGTCTCAAGCAGTCTCCTCGTGCTTGGTATGAGCGATTTCACTCTGTTGCACTTCAGCTTGGTTTTCGCCCTAGTCATCATGATTGTGCTCTCTTTGTTCGGCGCACTTCTGTTGGCCTTGTTCTCCTTCTCTTATATGTGGATGATATTGATCATCATTGGCTTTGATTATAGTACCATTGAGGAGATTAAGCATAAGTTGTTTCAGGAGTTCGAGATGAAGGATTTGGGGTCTCTTCGATATTTTCTTGGTATTGAGATTGTTACTTCTCCTACTGGATATCTTTCCTCTCAGACTAAATATGCCCGTGATATTCTTTCTCATGCCAATTTCACTGATGACAAAATTGTCGACACTTCACTTGAGTTGCATGCTAAGTTTTCTGCTTCTGATGGCGTTCCTTTTGAGGATCCCACTTTGTATCGCGAGTTGGTTGGGTGCCTTGTTTATCTCACCGTTACTCGTCCGGATATCTCCTATGCTGTGCACATTCTCAGTTAGTTTATTTCTGCTCCTCGTTCCACACATTGGGTTGCCTTATTTCGTACTTTGCGCTACCTTCATGGCACTTTGTTGCAATGTTTGTTGTTATCTACCTATTCGGACTTGACCCTTCGTGTCTATGCTGACGCTGATTGGGCAGGTGATATCTTTGATCGCAAATCCACTTCTGGTCTTTGTGTTTTCCTTGGCGATTCTCTCATATCCTGGAAGAGTAAGAAACAGTCTGTTGTTGCTCGTTCCACTGCTGAGATTGAGTATCGTGCCATGGCTCATGCTACTTCTGAGATCGTTTGGCTTCGGTGGCTTCTTTTTGATATGGGTGTCTCTCTTTATGATCTGACTCCGTTGTATTGTGATAATCAGAGTACTATCTAGATTGCCCATAATTCCGTCTTTGATGAGCGCACCAAGTATGTTTAAATAGATTGTCATTTTGTCAGACAGCATCTTCAGGTTGACACTATTACTCTCCCTTTTGTTCCCTCCTCTCTTCAGTTGAACGTTTTTTTAATGAAGATTGACACTGTTGCTTGTTTTCGTTTTTTTCTTGGCAAACTTTCGATGCTTTTTGCTCTCGCATCCTCAGTTTGAAGGGGGGTATGAATTATTGTAGTTTATGTTATTTATTAAGGGTAGTTTAGTAGTTTAGGTTATTAGGGCTTCATTTTGTTTAGTCTATATATTTGTACTCAGCTTTTTGGTTAATTGATTCAATAAGATACAAATTCGTCTTCTCTGTTTTCACTCTGAAACATGTTCAGTTCTCTATGAAGGAAATTCAAATTAGAAATATAAGACTTTACCAAATCAAAATTAAGTGTTCTCAACTTGGTTAATTTTTGTGCTTCATGCTTTCAAGCAGTTGTTACAATATGCATTTGTGTTTGCCTTGTTATAAAAGTTTTGTGGTGAATAATGGTATCCCAATTTAAAAATATTTGAGACTCTGTAATCTGCTTATTTGATATGCTAACTGCATGGAATTCTATAGGTATCCGTCTCCAAGGCCCGTGCAATAATCGTCCTTGCTGAAGATGGACATGCTGACCAGGTTACCTTAATGAAGAAACTGATATGTCGTGTCTTGATTTTAGACGGTGGTTGATAACTTTTAACTCCTTTTGACACAGAGTGATGCTCGTGCACTCAGGACAGTTTTAAGCCTAATTGGAGTGAAAGAAGGACTACGGGGACACATAGTGGTGGAACTAAGCGATCTTGAGAATGAGGCCCTTGTTAAACTCCGGGGTAGAGATCTTGTTGAAACTGTTGTATCACATGATGTAATTGGTCGCCTGATGATTCAATGTGCTCGTCAGCCAGGCCTTGTGCAGGTCAATTTAGTTACCCTAATTGCAGTTACTCAAAAGAGTATCAACAGAATCTGTCAAAGTGTATACCATTAATTTCTTCAGATAAATATTGTTTACTAATCTGTATCTTCGTTGTATGCGAGTAAGATCCTTCTTGACTATTCATCTGACATGTTGTTAATGCTTCTTCCTTATCAACTGGGCCATGGCAGATCTGGGAAGATATCCTTGGGTTTGAAAATTGTGAGTTCTATATCAAAAGATGGCCACAGTTGGATGGCATGCAATTTGAGGATGCATTGATCAGCTTCCCCGATGCTATTCCTTGTGGTATCATGGCTGCATCCAATGGTGGAAAAATTATTCTGAATCCTGATGACTCCTATGTTCTACAAGAAGGCGATGAACTTCTTGTTATAGCAGAAGACGATGATACTTATTGCCCAACGACATTGCCAACGGTGCTTTCCTTGTCTTACAACATAAAATTTTCAAGTAGATTGCTAGCTAGTTTTTACATTGTTTCCCATTAACCATCTAGAGCAAAAGAGATAATTGCCTTATTTGGGATTTGATCTTGTGCCAAATTGAGTTTTATTTGGGTATATTAGTTGCAAAACTGAAAGCGTGTATATAAAGAGATTGAAGAAATTGATGAATGAAAGCGTGAATGGCTGGACTTAATCTTCAATATTAGATTTTGACTTTGACCATGATATCATAAGAAAATACTTTGCATCTGCTTCAGTTTGAAGCAATGATTTCATGCGTTGAGCTTTTGGTTAGGCATTTTTATGTGATTTTCCTTAATTCACTCCCCATGCATAATCTTTAGATTTATTGTTAATCAGTGTGCTTCAATTTTTAAAGTAGAAATAATTATCTTAATTGATTATCATTTTATTTATACTAGAGATAAAATATATGACTTCTATAGCTGTATCACAGTTTTGTCTATTGTGCATGCTTCTTGTTTTAGAGCATCACATTGATGTGCCAAACCTGATTTTAGAACAAATTTTAACTGACCAAGAATCCTAAACATCAAGTTAACTCTATTATTGCAGGCGAATGTTCTTTAATTTTTCATATCATTGGTCTTGTGAATTCATGGTGGTGCATGTTGATTGATTCAATTGTCTGTTAGACTGCGCGTCATTTATGTAACAGACCACCTCATGCTAGTAGTTCTGATACAGCTTTGCCCTGAACTGCCTTTCCTGTGTCGTTAACTTTTTCTTTTTCTTTTATTTTTTTCTTTTAAAAAGAAGGTGGGTGCCAAATGTCATAGAAGACTTATTTTTTGTGTCCATTATCTTGGGCTAAATCAACTTGCAAAAGGAAAGAGGAAACAAAATAAATGTGTCACTGGTAGCCTGGCCACTCAACAAAGAAATGCTCATTTTCTTTGTCCACATTGTGATGATTCCTTCCATGGAATTTAAGTGAGTGGGGCGTGACGTAAATAAAACTTACATAAGTATAATCGATTTGATCATTCAGGTCACTGAAGCACCATTCATGCATATTGCCCGACCAGCAAGAAAGCCACAGAGGATTCTACTTTGTGGATGGAGGCGGGACATTGATGATATGATTGTGTTAAGTTCTATCTGTCAAAGCCCGTAATTCTTTCTTTTCTTCAACTGAATGCTGCAGGTTTGGAGAGGAAATCTACCCAAAGACTTCATTGTTCCAAAGTCTGCAGAAAAGATACTTTTTTGTGGTTGGCGGCGTGATATGGGAGATATGATTATGGTAATGTAAAAAGGAATCAACCGCATGCATGCTCCCTGGCTGGGGGCAGTTTTCAGTTTACACAATAACATTGTTGTAAAGTTTCCTCCACATCACCACTATCCACTGTTGGTCTTGCCATCAAGTTCTCTATTTTCCAAAACCCTTCACTTCATACATCTGCCTTGGTGCTGCGATGTGCTGCAATAGAATAATCGAAATACTTCCAGCTTGAATTATTTTTCTTTGCTATTTTACTTCAGGTATTGGAGGGCTTTTTAGCACCTGGTTCCAAGTTGTGGATGTTCAATGATGTTCCTGAAAAGGAGAGGAAAAAGAAGCTTATTGATGGTGGTCTTGACATCAACTGTTTGGTGAATATATCCCTTGTTAACCGGAAAGGAAATGCTGTTATACGACGGCACCTGGAAAATCTTCCATTAGAATCTTTTGATTCAGTAAGTAGCTTTAAATTTAGAAACTGACGTCTTCTGTAGTATAATATCAAATGCTGTCAATAAAAATAACAAGTCACGGTATTTCATGGATGGATTGGCACCACCAAGCTGGCCTGCCGAGGGAAAGAGCAAATTTGATGGACGATTCCTTTACGCCAAACAGAGTTATTTTTCAAAAAAATATCATTTTGACTATCTAAAACCCAGTGGATGAGTTTTTTGGGGGAATTTACAAATCAGTACTCCAAAAATAATTACTGATTTATGAAAAAGTTTATGATTTTAATCATTAAAGTGTATAACGTTTATCATAAATCTGTAATTATTTTAGAAGAGTACCACTGATTTGTTCCCCAAACCGACCCCCCCCCCCCCCCCCCCCCCCCCTTCTTTATTTATTTGAATCAGATTAACTTTCTCAGTCTCAGAGATCTTAGCTGCTATTTGTGGCATTCAGGAAGGGTAAAAAAAACCATCATTTTGACTATTTAAAACTCAGTGGATGAGGTTTTGTTTATTTATTTTATTTTGATTCAGATTTTCTTTCTCAGTCTCAGAGATATTAGCTGCTATTTGTGGGGTTCAGGAAGAGTATCTGTCTTTGTTCCTAAATTACGGATACATTGATATGTTTCCTGATTTGTACAGATCTTAATTTTGGCTGATGAATCAGTCAAAGATTCAGCCAGTAACGCTGATTCCAGATCTCTTGCCACATATCTCCTGATTCGTGATATTCAGGTACTTCTTTGAAGGGTGAACTTCAATCTTACTCATGGAACTTGATTTTTGTCAATCAAAGACTACTTTTGTGTGGTTCACCTATTCAAATATCTGTCAACTCCTTGTTTGGCAAGTGGCTGTTTTAGCCTAAAAGCCAAAAAGTTACTAAAAAAATCAAAACGCCTATAACCTATACCAAAAAGTCAAAGATTCCATTTTCTCTCTACTTTTTGCACATCTTTTCGTAAAAAGCTAAAAACTCACTCCAAACATACTAGGTTTTTTTACTTCATATTTTAGCCAAAAAGCCAAAAAGTTACTAAAATAGTCTGTTCCCAAACGCAGTAACTTTTTTTCCCCCTTCCTTTGTAAGTACACATTATTGTAGGGTTCATGGTTTGGGCTGTTTAGAACCACAGTGAGATTGAAAATTGGATTAATAGTCTGATGACAATCATGTTATAGTTTTTGCTTTTGATATTCAAAACCGTGCATTCTAATGATACTAACTACTGCTATCAAGTTGTTAAAGTGATGCAGAATGTGGCATGGAGATTTTATTTATTTTGTAATTTTATTTTTATTGATAGTTTAATTAAGATCTTAATATATTTATTTTCTCATTTTTAGTGAATAAGTTTCCAAGTAATGTTATGATTTAGTTTCCTATTTTAGATTAGGGTTTTATGCATTATAAATATTAGGTCTATCTATTGTAATAGTTTGCTATAAATTATTGATATTGAGTACATGGTTGTTGCCGTTTTTTGAGATTAGGGTTTTGATGACCCTTGTGATCTTCTCTCTTTCTTTCTTTTCTTTTTGATATTTTGATCTTTTCTTTGGATCAATTCTTCATACATACTGGTTTTGGAATCAATTAAATTGTTGAACAGATTTCTTGATAGCTGTTCTGCGTCATAAAGTCTCAACAAGTTAATTCTCTTATGCACCTATTCTGACTTCTTTTTTTTTTTGGTATATAAACCATTGACCTCCCTTAAGATTTGGAAAAAATACAATTAGTCTGATAGTTTTGACATAATTATGCTGACCTCCCCTCCACGTTAACACCTTTAATAGAGAAAACACTTCTACCAATTTACTCTTGCCAATTAATGGTCAAATGACAAAAAGCCCTTCTCTGTTTCCCATCTCTTTTCTCTTGGCCACAAAACTGTCATGGCCAACAACAATTCATTGACCTCTTCAATTGTCATTTTCTCTTCATTCACTAACCTCTTCAATGATTGACAACAATTCGCCGGCAACCTTCAACGCCAACACCAACCCCTATTGCTATCCCAATCTCCACTGTTAACTCTCTCTTTGCCTTTACCCTTCACATCCATTCTCCCATCGCCACCTCTAGCTCCCTCTCTTTTCCCCCTCTCTTGTATTCCTCAAATTGCATTGCCACAACCAAATCACAAAACAAAAACACACCTCGCTGAGGTCACCCACTAGCCTCTCCCCAAAGCCAACTACCTCCTTCCACAACATCAAGCTAGAAATCAAACATTTCAAAGAAGAAAAAAATATCTGTGCCACCACAGTACTTTCATCGTCTCCTCTACCACTCATTTTGTACACATCAACCTAGAAGTAAAACGTACCAAGGGGAAAAGAAAACCTCCACCATTGTGAGCCACCACAGCCAACAATTGAAGTCATAAATCAACCAAAAATTGAATTCATAATCAACCAAAAATTGAAGTCTTAAATCAGCTAGCAACAACAAAAAATGGCAATAACTCCATCTCTCTCATTCCCACCTCTACGGATCCCACAATGTCACTTTGTCCATTGCCTTCAGAATCATCCCTGATTTGAGAGAGAAAACCATGGCAATCATGGTGTTAACATAGGGAAAAAAAAGGAGGATGGTAGAGTTTGACCGGGAAGTAACAGATGGGGGAAGAGTGTTAGAATAGTGTGTGTGTAATTTAATTCTATAATGAGGGGTACTATTGTCGTATTGTCATACTATGTTTAATATAAATAAATGCTGAGGTGAAGGGTTGGGTTAACAACCCTAAACCTATTATTGCCATAATCTTCTTTCTTCCTTCTCTCTCTATCTCCAACCCTAACCCTAATTTCTACATACTTCACACTTTAACTTGATATCAGAGCATCCGATTCTCCTCAAATAAGTGCTCAATAGAATCTGGAGATCATCACGAGGTGAATGTGTTGTGTTGACGTCATCATCCGTATGATGATGTCAACGTGATCACTTTCCGTACGGACGTCGTGTTCCAGCGAACTCATGGTCTGACTCGTTTCTACGTCCTGAGATTTATGGTGATTTTTGTGGAATTAATTGAAGCCATTTGATGTGGGTTTTTTATTTTTGAATGATTTTCGAATTTATGGTAGTCTGTTCTGTGATCTACGATTTCTGCCCTTGTTTCTTGTTTTTGATCGCTTGGGTCTACCTTATAGGGGCTAACTCAAGCCTTTGAGGCTTGATTTGGTGTTTGTTTTGTGATTCGGTGCACCAGTAGTGTTTTCTATCTCCTAGAATTCAATTTTCCCTTTGATGTTATTGTTGCTGTTGCTGCTGTTGCTGCTGTATGTTCTGGGTTTACATCTCCTCTTGTTGCTTCCTCTTGCTGATTTGGTGTGGTTCCGTTCTTGCTCCTACTGGTTGGGTGATTATTTTGTGTCTCTTGTTCTCATGGCTGAGGATAAAGCTCTAATGGTTAGGTGATAGCAACTTCTACTTGAAGGCTGCATGGTTGGCATTGGCAAACACCTTGCGCCAATGTCCAACCAAGGCCATGGCATGATGGTGGCATGCCAAGACAGCAAGGTTAAAAGTTGCCAAAGTGTTGAAGCAGCAGCACACTACTCTTGGCCAAAGTATGGGCAACAGTTGCACAGATGCAACGCATTAACATGACCTCAATGTGGGCTGCAGCATACTTGGAGGTTGAAAGCAATCAGTATACAAGACTTGGTCTGGTGGCCAAGACAACCAAATTCGTGGCTGACTTGATGAGGCAAACAACATAGTAGTTATCAGCAGTTATGCATGTCTGTTGGCAGCAGTTACCTATGTTGGGCAAAGACAAGGCAAGCCTGGAAATCAGGAACCAAGGCTAGAAAACAGCAGCAGTTAATAGCAGTTAGTCCCAGAATTGTTCCTAAGTCCCTAGGTAGTTGGGGGTGTCAAATGCCATGCCACTTGGCATGCTTTCCTTGTAATGATGGTTGTATGTTTGTAACTGATTGTAAGCCTATTTAAGGCATAGCCATGGAACTCGAAAATAACTAAGTGTTTTGTAAGAGTTTCTATAGGCACTCCTTTGTATTGTTGGTACAATTAATAAAGGTTGGGAATTTTCCTGTAATTGCTGCCTACTCTGTTACTTGTTCTAACACTTTGTGTGGGTGTGTATTCATAATTGGCTGAGACTAAGTGCTGTAACTTAGTGCCATTACAGGCTGAAAATTTGAAACGAAAATTGACCCTGTAACATTAGGGATGGTGGTGATGATTGGCTAGGGATGATGATTTGCCCAAGTCTATTGCTACAAAGAAATTGAATGGTTTGAATTACTTGGCTTGGGTACATGCTATGAAGGTGTTTTTAGGTTATGCTTGTACCCAAAAAGGTTATCGTTGTTATCATCCCAAGTCTCGTCACTATTTGGTCAGTGCTAATGTAGCCTTTTTTGAGTCTACCCCTTTCTTCTCTTCTCCTGGCCAGCGGTTGTCTTCTGATCTTATGTCTTGTGGTGAGGGGAAGCCTTCTTTCCCTACTCCAACGCCTACTCTTTCGGTGCCGAATATGTTCTCCTCTCCTTCCTCTTCACCTGTGCCTTCCACTCTTGATCCACCTCCCATTATTGTTCCACCTCTTTCATTGCCATTGCAGGTTTATCAACAATCCCAAGCTTGATGTTTTGTTGCTTATAGCTCGGCTGGTTTGTCTTCTTCGTTAGAGGTTCCTGCACCCTTTTCTCCTTTTGCCTTTACTGATTTGCCTATTACTTTATGTTGAGGTAAACGTGCTTGCACACGGCATCCTATTTCAAAATTTGTTTCTTATGCTCATGTTTCTCATGTTTTTCTTTCCTTTGCTTGTACTTTGTCTTTTGTTTCTATTCCCAACTCTTATCGGCAAGTCTTCTCTACCTCTAGCTGAAAACATGCTATGGATGGGGAAATGCGTGCTCTTCATCAGAATCAAACATGGGAGCTCACTACTCCTCTTGGAAAGCTATTGTTGGGTGTCGTTGGATTTGTACTGTGAACCTCCTTGATGGCTTTGTTGAACGCCTTAAGGCTTGCTTGGTTGCTAAGGGGTACACCCAAACATATGGTGTGGACTATCTTGAGACCTTTTCCCTTGTGGCTCGTCTCAATTCCGTTCAAATACTTCACTCTATTGCCGTTAGTTGTTCATGGCCCTTATATAAGCTTGATATAAAAAATGCCTTTCTCCATAGTGATTTGCATGAAGAGGTATATATGGACCAACCCCCTGATTATGTTGTGCCTAGTCATCAGCATCTTGCTTGTCGCATGCTTAAGGCTTTGTATGGCGTAAAGCATTCTCCTCGTACTTAGTTTAACTGCTTCGGTGCTGTCGTGCTTGCCTACGGGTTTAAGTGATCGACTTCTTATCATTATGTTTTTGCTAGCCAATCTTTTGCTGGGATTGTCGTTTTGATTATTTATGTGGATGACATTATTATCTTTGTTTGTGACTCTAATGGGATTGTTGATTTGAAACACTATTTAAGCTAGCAGTTCCATACCAAGGACTTGAGGAATCTTCGGTATTTTTTTTGGGATTGAGGTTGCTCGTTCTTCTGAAAGTATGTGCTCGATTTTCCTTCTGAGACTAGCCTCTTGGGTGCCCGACCCATTGATACTCCTATGGACTCGTCTGCCAGACTTGATGGTGAGCATGGTGAATTATTCTCCTATGTTGGTCGATATGGTCATTTGGTTGGGAAATTGATTTATCTCACTGTCACACGTCTGTATATTACATATGTTATGAGTATGGTTAGTAGGTTTATGCTTGCTCCCTGCCATCCTCACTTCGATAATGTGTCGTATTTTACGTTACTTAAGAGTGCCTCTGGCTGCGGCCTGTTCTACTTTGTCTGTCAGTGGCTTTAGTGATGTTGATTGGGCTGGTAGTCGCATTGATCGTCATTCTACTTCTAATTATTGAACATTTGTTGGTGATAACCTGGTTACGTGGCGTAGCAAGAAGCAAAATGTTGTTGCCTGATCTAGTGCCGAGGCTGAGTATCATGCGATGGCCCATATTGTTTCTGAGATGTTATGGGTTCGCTCTTTTTCGTAGGATTTTGGTTTTCTTGTTCCTACTCCTATGCATGTGTTGTGATAATCAAGTTGCTATCTTCATTGCTAGTAATCCGGTGTTTCGTGAAGGCACTAAGCATATTGAGGTTGACTGCCACTTCATTCAGAATTTGTTGTTACGGAAGCAACTTGTATCTCCTCTCCTATGTTCGGTCTGATAATCAACTGGGTGATATTCTTACTAAATTTTTAGCTTGTTCTTCCTTTCAACGCTTGTCTACCAAGCTGGGCATGTTTAATCTCAATGCTCCAGCTTGAGGGAGAGTGTTAGAATAGTGTGTGTGTCTATTTTAATTCTATAATGAGGGGTACTATTTTCATATTTTCATACTATGTTTAATATAAATAAATGCTGAGGTGAAGGGTTGGGTTAACAACCCTAGGCCTATTATTGCCATAATCTTCTTTCTTCCTTCTTCTCTCTCTATCTCTAACCCTAACCCTAACCCTAACCCTAACCCTAACCCTAATTTCTACATACTTTACACTTCAACTAAGAGGAATAGAGAGGTGAGGTGGAGGTGGTGTGGCTTTGATGGAGTAGGCGATAGATTTAGCATGGTAGTGGCGGGTTGGTTTTGACAGGCTTAACCCATTTAATTGGGTCCCTTCTTATTATGGGTTAAATTGGAATTTTATTGTATAAATGAAGTTTAACATTAAATAATTAGTAGACTTCTTACGGTGTGGGCTAAATTGTCATTCAAATTAAAATTTAAGCAAGATCAGTGTGGGTATGCCAAAACTATGGGACTTATTGTAATTATTCTAAGCCTTAGGGGAGGTTAGTATATTTACCCTTTTCTTGTTGAGAAAACTGTGTTTTAGTGAGAACAATTCAAAATAATTGTACTTTCATGAAGGTTCAAGTGAGAGTTGTCTTATGTCACAACTTTTGCTTTTACACCTCTGTGAAAGTTGCAATTATTTTAAGTTGTTCCCTCTAAAATGTAGTTCCTCCTTTATTATTTTTCTTTTCTTATTTGGTCGATTCTCACTTTGTTTTTTTCAACATCAACGCCTCATTATGGGGCTATGTAGGGCACCATTTTCTACTTTAAAAGATTTAGTTTATTTTTAAAGTACTGAAATCCTGTGCAGGCTTGTTATTCTTCTAACATTTTTATAAATCGCCTGCATTCCTTGCGTCTGTTTAGAAACATCTCTTTGCATTCCTTCCAACACAATGAAGTTTGTGTGGCATATAAGAATCAATCCATTCACTAGGTTGGGGGAGTTTTTTATTTTTATTTTATTTTTCTAGATAAAAGGTCACATGGACCATTCTCTCCTATATATACATATACATATCTATATGTGGGAAGTAGGCACAACCCTCACCTTGGTTTTCTGGGGGTTTGATTGTGTTGGCTAACATGAGAGAACAAAGATGGGAAGCCATGAGGAGGGCAATGTTTTGGGTTCTATTGGGGCTTGTATTACTTGCTTAAAAGCTTGGTTTTTGAGAGATTCCACCACCTGGTAGTAAGTCCAATCAGAGCCTAGCACCTTTGCCAGATTTGGGCTTTTCTTCACTAATTTGGAAGGTTGTTTTTGTGGTGTGTGTTCATGATATTTCTTCCTAAGAGGTAACTATTAGAATAATATATTATTATTTGAGTTATTATTTTGTAATTATTGATCTTCATTAATATAAATAGGGGATGATATTCTAATCATTCCCTAATCTTGGTATTTTCTAAATTTATCATGGTATCAGAGCCTAACCCTAAATCGTAAACCCATCTCCCCAAACAGTTCTATCACCCATCGGAGCCTCCTGCTACTAGCTGGAGACAACCCACTTCATTCGACTAGGTGTGAATGGTCCCCTAGGGTTCGAAACTCAAGTGGTTCTCTTGTAACTTCTTCGCAGACTGTCCTCTCTGTGATCGACTTCGACTTCTCATCCATAACAGCATCGCTGATAGCCTCCTGGCCTAGTTGACTGCCATTGACAGCCCTCCTGGCCTAGTTGGTTGCCACCGACAGCCCCGTTCACTTCACGCGACACCTCTGATGGCCTTCTTCCCTCGTCTTTCTCTCTGGTTTCGTTTGTTTGTTTGGTTTTGTTTTTTTATATATGTCGACATCTCTGATGGTTTTGTTTTTTTATTTTTTCGTTTGTCAGTATCTAGTTTTGTGAATAATGCTTCTCTGACCTTCAAAAAAAAAGAGAGTATGAGTTGTTAATTCTTTATACTGTCATAGTAGTCGTTGTGTGAGTTGTTAATTCTTTATACTGTCATAGTGGTCGTTGTGTTTGTTTTTCCCATCCACTACCACCTTTCGGGTTTGTGATTGGCACTAGTTTTGTTGAGGGTTCGATAGTACAGTATCTATGGCAGATTCCACCAGTTTGTCGACACCTAAGAGTGAGAGCTCCATTATACCTACTACTATGACTGATAACCTCAACCCTAGTATTAAAATCACCACCTCTCCATTCAATGGTCAGAACTATCTAGCGTGGTCGCAAAGTTTGACTTTGTTTTTGATTATGGGAGATTACCAACTGACCCGGGTTATGACTAATGGGAGATTACCAACTCTTTGATTATGGGTTGGCTTATTCATTCGTTGGTACCAGACATTGGCGAGGGCTACTTATCTATGGAGACCGCCTAGGATGTTTGGAATGCTGTGGTTGCTACCTATTCCTGCAAAGGGAATTTCTCCCAGGCATTTGAGTTACGCCGCTCTATTGAGAGCTCTGTTCAAGGGGAGCAGACAGTTCTTCAGTACTTCACCTTCCTCACTAATGCCTGGAAACGCCTTGATCACTTGCAGGACTATAAGCCTGTTTGCACTGCTAATTTAGTCAGGTACAGGAAAGGGTCTTCAAGTTTCTGGCAGGGCTCAATGTGGAGTATGACTCGATTCGGAGTCGAGTTTTGAGTATGGACATTCTTCCCTTCAGGAGGCATTTGCCTATGTACAGAATGAGGAGAGTCGCCGGTCTGCTATGATGTCTCCTGTCTCTACTGATCACTTCGCATTACTGTTTACTCCTAGAGATGGCCTTAGCCTGACTCCCATCCCTCCGTCTGTCGCTAATGAATCTATATTCTGTGATTACTGTAAAAAACCGCGGCATACTCGTGAGACATGTTGGAAACTTCATGGGACTCCATCCGGGGGTCGAGGTGATCGGTCTGGTTTTCGAGGAGGTCGGTCAGGCCAGTCTAGAGGACAGGGTTCTCATTCACGGGCTTATCAGTCTAGTACCGTAGATATACTTTATTCTACTTCCACTTCCGTTGGCCAGCCTTCTGATGGTCTCTCTGGCACGACTACTCCTGAGCTTGAAGATATTCTGCGTCACTTAGCCTCTTCTCCTTGTGTTTTCCTATCTCATAAGTCTTTGCCCTAGCTTATTGATTCTGCTGCCTCAGATCATATGTCTGGCTCCTTTGACCTTTTCTCTGCCTATAAGCCATCTTTCAGGTCAGGATAAAGTTAGGATTGCAAATGGTACTGTTTCTTTCATTTTTAGCTATGAGCACGGATACTCCGAAATGGTCCCCGTACGCGTATCGGATACATATCGGGTATGGATACGCGCCCGATATGGCGGGCTACGTATCAGATACGGCAAAGAAGTACCTAATTTTTTTTAATTTTTTTTAAAAATTTCGGATACGTTTGGGATATGCGAGGATACGTCAGAGATACGGTCGGGATACTTTTGGGATATGGTGGGACAAAAAATTAATTTTAAAAACTTATAATGGGGTCAAACTATAAAATAACAAAAGTAAGGTAAAATAAAAAAAAATAAAAAAATCAATCAACCAAACCCTACCTAGGTCACGACAGTAGCAGCAAAGGAGGAGAGGAGGAGGAGTCGTCTCTATCAACCAACAACCAGCAAGGAGTCGTCGATCAGGTTCGCGAATAGCAGCTCATCGATGATCAGGTTCGTCCCTTTCTCTCTCTCCCTCCCTTTCGCTCGATCTCACTCTCTCTCTCTCTCTCTCTTTTTCTCTTTCTCCCTCTCCCTCTCCCTCTTGCTCGATCTCACACTCTCTCTCTCTTTCCCTCTCGGTCGATCGCTCCTTCTCCCTCTATCGTCTCTCGCTCTCCCTTTTGATTTGTCTTTTTTTTTTTTTTGAACCAGTCCAGTCCCTTTCGATCTGTCTGGACTCGACACATTTTTTTTTTATTTTTTATTTTAGAAGTATACTCCGCATGTAGACTGTAATCTGTTTTGGCCCTATTTGATATACAATTTTTTTTTTTTAAGTATACTCTGTAACCTGATTTGGCCCAATTTGATGTATCATATATATATATATATATATTAGCTTTTGTATTTATAAAATTTTTGATTATTAGTTTAAAAGAATTAAAATAAGTTGTAAGTGTGTTTGGTTATAAAAAAAAGGTTGAACCTATTTGGCTAAATAAGTTGTCACATTTTTTTTTTTGTGAAAAAAATATTAAAAATGTCCTAAAAATTATAATTAATTTCTTATAAGCAAATAAATAAATAAATAAACTTATTAATAAATAAATAAATTTTGTAAATTCCCCCCTTGCTCGATCTCACACTCTCTCTCTCTTTCCCTCTCGGTCGATCTCTCCTTCTCCCTCTATCGTCTCTCGCTCTCCCTTTCGATTTGTCTTTTTTTTTTTTTTTTTTTGAACCAGTCCAGTCCCTTTCGATCTGTCTGGACTCGACACATTTTTTTTTTATTTTTTATTTTAGAAGTATACTCTGCATGTAGACTGTAATCTGTTTTGGCCCTATTTGATATACAATTTTTTTTTTTTTAAGTATACTCTGTAACCTGATTTGGCCCAATTTGATGTATCATATATATATATATATATTAGCTTTTGTATTTATAAAATTTTTTATTATTAGTTTAAAAGAATTAAAATAAGTTGTAAGTGTGTTTGGTTATAAAAAAAAGGTTGAACCTATTTGGCTAAATAAATTGTCACATTTTTTTTTTGTGAAAAAAATATTAAAAATGTCCTAAAAATTATAATTAATTTCTTATAAGCAAATAAATAAATAAATAAACTTATTAATAAATAAATAAATTTTGTAAATTCCCCCCTCCCCCCCTCCCTAATTTGAATTGCATTATGGTTGTTATGGGTGATGCTATATTGTTGAACTTTTGCTTTAAGTTTTATTTTTATGTATGCTACATTACTAAAAATTGTAAAAATAATATTTTGTATGAATGTATCCCCGCCGTACCCGTATCTTAGTTTTTCAAAATTTGTCGTATCGCCGTATCCGTATCGTATCGTATCGTATCGTATCGTATCCGTATCCGTATCCGTGCTTCCTAGATTTTTGGGAAAGGTTTAGTCCATATCACTCCTACCATACCTCTATCTTTTGTTCTCCATGTTCCCAATTTTTCTGTTAACCTGTTATCCTTGAGTCGTATTACACAGGATTTGAATTGTAGTGTGACGTTTTTCATTGATCATTATCCTTTTTAGGACCTTGTCACGAGGAGGACAATTGGCAGTGGTAGTGCAGAAAATGGTCTTTACATCCTGGATCAACCGGACAAGCTTGCTCATTCTTCCACCACGAGTCCTACTACCCAAGATGATTTATAGTTGTGGCATCGGCGTCTTTGGCATCGTTCTTTTTATTTACTTAAGCATTTATTTCCATCTGATTTTGCAAATAATAATGTGTTTGAGTTTCTTTGTGAGTCTTGGAAAACAACACAGAGTCTTGGAAAGTTTAGTTTCTTTTTCATTAATACATTCTGATGTCTGGGGTCCATCTCGTGTTATGTCTGTGAAAGGTCATCGATAGTTTGTTACATTTATTGATGATTTTTCTCGTACTACTTGGGTGTATCTCATGAAAGACGAGTGAGGTTTTTACTATGTTCTGTAATTTTCATAAGATGATTTGTACTCAGTTTGGGGCCACCGTCAAAATCTTCTATTCTGATAATGGAGGGGAATACATAGATTCTGGGTTAGGGCAATATTTTTCTGCTCATGGCATTATCCATTAGACCTCTTGCACCAATACCCCTCAACAAAATAGGGTGGCGGAACGCAAGAATCGTTATCTTCTTGACATCGCTTGGTGCATGTGTTTGTCTATGAGTGTGCCTCGGTCCTACTGGGGCGACGTTGTTTTCAACGCTGCCCATCTTATTAATCGTCTTCCTGCCCAGGTCTTGCAAAAACAGGCTCCCCTTCAAGTCTTCCTAGGTTCCGAGTCCTTGTTTTCTATTCCTCCAACAATATTTGGTTGTGTCTGTTTTGTCCACAATTACTCTCCTACTCATGGTAAGTTGGACCCTCGCTCCCTCAAATGTGTTTTCCTTGGGTACTCTCTTACTCAAAAGGGGTATAAGTGTTACCACCCTCCTTCTCGTAAGTGTTTTGTGTCCATGGATGTCACATTCTTTGAGTCCCAATCCTATTTTTTGTCCTCTTCGCTGTCACAGTCATCCCTTCAGGGAGAGCCTTGGTGTGGAGTGATTTATGTGATTCCTATGGTGGAACCAGTTGTTCTTGCATCACCTTCTCCTATTGGGACTACAGAACCCGATGTCACCAAGGATAGGGAAGGGCAAGTATATGTCAGGGATAAAGACAGACAGAAAGTTAACTGGATACAAGAGACCACTTCTGCTCCTCCTCTGCTATCTTCTGTTTCTGATTAGTGTCCAGGTAACTTTGAATCTCTTGAGTCCATTGATGTTGATGTTCCTATTGCCAAGAGAAAGGGTGTAAGATCTTGTACTCAACATCCTATCTCAAATTTTGTGTCCTACTCCCATTTATCGTCCTCCTATAGGGCGTTTGTGTCAAATATTTCCTCTGTTAGCATTCCTAACCATTTTCAGGATGCTTTTGCTACCTCTGAGTGAAAACTTGCCATGATTAAGGAAATGAAAACACTTAGGAAGAATGGCACTTGGGAATTGATTGAGTTACCTAAGGGCAAACGACCTGTGGGATGCAAATGGGTGTATACTGTGAAACACAAAGTGGATGGGTCTATTGAGCGTTACAAGGCTAGACTTGTGGCAAAAGGGTTCACTCAGACATATGGCGTTGACTATCAGGAGATCTTTGCATCAATGGCTAAGATGAATTCGGTTAGAGTACTTCTCTCTTTAGCAGTTAATCTAGACTGGCCATTTCATTAGTTTGATGTAAAGATTGCCTTTCTCCATGGTGACCTCGAAGAAGAGGTATATATGGACATTCCTCCTGGTTTTGAAGATCATCAGACAAAAGGCAAAGTATGCAGGCTTCGCAAGTCATTATATGGTTTCAAACAGTCTCCAAGGACTTGGTTTGAGAGATTCACTCAGGCTATGCTTAAATATGGCTTCACACAGAGTCAGACAGATCACACGTTGTTTGTGAAACATTCCTCACGTGGTAAGACTGCAACACTCTTTGTTTTTGTAGATGACATAGTTCTTACAGGCGATGATAGTGAGGAAATACCTCTATTGAAGAAATATTTAGATAGTGAGTTTGAAATCAAAGAATTGGGGAGCTTGAAGTATTTTCTGGGAATTGAAGTTGCTCGCTCCAAGGATGGGATATTTATCTCACAGAGGAAGTATGTGCTTGACCTGTTAAAGGAAACTGGGATGCTTGGCTACAAGGCCTGTGACACTCTACTGGAACCCAATCAGAAACTAGGGGATGATGAAGGAGGCGCAGCTGTTGATAAGGGGAGCTATTAGCGATTAGTGGATAAGTTCATTTACCTATCTCACTCCCGTCTTGATATTTCTGTTGCTGTCAATGTGGTTAGCCAGTTTATGCATGCTTTTTATCAAATTCACTTCGAGGCTGTCATGACAATTTTGAGGTACTTGAAGTCTGCTCCTGGTAAGGGCCTTTATTTTTTAAAGTATGATCTTCGTGTGGAAGCCTATACAGATGCTGACTAGGTTGGATCAGTAACTGATAGGAGATTGACTTCAGGGTGTTGCACTTTTGTTGGAGGCAACCTATTTGGAGGAGTAAGAAACAGAATGTGGTTGCCAGGTCAAGTGCAGAAGCTGAGTTTAGAGCTATGGCACAAGCGGTGTGTGAGCTCTTATGGATCAAGTTATTGTTGAGCGATCTAGGTATTAATCAGACGGACTCCATGTGGTTATATTGTGATAATAAGGCCGCTATCAACATTGCTAACAATCCGGTTCAACATGATAGGACAAAATGTGTTGAGATTGATCGCCACTTCATTAAGTAGAAACTCATTAGTGCCATAATATGTACTCTTTTTGTGCAGTCTGGTGAACAACTTGCTGACATCCTTATCAAGGGAGTTGGGAGTAAGTCCTTTCATGGCATCTTAGGCAAGCTGAGCATGAGAGATATCTTCGCACCAGTTTGAGGGGGAGTGTTAGAATAATATATTATTATTTGAGTTGTTATTTTGTAATTATTTTATGCCTTATGGCTCCCTTATAATTATTGATCTTCATTGATATAAATAGGGGATGATATCCTAATCTTTACCTAATCTTGGTATTTTCTAAATTTATCAGTAACTGTTGTACTCTATCTAGATTCTAACACTTCAAGTTATGGGCATAAAGTTCTTGTTTGGCAACTTCTAGTCTTAGCCAAAAAGTCACTATAATTTGTTACATCACTCTCTCTACTTTTCTGTACATCTTTTTGTGAATTGATTCGAAAAGAGTTACTATAGCCTATTCCCAAACGATTTACTATTTTGGTGATAGTGAATTGATTTGAATTTTTCCTATGGTTTTTCCCTCTTCATTGGAGGTTTTTCCACATTAATTTGGAGTTCTTGTGTGGTTGATTAACTCTTGGGTTCTTGGTTTATTATTGATGGGTCATTTCACACACCAAAAATAAACACTAAACTATACCAAATTTCTTAGAATAATGGTAAGTCCAGGTTCTCGATGCACAAGGACAAATGGGAAATTAAACTAATTTAATTGTTAAATTCTTGAATTAATTTTGTTGAAAAAGATGGTTGTTCATAACCTAATGATAATGAAATTAAACAAAGTGATTAAACTAGCAATTATAAGTAAAAATGAAGTTACTGATTTTGGGAAAAACCTAGGGTAATGAATTACCCACTAGTCACATAAATAAGGTTTCAATTTGAAAATCAATTATGTTACGGTTCGAACCAAATAATACTTCGTAACTACAAGCTCGAAGCATTGATCAAGAGAATTAACATGTTCAATATATAGGCACGAATCATCTCAAGTAATACGAGTCATTTGCTCTAAACTAGGGTAGCAACACAACTTGTCCCTCGTAGTATCGCTCATCTCATACCTTAAACATGAAAGAATAGAAAACTATTGTATGGAAAGCATTCAACAATCACAGAAAGCAGAATATTTGAAGAAATAATGGAAATAATATTTGAAAACTTCTTGAGAACCATACAACACCAAAAAGAAAATCCTATTTACTTGGCTAGGGTTTCATAAACCCTAGAAATAGGAGCCTAGTCACTCATGGAGGCGTGGGAAGAAGTAGAAGAAGAAGCCTCCATGAAAATCGCCCTTGAAGCTTGAGAAATCTCTTTCCAAACCCTAGCCCTTTCTTTTCTCTGAAATATTTTCAAACTCTCAAAGCAGCCTCTTTTCTTCTTTTTATTTCTAGCAGAACGGACTTAAATTTCTGTGCACGCAACCCTAGGGGGCTGCTCGAGCGCCACTCTTTTCTACTCGAGCGATGGTGGGTCGCACGTGTGGTGAAGCCTGGCCGCACGTGTGGTGAGGTGGCAGGCCCTGGAATTTTCACTACTCGCACGAAGAATCTGCTTTTGCACCACTTTTTGCTTAAATTTGCATGTTGCCTCCCAAATCTGTACAAATGCAAAAAATACATCATCTTCACCAAATAAACAAAATTCAAAGACTATAAATGTAACTTAATCGGCCTCAATGTGGTACCTTTCGGCCTACATCACATCCCCCAACTTACATTTTGCTAGTTCTCGAGCAAAACAATAGAAATAAGAAAAATAAAATGCTCTAAGCCACTTTCGTAGGGATCACGATTGCATTTAGCGTATGCAACAAGCCTTTGAACCGCAAGGTTATCCCAAGTGGACGAGTATAGTCTCGTGAGGGTTTCCAGAAATGATACCCACAAACATCTACATATTCACATTTACTCGACAATAAGTAATCACATTACTCCAACTATTAATTAACTTATGTGCCAACTACAGTGTGATTTTAAGACATGATGAGTCATTCAAGGCGCAGTGGACAAACATGAAGGAATCTATTAAGCAAGAACCACAATTCAGTATTACAAAAGTTAAGTCCCCTGTACTTGCGAATGCTAGTAAACGCATCATCAGTGCCTTTGGTGTAAAGTGCAGTCTCCATAACTAGTTAACTGTCCACTATAATAGCCATAGCCCAGTGTAACTCATAATAACACCCAACATATATAGAAAAACTAAATTTTGGCAACCAAGATTCTCTAATTTTTCTCTTTTTATTTTTTTATTTTTTTTAGACTGTGTAATGTCTAGGTCCCTTAAGCTTTCTAATCAACCCATGTAGCAAGCATTGGGTCAATGACTCCCAAATCGGACGGTTTTAGGGCACTAGGTGTGAAGACACCCCTACAGGCTTAATAACTCGAGCTGAAAAGGCTTATGGATCCGCACAAGTCATTATTTTTCTTTAATTGTGCAATGTCTAGGTCCCTTAAGCTTTCTAATTAACCCATGTAGCAAGTATTGGGCCAATGACTCCCAAACCAGATGGTTTTAGGGCACTAGGTGTAGAGACACCCTTACGGGCTTAATAAATCGAGTTAAAGAGGCTACAAATCCAAACAAGTCAAGTTTTTTTTTTTTGTGAGAATAATCAAGGCTACTCATTTATTCTTTTCTACAACAATAGCAATTATCAATGATGTACACCAGGGATTAGAATAGAGAGGTCACCGCTATGATAGTGTGTTCATGTGAATCAAGGTATACTCATGACAAATGTACTAATACCACAAACACAAACAACTCTCCTAGAGCAAACATCACATGTGAGTATTTATCCAATAAATCCTTTTTATATAAGTCCACTGTGTTTCCCAATTAACATATGCTTATATCACCACCATACTAGCCAAAAAACTAACATCAAGCGAAGTGGTGCAATCAAGTACAGCAAGTGCAAACATGAATTGTAAGTATAATTACCCTCACCTCCCAACTGAAATACAACATTGTCCTTAATGTAAGCAACTGTAAAGTAGATAGTAAAATGAGAGAGAGGATATTACCATAAGGCGTAAGCACACATCCAGCAAGGCAGGGACGAACCAAACACACACACACACACACACACACTATTTGTTTTTTTTTTTTTTTGGACTGTGTATAGTATAAAAGGAAAAGAAAAATAAAAAATAAATAAAAAAAACAAAATAACTAAATAAATAAATAAAACAAAGAAAATATACCGTATATCACTGATTTGGATCCGGCGGTGGTGGAAAGTGTTGCTCAAATAAGTCATGCATCAATGTCCGCGTCTCGAATGCCTCATCATGAACCCTAGTGCCAAGCTGATCAAAACGTTGCTGGCTCGACTCTTGGTATGCGTAGAAGTCAGTTTGCATAGATACAACTGATTGCTAATACTAGAGTTGATGGGCATTAACTTGGTCAAATGTCATCTGCGAGTAATCCCGATATGCCTGATAGTCCGTTCGGAGATTAACCACAAATTGCTGAATGGCGGCTTGATTATCCAAAATAGCCTGATATTGCGCGCGTCATACAGAATGGCAGTGGCGGTGCACTGGCGCAGTGGCTTGGCTTGGCCGGAACATCGAGGACTAGTGGAGACAGCAGGCGAGTAGTGGTTTGGCGCCATTGGGTTTTAGCATAGAACATTTGTGGCTGAAGCTGAACCTTATTGGGGTCGAGTGGTAAGTCCCTTGGCCTTTGATGAGTGTTGTGATGAGGTTGGCGAAGGGGAGGGCCCATGTAGAATTGCCTCGGGTGTTGCACAATTTGACTTTGTTCAGTATATGGGCCATTTGGTTGAAGATCAATGAAGGGATGTCGACCCAAAACCCAAAATCAAATCAATGCAAGGCGCGGAGGAAGTCCCCTCATCGCTTTTCCTTATGGCCTAGAGGTATGACATTCTTTTTGAGACCACATTAAGGAAGAGGAGGCGGTGTGGTAAGTTAGCCCGACAGATGTTGGTGCGGTTGTCATCATCCTGCCACCCCTCATAGAATTCAGTCACTAGTGCCGGGACTGTGAGTTCCCAAGTGAACATCGGGAACTGCTCTGCATTGATAGTGTCCATTGAGCAGTTTAGAACCTCAGCAATGGAAGCTAGTGTGGCCGCTAACTCCACCCCGTCAACAACGGAAAGAAGGGCTCTCGAGGCCTTGTCACTGATATACATGTTTTGATAAAATGCCCACACAATGCAAGGATATGTTGGTTCAGTGACGTGGCATATGCCCAGTAGACCCCAGTCTTCAAGTTCTTGCACACTCCACGTAGTGGGTTGGTGGTGTCGAAAAAAGGCCACGTCAAAGGATGTGTCAAGAGGCAATTTGTTTGTCAACCCACATGGCGGTTGGCACATCCCTAGCTGCTATGTTGGCATTGCAAGGCCGTTTAGCTGCTCGGCGAGACGATGCCATACCTACACAAAATAATACAACCAACACAACAAAAAACGTGGAACTATTATATCAGAACTAATCAAACATCGCATGCATGCATGAATCACTCAAATCCTCATTGTCATCACATCACCGGGAAATTTATTTTTTTTTGTGTTTTTTTCGTGTTTTTTTTTTTTTTTTTTGGTTTTGAATACTGTCCTAAATTAACTTAGACTAAGTTAGCATGAAAAAAAATTGACAAACGAAATTATAAAATATAAGCAATAAATAAATAAGTTAGTAGAGGAAAAGAGAAGAAAATTAAATAAAATAAAATTTAAAAAATACAAAAAATAAAAACTAAACCACTAACCAATTGAACTAACAATTAAATTGAAGTTAAAGAAATAAGAACCACTAACTAACCAATAAAACTAAACAACTACAATAAACAAAAATAAGCAACCACATTTTTTTTAATTTTTTTTTTCCAGCCGCACGTGCGGTGGTCAATTTCTGGGTTCCAATAGAATTTTTTTTATATTTTATTTTTAGGATGGGCCGCACGTGTGCCGAAGTTGGCCGCACATGCGGTGGTCGGTTTCTGGATTCCAGCAGATTTTTAAATTTTTTTTTTTTATGCGAGGATGATGATGATGAACAATGTTGATGAGCAAGGCTAAAAAACCACCATTAAACTACCAGTGTACTAATATTATAAGTGAAAACTAAGAAATCTCAACAAAAAGACGGTGGTTACCTTGAAAAAGTATGAAGAAAAAGGATAAAGAAGAGAAGATTTAAGATCTGCCCAAAAAAATAGCCGTCGGAAGGTCGCCAGTCAGAGAAGATGGTGATGCTCCAGTAGAAAGATGGTGGTGAGAAAGGGTTGGGTGAAGGTTGAAGGTTGAAGGGTTGATGATGGTGGGGTTTGAGTGAGAGAGAATGAGGAAGAAAATGATAAGGTAGAGAGAGAGAGCAAAGAAGATATGAGAGGTAGAGAGAAAGTGTATCTGTGAGAGTGATGGGAGTGGGTCTAGGGTTTGGCTTAAAGAAGTCAATTTTTTTTTTTTTTTTTGGAGGGGGGGGGGGAGGGGGACGGGAAATAAAATAAGTAGATATAAATAAATAAATAAATAAACTGCATGATTTATTTTATTTAAGTAAATAAAAAAAAAACAATGGGACGATTTTTTTTTTTTTTTTTCAACAGACCGCTTGTGCCCCCATGTGGGCCGCATGTGCTGTGAATTATGAGCCACACCAGTGGCGGAATTGGGCCGCTCCAGCAACTGTGAAGCAGAATGGTTTGGGGCCTGGGCTGCTCGTGCAGTCGCCAGTCAGAGAAGATGGTGATGCTCCAGTGGAAAGATGGTGGTGAGAAAAGGTTGGTTGAAGGTTGAAGGTTGAAGGTTGAAGGGTTGGTGATGGTGGGGTTTGAGTGAGAGAGAATGAGGAAGAAAATGATAAGGTAGAGAGAGAGAGAGAGAGCAAAGAAGATATGAGAGGTAGAGAGAGTGTATTTGTGAGAGTGATGGGAGTGGGTCTAGGGTTTGGCTTAAAGAAGTCAATTTTTTTTTTCTTTTTTTTTTGTGGGGGGGGGGGAAGGGAAATAAAATAAGTAGATAAAAATAAATAAAATAAATAAATAAATTGCACGATTTATTTATTTTTTTTGAAGAAATATAAAATAAGTAAATAAAAAAAAACAATGGCACGATTTTATTTTTTTTTTTGAACTGGGGTTTGTGCGCCCATGTGGGCTGCATGTGCAGTGAATTATGAGCCGCACCAGTGGCAGAATTGGGCCGCTCTAGCGGCTGTGAAGCAGAATGGTTTGGGGCCTGGGCTGCTCGTGCGGTCTGGGCCTCCACTCGTGTGTCCATTTTTATTTTTTTTTGATGGACCGCTCGTGCGCCTATGTGGGCCGCAAGTGTGGTGAATATTGGGCTACTCCAGCAACGCTCAAGCAAAATGGTTTCGAGTTAATTTTTGGACTTGCCACCCATGTGGTCTGGCCTTTTTTTTTATTATTATTTTTTTTAATGATAGCCATAGTCATTCAATTCCCCAGCCTAACTTGTACCTTTATTTCACATTCAAAATAAGAATAACACTTTAAAAACATTTAAAAACTTAATAAAGGTATAATCTTCACACGAAAATCACGGGTAATACTTTTCTCCCTAACCATATTTGTAACTTTTCCTATTCTCCAACAGGCTGACATACTAGGTTGATTCGATATCCAGAATCGAGACACATAAAGCTAACTCAACCTATGGGACTGCCATACAGAGTTCAAGCCGGGGGTGGTTTTGAAGCAATTTCCACACCCTTGGGTATTTAAACCAGACTTTAGTCTCGAAAATTTCAAACATTTGCGTTCTAGGTTTTGCCATTCGAACTCTAGTTTCCATCATCTGAGTTGGTCTCCTAGGAACTCACTACAAACATAGTTAGGTGGCTATACCAGACCGTCAGATGCCATTCGGGTACGGCTAACACCAAAGGAATTACACCTTTAGAGGATTTAAAGTCTCCTAGACTCAAAGCAATTACGATGGAAGATGTATTGGGTCTGTCAAGTGCACAACCTTAATCATCTCTCCTTTCTCAATACCTCCCACGTAATGTTTTAATCTTTGGCCATTTACCTTGAAGGTTGTACCATCTTGTGGATTTTTAATCTCAATCGCCCCATGCGGAAATACTTTGATAACCTAATGTGGGCCATCCCACCGAGACCGGAGTTTACCTAGAAACTACCTCAATTTGGCATTGAACAGCCACACTTTTTGGTGAGGCTCGAAGGACTTACGAAAAATGTGTTTATCATGAAATGCCTTAGTCCTAGCCTTGTAAATTTTGGAGCTCTCATATGCATCATTGTGGAGTTCCTCTAACTCATTGAGTTGGAGTTTTCGATAGTCACCGGCTTTGGCCATATCAAAATTGAACTTAATGGCTCACAAAGTCCGGTGTTCTAACTTAACAGGGAGATGACATGCTTTCCCGAACACAATCCTATATGGAGACATCCTGATGGGTGTCTTATATGCAGTGCGATAGGCTCAAAGTGCATCAACCAACCTGGTAGACCAATCTTTCCTATCGGGTTTCATAGTTTTCTCGAGGATGTGTTTTGACTGCCTTATTAAAAACCTTTACTTGACCACTAGTCTGGGGATGATAAGGAGTGCCAACTTTGTGAGTGATCATGTATTTGTACCCCAATGCTTCGAAAAATCGGTTGCAAAAATGTTTGCCACTGTCACTAATTATGGCACGTGGGAACCCAAAACGACAAAAAATGGTTTCATGGAGGAATTTGACCACAACTTTGTGGTCATTCGTTCTAGTGGCCACTGCCTCAACCCACTTGGAGACATAGTCCACAACCACCAAAATGTATTCAAATCCAAAAGATGGTGGAAGGGACACATGAAGTTAATGCCTCAAACATCAAAAATCTCAACAATCAAAATAGGGGTCATCGGCATCATATCTCGTTGTGACATAGAGCCCATTCGTTGACAAAGCGCACAAGCTCTACAGAAGTTATGGGCATCTTTGAAGATAGAGGGCTAGTAGAACCCACATTGAAAAACCTTGGCGGTTGTTTTCTGCCCACTGAAATGGCCTCCACATGCATGAGAGTAACAAAAGGTGAGAATGCTATGGGTTTTGAATCTCAGGCACACAACGCCGAATCACTTGATCCGGACAATACCTGAACAATTCCGGGTCTTCCCAGAAATAGTGCTCGACTTGTGAGAAAAATCGGTTTTTGTCTTGCTTAGACCAAGTTTTAGGAATTTGCCCCATCGCCAAGTAATTCACTATGTGAACAAACCACGGGAGGGTCACTTGTGACACCGCAAAAAGTTGCTTGTCCGGAAACAAGTCATGCAAAGCTAAGGGATCACTCGTGTGCTCAATAAGGATTCGGGATAGATGATCTGCAATCCCTTCTTGCCCGGATTTCTAGGTCAAACTCCTGAAGGAGTAGAATCTACCTAATCAACCTAGGCTTGGTCTCTTTTTTAGACAATAAGTACTGCAAAGCGGCGTGGTCAGTGAACACAATGACTTTAGACCCTAGGAGGTATCAAGTGCAAAGACAACAGCTAGTAACTCTTTCTCAGTGGTAGTGTAGTTTAATTGAGCATCAGAAAGAGTATGACTAGCATAGTATATAACATGGGGCACTTTATTCATCCTTTGGCCCAAGATGGCGCTGAGGGCATAATCAGATGCATCACACATAATCTCGAAAGGAAGGGACCACTCAGGGGATTGCATGATAGGGGCAGTAGAAAATGCAGCTCAGAGTGTTTCGAATGCCACCAAACATGCATCCTTGGCCAATAGGGTGCACAAGGGGTGTGAGATCTTACTAAAGTCTTTGATAAATCGGCAATAAAAACCCGTGTGCCTTAAGAATGAGCGCACTTGGCGCACGGAAGTAGGTGGGGGCAAGCTAGAGATCAAGTTGACCTTGGCCTTATCGACCTCTATACCATGGGAAGACACAATGTGTCCCAACACAATACCCTCCCGAACCATAAAATGGCTCTTTTCCCAACTCAAAACGAGGTTTGTCTCCATACAACGAGTAAGGACTTTAGTTAAGTTTTAGAGACATTCCTCAAAAGATGGCCCAAACACGAAGAAGTCATCCATGAAGACCTCTAAGAATTTCTCCACCATGTCAGAGAAGATAGCCATCATGCACCGTTGAAAGGTCGTTGGTGCATTGCAAAGCCCAAAGGGCATTCAACGATAGGCAAAAGTGCCAAAAGGACATGTGAAGGTGGTCTTTTCCTGGTCATCAGGATACACAGGAACTTGATTGTAACTGGAATAGCCATCAAGGACACAATAGTAGCTTTGCCCTGCTAACCTCTCTAGGATCTGATCAATAAAAGGTAAGGGAAAGTGATCCTTCCTGGTCATGGAATTTAGCGTACGATAATCAATGCACACTCGCCACCCGGTGGTGGTTCGTGTGGGGACTAGCTCTCCTTGCTTATTCTCAACAACATTGATGCCCAATTTCTTGGGATATATAATACCCACATCCAACAATTTCAACCTCTTTTTTTACTACTTCTTTCATATTAGGATTAAGCCTCCGTTACATTTCATGAGAAGGTTTGGTGTCCTCCTCTAAGTGTATATGATGCATGCACACGGAGGGATCTATCCCTCTCAAATCGGCCACCAACCACCCTATAGCACAATGTGCCACGAGAACACTCATTAATTGACTTTCATGCTCTGTAGTTAAGTCAGATGCAATGATGACTGGTAAGCATCTTGAGGCCCTAAAAATGCATACTTGAGGGTGGCCGGGAGTGGCTTCAACTCAAGTGTAGGTGGTGTGACTAAGGATGGTATGGCGGGCTCTCTAGACAGAGGAGGAAGTGACTCAAACCGGGTTTTCAATGGAGGAAAATCCGGTGTAGAAGAATCAAGTAAGGCATTCACCTCCTCAACTGACCTCTCAAGATCAAAATTTTCAAACCCAAAATAAGCTAAACAAGCCTCTAAAGGGTCCTCTGTGAGAATGGAGGGTAAAGCCTCCTCTACTATCTCGCTCACGACATCCACAAATAAGTACTCCTCTATTTCATGGGGTTGTTGGGATGCTTGGAAGACATTGAGTTTCACTTGCATATTCCCAAATGAAGCATCCATAATCCCGGTACAACAATTAATACATGCATTAGCCGTAGCCAAGAAAGGTCGACTTAAGATCACTGGGATTTGTTTCCTAGAGCTGGCTTCCGGTTCCATATCTAAAACCAAAAAATCAATAGGAAAATAAAACCTATCGACCTTTACTTGCACATCCTCAATCATGCCGCGTGGCACTTTGAGAGACCGGTCAGCCAACTAGATTGTGACAGTAGTGGGCTTCAACTCGCCAAGCCCGAATTCCTTGTACACAGAGTACGACAACAAATTGACGCTAGCCCCTTAATCTAACAAGGCCCTATCAATGAAATGGTTCCCTATAATGCATGCAATGGTTGGGGTACCCAGGTCTTTAAGCCTAGGGGGTGTGTCACTCAATAAGATGGAGTACGACCTTTTGAGACACGTGTATCCTAGATTTATGCTTTTGCGTACAAAGGTCCTTCAAAAATTTAGCATAGGAGGGTACTTGCTTAATCGCCTCCAACATGGGGAAGTTGATTTTAACTTGTTTAAAAACCTCCATCATTGCTTCCATGGATGCCGCCTTCTTATTAAAAGGGGACAGTGCATCAAGGCATTAGGGAAAGGGTGCCTTAGGCACATATGGTGCCTTAGACTCATGTTTAAAACTGGGGACTAAGTCATCCCCCTTATGTGTTTCTCCCTCACCCTTGCTCTCATTGGGTTTACCATCGTGGTCACTCTTCTTAGCCCTAGTTTCATCAGATGCAATTGGCTGAGGCTCTAATTCTTTTCCACTCTCAAAGTAATCATCGCTTGCACCTGTTCATGGTGCTTTCCATTCCCACTTAATTCCTCTGCCTCATATTTACCCTTAGGGTTAGCCACAGTTTGACTCGGTAATTTTCCCTCCCCTCTCTATTCATGTTATTAGCCATTTGACCTAACTGGGCCTCTAGCTTGGCAATGGAGTGAACTACTGGTGTTAACCCCTGAAGCTCTGAAAGAACTTCCAACACCTGAGTCTCAAAGGTTGAGTTGCCTTGAGGAATAGGCGGGGGTTGTGGTTCCCGATGAGGTTGTGGTGGGCGGTAGGAAGAATGGCTAGCAAAATTATTAAAATTCTGCCTTGGTGGTAGAGGGTTGTAAGAAGTGCTTTATGAAGGAGGTCTCCATGAAAAGTTAGGGTGGTTCTTCCATTTTGGATTATATGTGTTGGAATATGGATCATTACTCGGGTTGGAGAAACCTTGAGCCACGTTCATATGATCTTGGACTAACTCCGAAAATTGTAATGCCGAAAGGCACTCACTCAAGTCATGTGCAGGGCTCGCACAAATAACACATGCCTCGTGAAATTGAGGCAGAACTTGCGGTGTAGGGGCATGTCCTGAAGCTAATAATTAGTCCATTTTACGGGACAATGCCTCTACTTGTTGGGCTAACTCTACATTGTGCCCTACCTCATAAATGCTCTCTCTTTTCGAGGCTTCAACTACAGGTTGCCAAACTTGCCGGGCTGCGGGCATGGTGAAGGGAATTATCACTTAGGTTCTCAAATAGTTGCTATGCCTCGGCATCATTCTTTGACATAAATGTCCCACCACAAGAAGAATCCACCATTTGGCGGTGAGACTCAGTTAAGCCATAGTAAAAGGTCTGAACAAGTTGCCAACCAAACACTTGGTGGTGGGGACACTGTTGGAGAAGGTCGTGAAGTCTTTTCCATGTTTCATGAAACTGCTCGCCATCAATTTGAGCAAAAATGGTGATGGCTCGCTTGAGTTGGTTGGTCTTACCAATGGGAAAGTACTTTTCCAAAAACTAGTGCTGTAATTGGTCCCAAGTTGTGACAGAATTAGCAGGTAAGGAGTTCAGCCACTGTTTGGCTTTGTCCTTCAGTGGAAATGGGAACAGTGGCGACATTAAGGCCTTATTGGTGAAATTCTGGAAGCAAATTTCTAGAAATTCTTGTAGATGTTTGTAAGGGTCATCATGAGCTAGTCCATGGAATGATGGGGGCATTTGGATGGTGCTGGACTTAATCTCATAATGAGCAGCGGTGGTGTCGGGTAACTGAATGTATGATAGTGATGTATATGCAATGGATGTGAAGTAATCCTCAAGGGTCCGGTTGGGCCCGTTCGGGAAATTCGGGTTCGCCATCTCTAATGGCTCTGAGTATGGATATGGATATGGATATTCAAGCCTAGGAACACGGAAAGAGGCTCTAAGGTTCCTAAGAGTTCTTTCTACTTCAAGGTCCAAACTCCACAATTCAGGGCAACAAGAACGGCGCCCATGCATACACCACTCACACACACACACACACACACAGAGTTCCAACTCGTGTACTAAGTTATGAAAGCAAAATATCAAAGGAGAAAATACTCACAACGGTTCAACGAAAACGCTTTACTCGTCTTGCGGGTGCTTGCCGTGTAGACCGTTGTCTCCAATCTCCACTTGAGCCTTCTATTTTTGGCACTTTGGTGCTTTACTTGTGAGTATTTGTTTTTTGTTTTTTTAGCACTTTAGTGTTGCGGTTTGTTTTTGAAGCTCGGTTGTGCTTCGCTAACACTTCAATGATAGCTCCACTTGCAAAAACTCTGCACATTTAGCAACACAAAAGCATAAATCCTAAACTAAAAATTAAAATAAGAATATAACTTTAAATTAATTAGTTTAGCCAGAAGTTCTCGGTAACGGCGTCAAAATTTGATGGGTCGTTTTACACACAAAAAAAAACACTAAACTATACCAAATTCTTTAGAATAATGGTAAGTCCAGGTATCGATCCACAGGGATAAACGAGAAATTAAACTAATTTAATTGTTAAATTCTTAAATTAATTTTGATGAAAGAGGTGGTTGTTCATAACCTAATGATAATTAAATTAAACAAAGCGATTAAACTAGCAATTATAAGTAAAGATGAAGTTACTGATTTTGGGAAAAACTTAGGATAATGAATTCACCACTAGTCACATAAATAAGGTTTTAATTTGAAAATCAATTATGTTACGGTTCGAACCAAATAATACTTCGCAACCAAATAATACTTCGCAACTACAAGCTTGAAGCATTGATTAAGAGAATTAACACGTTCAATGTATAGACACGAACCATCTCAAGTAGTATGAGTCGTTCGCTCTAAACTAGGGTAGCAACACGACTCATCCCACGTAGTATGACTCGTCTCATACCTTGAACATGAAAGAATAGAAAACCATCGTATGGAAAGCATTCAACAATCATAGAAAGCAGAATATTAGAAGAAATAATAGAAAATAATATTTGAAAACTTCTTGAGAACCATACAATTGTTCAAACCATTACTTAAAAGAAAACCAAAAAGAAAATCTTATTTACTTGGCTAGGGTTTCATCAAAACCCTAGAAATAGGAGCCTAGCCACTCATAGAGGTGTGGGAAGAAGTAGAAGAAGTAGAAGCCTCCATGAAAATTGTCTTTGAAGCTTGAGAAATCTCTTTCCAAACCCTAGCCCCTCCTTTTCCATGAAATATTTTCGAACCTTCAAAGCAACCTCTTTTCTTTTTTTTATTTCCTGCAGAACAGACTTGAATTTCCGTGCACGCAACCCTAGTGGGCCGCTCGAGTGCCACTCCTTTCTGCTCGAGCGGTGGTGGGCCCCACGTGCGGTGAGGTGGCAAGCCGAGAATTTTTACTACTCGCATGGAGAATCTGCTTTTGCACCACTTTTTGCTTAAATTTGCGTGTTGCCTGCCAAATCTATACAAGTGCACAAAACACATCATCTCCACAAAATAAACAAAATTCAAAGACTATAAATATAACTTAAGCGGCCTCAATGTGGTACCATTTGACCTACATCAATTGTTCTTGATTGCAGTTTGGTATGTTGGTTGGTACTTTTGGTATTTTATTTGTATTCTTCTCTAATTCATATGTAGATGGCGGATGGGACTGAACAAGCTATTGAAAATGGATCCCCTTTGTCTTGGGTTGTGTAAAGTCACAAGTTCAACATATTAGCCTTTTGGGGATTTTCGAGGGAAAACAAAATTAGTTAAGTTTTACCTGTTCTCCCCTTCATATTCTGCAAAAAATGCTCAGGCACATTTCTCGACCATTGTCCTTTCGACGTTCTTAGTGGAAAATGCCTTTAAGATGTTTATTTCTTCTATACTAACAGGTTTCGTAAATTTTTTATGGAAAGCTTCAGTGAAGAACCACTTTATGACTTCTTACATGTTTCATTTCTAATTCGTGTATTATATTTGGAAGCATATCTATTGAAGTTTTTATTTACTTAGATAGAGAGACTTGGGGACACGCTTGTCTATCACTTAGACACACATGAAACACATTACAAGTTTGAACAAAATAATTTGTGATCTAACAATAAAATAAAAAAAATGCCTATTTATCTTGCCTCCTATAAACTTTAGAACCAGGGTTATGTTATTATTATTATTTTTTTATTATTTTTGAATGAAATATTCATATATATGGCATATAATAAATATAAAACTCTGTATGTTGTGTGTGTCCCCTACATGTTATGTGCAATTTTTGAAACTTGTTGTGTCGTGTCTGTTTCATGTCACATGTCCTTGTTGGTGCTGCTTATTGAAAATTCTTCCAAAGGTTTTAGAAATTTTATACACTTCTCCATTGCTATCATTATCAAGGCTGCTTCCGCTACCACTGTGACCACACAACACGATAACTGGCTAACCATAGCCTCTTTTGTTGTTGTCATTGGCAGCACTACAACCGTCACCACAGTGATCAAGTAAATGATAGGAGTGTGTAGTACTAGTTCCCAAATTAGTTAAATTCACTTTTATGGATTATAAATTATCTGGGCTGGGCTATTGCAAAGCAGCTTAGGCTGCATGTAAATCTGTTTGATGCAGCCATGGTGTTGTTGAAAAAAACACATTGCCCTTGCAGGAGCCAAAGCTGCTTTGCAAACTAGCAGATTACACATTTAAATATTACATGATTCCTAATTTTCACCCTCACCAGTCTATTGTCTCTGCTAACGAAATTGTAGTTTAAATGCATCCTCATTTTAATCTCATCTAATTAAAATCTGAACAAAATGTTTGTAGTTCTTTCTTATTACCTTTGCACAATTTTTGTGCCAGAGAATTTTACCTGGCAACTTTGTAGAAAAGAGCAGATAAGCGAAAAAAAATCCATCCTCATTAAGTTCTTAATCTTCATAGTTGCATTTGAAGATGACAACAATGGCATAAGAATTTAAGATTAACCTTTGCAAATTTTAGCCTAACCTCTGAGAATTTTAGCTCTGAGGTAAAACTTATTTTAATTGAAATACATCTTCAAACTTTTCAGGCTAAGCGTCTCTTATACAGAGAAGCCAAGACTTTACAACAACACAGAGGTAGCGCTTCACAAGGCTCTTGGGGAGGGGAAATGCAGCAGGCTTCAGATAAACTTTGTAGAAAAAAAACAGGAAAGTGAAAAAAATCCATCCTCATTAAGTTCTTAATCTTCATAGTTGTATTTGAAGATGACAACAATGGCATAAGAATTTAAGACTTACCTTTGCGAATTTTAGCCTAACCTTTGAGAATTTTAGCTCTGAGGTAAAACTTATTTGAATTGAAATACATCTTCATACTTTTCAGGCTAAGCGTCTCCCATATAGAGAAGCCAAGACTTTCCAACGACACAGAGGTAGCATCTCACAAGGCTCTTGGGGAGGGGAAATGCAACAGGCTTCAGATAAATCAGTTATAATCAGTGAGATTTTGGATCCAAGGACTAAAAATCTATTACCCATGTTAGAGATAAGTGATTATGTTCTATCAAATGAACTGGTCAGCATGGTATTGGCCATGGTTGCTGAAGACCGCCAAATAAATGACGTACTGGAAGAGCTGTTTGCAGAAGCGGTAATCTTTTGTTGCTTAATGAGTGTGGTTGATTTAATAACACCATATCATTTCATTGTCTAAAAGTTAATGATGGACCCAAAATCATTCATATTTAAGAATCTTCCTACCTAATAACTCATCAGAACTATTTACTTGAATACTGAACTGAAAATTTGAATCTTTTATCTGCATGAGTTACCAAAGCATACAAATATGGTTTTTCCAGTTGGTAAAGTTCAACATGATGTCTCTTCGAAGTGTTATAGGCTTTGAATGTGTGCAGGGAAAGTATTATTGGATCTCATCCAAGTTTTTTTTGGGTAAGTAATCTTATCCAAGTTGATTCAGAATATCATAAAATAACAAGCTCTACTATATGACCTTTCCTACGGATCATCTAAGGATATATCTTTTACTACAATAGTTATATGACAAGTAGGTCTTTTTATCCGATAACTACGTCCTCGAGCTTGAGGTATCTGAAACTCCTCTACAGATCTAATGAGTGGTTAGGATCTTTACCTCACACATCCTGTAAGCTAAATAAATCCACAGGCAATGAATAGATCTAGACAACCAACCTGTATAACCAAACCAAACTAAGCCTTGTGTCTAAATTAAATGAGGTTGGCTACATGAATTTTTTTCACCATTATGCTTTATCAAGGGCTATATAGATTCAGTTTTCTTTTACCCCACTATTGCATCTCATATCAGCTTAGGTCTTCCCCTCTCTCTAACATCTCTCTATTTATGGTTATCATATTACTCTGCTTTCCCATTGCATCTATAGATATTTATTGTAGGGGTGCAACTTGGGTGGGCTCAACCCAAGCAATCTAAGCCCAACTTGAAATTTTTTAGGGCTTGGGCAACATATTTTTGTATTCAGTGGTTGTTTGGACAGAAATTTAGAAGTCCAAATTAAATTCAGGTGGGTTTGGGAAAAGACACCAAACAATCTAAGCAACCTGAAGCCCAAATTGTATATGAATATATAAAAATATTAGATGTAAATATAAATTATTACTATTAGCTATTGGATAATGTTAAAATAATTTGGATCGTTAGATCATATTCACTATATGTCTTATACACAAGTAACAGAACACAAATCTTGTCATATTCTTTTCTCACAGAAATTACAAAGACCACTGTAGCGGTGCATTGGTTTCTTAATTCTCATATCTCACATCATGCGAATTATTTATTTTAATTTTATTAATGCTTTTACTAAAACAAATGTTAGTAGAGTATAATTTTAACAAATTAACCTACCTAGATGGGAAAAAAAAGAACACTCAAATTTATAGCAATTCGGGAAACTTAGGCCATTTGGGCCCAACTCAGGTTGGGTTTGGGCAGAAAACCTCGGGTTGCTATTCCGGCTTGGGCAACTATGACACCCAAAAATTGTAACTGTTATTTAATTCCGTATCAATATTATTTAATTATAAATGGGAAAAAATGTAGAATTTATTTTATAATTTTATGTGTAATTTTACAATTGGGTTCAAAATATATGATTTTATAAAAAAGTATAATTAGTAGTGTAATTTTTTTTTTTTTTTGATAAGTATAATTAGTAGTGTAATTATTATTACTTCTAGGGTCAAATTGTAATTTGTGAAAGTGGAGTTTGCCACCTTCAATTTTCAAGACATCTGGCCGCCAGATGTCTACAAGCATGTTGAGTTAGTTTGATATATATATATATATATGTGAGCTCTATGCATGTGTTGTGTCGTGGAAGAGGATAGAAATGAAGGAGTGGAGAGTGGAAGAGTGAATAATCAGTAGATCCCATGCCTTTGAGAGACTTTAATAATCATTGACCCTCTGTTTGTTATGGATTCATTGATCTTCTGATGTGTACTACCCATGGATATGGTTATATGTTCTGGATGGTGCCGTATATATATGATTTCTAAAATTTATTTACATTATCGATGTAATCTAAAGTGGACACAAGTAATAAACAAGTAACTTATCTATTTCAACTGATTAGTTTTGGCCTAAATGTTTATTCGTGGTGATTTTATGACCTTAATGCCCTCGATAATACTCCTCACTCTGCAATATGCGCTTATAAGTTGTTTACCAATTTTTACTAGATGACAATTAGGGAGGGAGGTATACAGCTTGTTACGGGAATGGGGCTATTGAGTAGACACATAGCGCATTTTTATAATATTTATAAATCTATTTGTACAAGTTTAATTTCTTATTTTGTAAATCTCGGTTTAATGGCCTTTTTGTTATAATTAAATAGAAGCTCCAATGTATATTTTGGTACGCTATTTAAATAATTACTTCTGTTTGTGTTTGTTTATCTGTTTAGTTCTAAAATCGGCCTTGGGTAACCACGGTTATTGGCCGGTTGCAATGCCTAACCCGTGGGTACCGAAAGTGGGTCGTGACAGCGATGAGGTTGTGCAAATCTAATGTGCCACACTGACCTAGGGCAGGCAACCTGTCAATGCTAGGATCGCGATGAAATTCACTAGTACTGAGCCAAACCATTCAACATTTTCATTTGACCGCCAAATATGTTAATATACCATATTTTCATCATAATTATGGTTCTTGAACTTGCATTTCAGATTCTAACTTTTCTTTCATATTCTTCTCTAAGCCATCAATAAAATCTTTTTGACTTTACCAGGGCAATGAGATGCATATAAGGCCAGCAGATCTCTACCTTTGGGATGGTGAGAAACTGAGTTTTTATGAAGTACTCCTACGTGCACGACAGAGGAGAGAGATTGTGATAGGGTACCGTCTAGCTAATGCAGAGAAAGCTGTTATCAATCCCCCAGGCAAAAATGAGAAACGGAGGTGGTCACTAAAGGATGTTTTTGTAGTAATTGCTGAGAAGAAATGAAGCTTTTTCATACTGTTACACACTAAGAAGGAGATCATTAACAAGTGGATTTTCACTATGTAGGTTATCCCCCTTTAGCTTTACTTGCTCTTGGGGAAAAAAAGAAGATAAAAAATTTTATGTACTCTGAAACAATCCTTTATGCCAGTGAGTTAGGTGAGTTTATGCATGTTTTTGAATGTCATTTGTATGATAGTTCTACTTGATGGATGTGAATATACTGCAACTGGTTTTGGTCGTAAGTTAATTAATATTATTGGCTTATATTGATTTGTCTGTTTTACTTCGCTGATGTATCATAGGGAATACATAGTAAATCCTATTTAGACTAAAGGTACAAGGGTCAACAACATTCACAATATCTGTATCAAGTCTCCTTTTTGATTCATTCAGCTATTTTGGAAGTGAAATAAACCGAAGCTTGTGAGCAGAATGGCCAAATGAAGTTGAATCCCTCCTTGATTTGGGTAAAAGCTATCAAGCTCTCAAGTCAAAGTTTTACAAATTTGTTATCTTCTCTGTTTGGGAAAATATATGATTTTTCACAAGTAAATCAATCAATGGGAATAAAAACTAATGCGAAAAAATTAAACCAACAATGACACAAGAATTTTTACGTAGTTCACTTAATGTGAGGTACGTTCACGGGATCGAAATTCGATTCTATTATCAATCAAAGAGTTTTCAAACGATTACAAACGAGACACGAATGGTTTCACAAACTACCCTTAGGTGAATTTCAAATAATCACAAATAAATAAGAAGAAAAAATTCACCAAATAGATGAATAAACGTCTTCGAAACAGAGTTGTAGAAGACCTAAAATAATGCGTCTAAAACATAACTGAAAACTGAACCAAATGAAGCATAGTAGCACTATTTCTTGTTTGTGAAATTAATACACACACAGCCACACCTGAACAAATTAATCCACTGAATAATGATCAGCTTTTGTTCACCCATCGAATTGATCCTTTCAATCTATACCTCCCCTGCCTCTCGGAAATATATAAACAATATATATATATATATAAATATGTTGATTCTTGGGCTTTTTATCAAAGCCCTAGTTATTACCATTGGGCTTCCAAAAGTTAGGTATAATATATTTAAAATATATTATGACCAATGCCAAACCAAACTAAATTATTTAATAAACCAATTGGGTCCCATACTTCAACAAGGAGATATACCTCAACAATTCTTCCCCTACCGACTTAGATGGAGACATCAATTATACCCGCTAAAGTTCGACACTTTAAATGTTTGTCCCTCTACAAAGTCTTAGTCAACATATCCGAAATATTATCATCTGTGTGAACTTTTTGGAGTTGTAACAATTTCGAATCTAACACATCATGAATCCAATGGTATCTAACATTAATGTGTTTCGATCTCGAATGAAAAGTTGAATTTTTACTCAAATAAATAGCACTTTGACTGTTACAATAAAGCACATACCTTTCTTGCTTCAAACCTAATTCTTGCAAAAATTTCTTCAACTATAGCTCTTTTTTGCAAGCTTTCGTAATGGCAATAAATTCAGCTTCGGTAGTTGAGAGAGCAACACATTTTTGTAATTTAGATTGCCATGCCACAACTCCCCCTACAAATGTCATCTAATACCCCGAAATAGATTTTCTAGAATCAACATCACCGGCCATGTCAGAATACGTGAACCCATCAAGCATCGGCTTACCATCCCCAAAATACAAACTCACCTTCGAAGTCCCTCGAAGATATCTTAGAATCCACTTCACCGCTGCCCAATGTTCTTTACCTGGATTAGAGAGAAAACGACTTACCACACCAACGGCGTGAGCAATATCCGGCCTTGTACAAACCATGGCGTACATCAAAGAACCAACCGCTGAAGCATAAGGAATTTTCAGCATCTCTTCCTTATCTTTCTCACTTGTAGGACATTGATTCGAACTAAGCTTGAAGTGACCCACAAGTGGACAACCAACCAGCTTTGCTTTATCCATGTTGAACCTCTCAAGAACTTTCTCAATGTAACTTTCTTGAGACAACCAAATCAGCCCCTATTTGCGATCATGAACAATTTTCATACCAAGTATTTGTTTTGTCGGTCCCAAATCTTTCATAGCAAATGACTTGCTCAACTCCAATTTCAACCTGTTAATCATAGTGTAATCTTGACTTACAATTAACATGTCATCAACATAAAGCAAAAGAATAATAAATTTGCCATTCGAAAAAATTTTCACAAGCACACAATGGTCTGAAGTGGTTTTAGAAAAACCATTATTCATTATGAAAGAGTCAAATTTTTTGTACCATTGCTGCGGGGCTTGCTTAAGGCCATACAAACTTTTCTTCAATTTGCAAACAAATTTCTCTTTCCCTTTCTCCACAAAACCCTCCGGTTGCTCAATTTTTTCTTCAAGATCACCATAAAGAAATGCGGTCTTCACATCAAGTTGCTCAACTTTAAGGTTCCTACTTGCAGCCATGCCAAGTACAACCCGAATAGAAGACATCTTCACAACCGACGAGAAAATCTCATCAAAATCAATACCTTTCTTTTGCCCAAAGCCTTTCACAACAAGACGTGTTTTGTACCTCAAATTCTTGCCGTCATTTTTCAATTTGAAAACCCACTTATTTTTCAGAATTTTCCTCCCCTTAGGCAATTTCACTAAATCATAAGTGTGATTTTCAAGTAAAGAATTCATCTCCTCTTCCATGGCCCTTTTCCAAACATCTTTCTTTGCATGCTCAATTGCTTTCTGGTAGCTCTCGAGCTCCCCTCAATCAGATATCAATACAAATTCGTTGGGAGGATACTTTCTTGAAGGTTGTTGGTCCCTTGTAGATTTTCTCAACTCAAGTTGTGGTGACGATTCTTGAGTTGAATGTTCTTCCTCAATTTCGGGCTCAACTTCATTTAGAGTAGCATCATCATCTACATCTTCAAGAGGTGGCTGCACATCTCTCCCATTTTCATTATCCACCGAAGATGAAGGAGATGGATCTATGTCAATGAGATCACTACTTTTTGGCTCCGGTTGATCACCTTTGCCAAAATCTTTAATTGTTTGGTCTTTAAGAAACACAACATTACGACTTCAAATGACTTTCTTGTCGACCGGATCCCACAATCTATAACCAAATTCATCACGCCCATAGCCAAGAAAAATACATTGTCTTAACTTACTATCAAGCTTGGACCTTTCATCGTTTGGAATGTGAACAAAGGCTCGACAACCAAACACTTTCAAGTGCTCATAAGACACATCTTGGCCGGTCCAAACTCTTTCGGGAACATCACCATTCAAAGGATAGGAAGGCGACAAATTGATCACGTCAACCGTTGTCCTCATTGCCTCACCCCAAAAGGATCTTGGCAATTTAGCTTGTGAAAGCAAACACCTTATTTTTTCCACAATGGTACGGTTCATCCTCTCGGCAACGCTATTTTGTTGAGGAGTCTTCTTAACTATCTTTTGGTGCCGAATACCTTGGCTGTGACAATACTCATCAAATGGCCCAATGTATTCACCACCATTGTCTGATCAGATGCACTTTAATTTCTGCCTTGTTTCTCTTTTAACCATGGCCTGAAAATGTTTAAATACTTTTAGAACTTGATCTTTAGTTTTTTATATAAAAACCCAAACTTTCCTTGAATAATTATCAATGAAAGTAACAAAATAAAGTGCACCACTATGTGTTCTAACTTTTAAAGGACTACAAACATCCGAATGAATCAACTCCAAAACATTTTCTTTTCTAGAAGCAACATTTTTATGAAAAAAAACTCTATGTTGTTTACCCGCCAAACAATGAACACAAGTTTAAGATGTGTACCTTTCAACCTGGGTAGAAGCTCTTTCTTGAACAAAACTTGTAGCCCCTTTTCACTCGTATGGCCAAGCCGCTTGTGCCATAATCCGATAGAAGTATCATCTTCAAGTGCATTGACAACACCTTTACAAATTTTTCCGTATGAGTCTTCTTGCACTTAGCCACCACCAAAGAACCCTTTGTGAGCTTCCATATTCCATCACCAAATTTGTTGTTGTAACCTTCATCATCTAGCTTCCCCATAGAGATCAAATTGAGGCGAATGTCGGGAACATGCCTCACATCTTTAAGCAACAACTTGCAGTCCAAATTTGTTTCCAAGCAAACATCACCCATGCTAATAATCTTAGACAAACCTTCATTACCCATTCGAACAGAACCATAATCTCCTTTGGTGTAGGTAGTTAAGAAATCAACTCGAGAAGTCACATGAAAAGAAGCACCGGAATCAATCACCCAATTGCTCTCTTGGCCCACAAAAATGATACAATCATCTTCACAAACGACCATGAGATCAGCATTGGTAGTAACCGCCGTTGTGTCTTTTTGCTTCTTATCCACACTTTTGTCATGCATTTTCTCCTTATTCTTGAGTTTTTGACATTCCCGTTTCATGTGCAATTTCTCATGGCAATAATAACATTCAATGTCTTTCTTTGAAAAAGAACCATCTCTTGATTTGTCATGGCTTTGATCATGACCATGAGTAGTCTTACTCCTCCCCCTTATTTTGCTTCGGCCTCTCACAACAAATGCTTTTGAATGAGAGGAATTCACTGATTTTCTTCTAGTTTCTTCATTCAACAAGTTACTAGTGACTTGACCCATTGTGACAACTCCATCGGGCGCCGAATTACTAACTGTCACAACCAAAGTCTCCCAACTTTCGGGCAAAGAACTAAGTAGCATCAAAGCCTGCAACTCATTATTAAAAATAATTTTCATAGAAGCAAGTTGGTTAACGATACTTTTTATTTCATTTAAATTAACCAACTTACGAAACAAAAGGGCTTTATTTATGGCTGATTTCTTATCATAAAGGCCTTCTAATTTTTTTTTCCATAAATCATGTGTTGAAGTTTCAATAGCAACATGACGAAACACACTGTCATCAATCCATTGACGGATAACACCAACGACTTTTCGATTAGGCCTCTTCCATTCGTTATCTTGCATACCCTTGGGTTTGCCACAATCACCCTCAATGGGTCCATACAAATCTTTACAAAATAATAGGTCCTCCATTTTAGTTTTCCAAGTTATCCAATTGCTTCCATTGAAGCTAGACATACGACCCACATTCTCCTCCATTGATTCACACAAATAAATAGACCTAAATAAACCGTAAGTTCTGATACCAGTTGTTAGGAAAAATATATGATTTCTCACAAGTAAATCAATCAATGGGAATAAAAATTAATGTGGAAAAATTAAACCAACAATGACACAAGAATTTTTACGTGGTTCCCTCAATGTGAGGTACGTCCACGGGGATCGAAATCCGATTCCACTATCAACTAAAGAGTTTTCAAACGATTACAAACGAGGCACGAATGGTCTCACAAACCACCCTTAGGTGAATTCCAAATAATCACAAATAAATAAGAGGAAATACCTCACCAAATAGATGAACAAACGTCTTCGAAACAGAGTTATAAAAGACCCAAAATAATGCGCCCAAAACAAAATCAAAAACTGAACCAAACGAAGCAGAGCAACGCTATTGCTTGTTTGTGAAAGTAATACACACACAGCCACACCTTAACAAATTAATCCACTGAATAATGATCAGCTTTTGTTCACCCATCAAATTTATCCTTTCAATCTATACCGCCCTTGCCTCTCGGAAATATATAAACAATATATATATATATATATAAATATGTTGTTAATTCTTGGGCTTTTTATTAAAGCCCTAGTTATTACCATTGGGCTTCCAAAAGTCCAGTATAATATATTTAAAATATATTATGACCAACACCAAACCAAATTAAATTCTTTAATAAATCAATTGGGTCCCATACTCCAATAAGGAACACTTTGTGCTACTTTGAGGAGATTTCACCGTTCGATTCGGGAATAAACTGTCAAGCACTCGAATCAAATTTTTGAAGAGAAGAATCAAATGATCATTTTTTTGTACAAGAATTTCTCAGAGATTGTAATCACGTTATGTTAAATTAATAAATTTATATTTTGTTACTATACTTTTCTGTCTTTATTTTGCAAATAGAAATTTATGTGTATAAATTTTGGCACGCCCAGTTGGACAATCTCTGTCTCCTATCTCCTATCTCCTATCTCCTCTTCACAAGTCAACTTTGAAGTCTACACATATTCTTCGACATTTTGGAGGAAAAGAAGAGTGCTTCTCTCATGATGTTGAACAAGTCAACAACCTTCTCAACCTCAGTGGGGGCAAGGGCTCTACGTCTTCCAAAATTTGAACACACAAATTTCTTGTCTACAAAAATAAAGACAAAAAAATAAAGTGGCAAAATATAAATTTATTAATTTTGAATAGAATGAGAACAATCTCAAATGAATTTTTTGATTCTTTTTTTCAAAATGTAGATTTTTTTTTTTTTTTTTTTGGGGGGGGGGGGGGGTACGTAAAAAAAAATTTGATTGAAGTGCTTGACATCTCTAATCACATGTCGAAATCTCCTCTAAGTAATGCAAAGAAGATGGCAAATTTGTAAAACTTTGACTTGAGAGTTTGATAGTTTATTCCCAAATTAGATTTGTAGAACTTCATCAATTTAGTAGAAGAAGAAACTAAATTTACAGAATTTCATGACAAACTTTGATTTGATCCTTCAAGTTTTATGCTTTATGGAGATTGATAGACTTTGGCAAAAAAGACTTTCGGGGCTTTAGACGCTTGAATTCGATGGAACTTTCTCTCATGGTTTGATGTAAAAAAATTTCTCTACATGATTTTTATATGTAGAATTGTTATGTAAAATTATGTTGGAGATCACTCTTATTTATAGGCATGAGTGAAAGATTCAACTTCTATGATAATAATTATCTCTAATTCATTTAGAGATAAATATTAAAATATTACTTTAATGGTGTGCTATAGATGACAAGTGGTTTAATTTGATTAGTCCAAGGTTTGTCATCTTGAAGATTGCATCATTTTGACACGTGGCAACTTGTGATTTGACCACCATGTAATCTTGATTTGAGACTAATTAGACACATAACAAGATTTGATTTGCAAATAATTGTGTTACATTTTGTGGACCTTTGTAGTACATGACAATTTGTAATTGACTATAATTTTTCATGCTTACAGGAATATAAAGCTAGAATGGGTATTTTATTTCAGCTTATTTCATTATACCAAACGTGCTCTAAAAGTAGTTTGAGTTGTCCTTAAAATGCTACAAATTCTTTAGGTAAATTACACTTTAACCCCCTTTATGTTTGGTTATTTTTCCACTTTAGCCCTTGAATTTTGATTTTTTTCACTTTGGCCATTCATGTTTCAAGTTTTTTTCACTTTATTCTTAAAACTAACTTATGTTCAGAATTAGACAGAAAATACCTGTCACATAATATAAAAAATATATTATTATATTAGAGTTTAAGTTTATGTCAAAGGTGTGAGTTATATATAATAAAATAATTTTATGCCACGTAATTGTTAATGTGTCATTTCTATCTAATTTTCAACGGAAATTGGCTTTAAGAGTAAATGGGAAAAATTTAAAACATGAGAGGTCGAAGTGAGAATAAAAAAACTTTAAGGGCCAAAATGAGAAAGTGACTAAACATAGAAGGGGCAAAATGTAATTTACCCAATTCTTTATGGATTTTTATCTAATTTTCCAAAAATATAATATAAACTATTTAAACTATGAACAATAGTATAACTATAAAAACAAAAAATAAAAAAATCCTAACAGGTATTTGTTAAATTTCTCTTTGCTTAAATATGAAAATTTTATTCCTCAATATTATACTGTTAATGATAAATCATACATAAACTTCAACTTTAATTTTAAATATTTTTGTAAGTAATTTTTTTAATTGTAAGTAATTGTTATGTGCACATTACCGCATTCTAAGCAATTATCTTAATACATATAGACTTATTCGTTAAATTAGGCTTAAATTAATATAACCCTTCAATAAGGCTCATAAATAAATAAATAATGCTTCTAAAATATAAAAACGTAAAATCTTAATATTTTCAGTTAACATTTGATACTTCCTTGAACAATCAACTTTTAGTATTAATTTAAGATTAATATATTTATATTTATTTTATAATTTTTTTTTTTTTTATGTATAACTCAAATTGATATGACAAATTAGATTTTTTTATGAAAATTTTTGTGTTTATAACCCAAAAAAATAAAAAGACTTAAAAATTCTATTTATGCAGAGTAATGTTGATCATGAAAAAAATATCATGAGAAATTTTATGATGCATTTCATGATACTTGTTTTCATGATCCCAAATATTGTTCATCCATGCATAGCATGACTACTATTATAAGATAGTAGAAATTGGGCAATTATACTTTGCTCACTGTATGGCTCTTAAATTTTTTTTTTTTTTTTTTTTTTTTTCTCTACTTTGATCTTTTATGGTTTAAGTTTTTTTTTTAAAATTTATTTTAAAAAATATTATATTAAATGCCATATAATATAAAAATTTATTATTATATTAGAATTTGGTTTATGTCATAGGTATGATTTATATATAATAATATATTTTTTCATGTCACGCAATTGTCAATATGTTAGTTTCTATCTAATTTTGGATATAAATTAGTTTTGGGAATAAATTAGAAAAAAATTAAAACATGAAGGATCAAAGTAGAGAAAATAAAAAAAAATATAAATAAATAAATAAATAAAAGGAGCAAAGTGTAATTTACGAAGAAAATTTTACAATTTTCTATCGGAGAATTCTACTTACACAACATATTTATCTTTTTACACCCTCTATTTGAGATTTTTTTCCCAATTTTACCCATGTATGAAATTACCGTTAAGGATAAAATGTAAAAATTAAATAAATTTAATTATCTTTTTACAGCCATTACACTTCAATCTCTACTTTTCTTCCTTTCTCATTTATTCTTCTCTACTATACATCTACTTTCAAAAAATGAGAATCATAGTATTTTGATCATAAAAGAAAGTAACAAACGAATAAATGGTGATGAAAGACTAGCAAAAAAGTAAAATTGTGGGTTTTTTTTTCTTTATTTTTTATGTTTTTGTTTTGTTTTTTAAAAGGGCTATTCAACTTTTGTTCGGTGAACCAGAACCAAACAAAATCAAATAGCTCTGAATCACACTGCCGAACAAAAAATACATATTCAGTAATTCACTGCCGAATAAAAAATACTTGTTCAGTAACCTATTGCCGAAAAAAAAATACATATCTGATAACTCACTGCTAAGTATTTCTAGTTTTATTTTTCAGACAATTTTTTTATTTTTATTTCTTTTTGTGTTTTGAAAGATTATGCTTCTATTCATTGTAGTAAAGCTAGTAGTGCATTGTTAATGGACCATAGTCATGAATTCATTACAGACGAGGTTTGTTAGATTTATTTGCTTCCTAATCATCCACTACCTCCGCAAGCAAGTAATTGAATTCATTTTCATCATATGTGTACTAATGGATGGGAGAAAGCATATACTATTCGTATTGATCCATTTTGTACGCTTGTCAGCCCTAATGTAATAATTACTAAAATTACCAACATAGATGGATTGTGTAATGACTTATTCACCAAAAAAAAAAAAGAAAAAAAAAAAAAAGATGGATTATGATAACATCTCATTGTGTTTTTATAGATATTTGTATTTATAAATTTGAAAATATTTGTATTTAACAAATTTTATAAATGTTTTTAGGGATGTTTGTACACTGTTAGGATTAATCACCCAAGTGATAAAGGTGAGTCCCATATTTGTTTATACATGTATTTGGGTTAGGATAGTAGAGTCTAAAATCTACTAGGAAACCTAATATGTGTAAGATTTAGTTACCTAATTGTATGGAATTAATATTCTCATCGGTAGACTATTATAAATTGTGATGACCGGGTCCCTTCTTCTCTCATTCTTTTCATTCTTCTTGGTTTCGTTTTTTTTTTTTAATTATTATTATTCTCATTGGGTTGAAACATTCGGAAGTATTTCCAATTAAAGCTCTTGTTCTTGTTTGTTTGTCGGTGTTGAGCTTCACTGGTTCCGGGAGGTGCGGGGCTAGGTCCGGAGTGCTCGGGAACGAAGCGGAAAAATTATGGATTGGAGGCCAAGGGCCGCACATGCGGTGGCCTTGGGCTGCACGTGCACGGAGTGAGGCCGTACATGTGGAATTCAGGGGTTTGTTTAAGTTACCTTCTACTTAAAAGGCACGAGCGGGAAGTGGTGTGGGAGAGGAGGCCCGTACGTGCGGGGATGAGGGCCGCACGTGCGGGAGGGGCGCTCCGCACGTGCGGGAAGGGGCATCGCACATGTGGCAGACGGGCAGCCCAGATCTTTGTTTTTTTTAAACCCTTTTGGCCGAAGTTGTATCACATTTTGGGGCTTTTTCTCTCACTCTATACTTTATTTCTCTCCCCCTTCTCTCTAGAAACCCTAACCAAAACATCTAAACACCTTGATTCCTTTCAAATCCTTGGATCTAGAACATCATCACCTCTTCTTAATCTTGAAGATCCAGCTTGGACTTCTCTTGGTGTAGAAGGAATTGAAGAATACTCCATCTTGAAGCTAGGGTTTCATTATCTCTTTTATCAAGCTTGAGGTGGGGAACTCTTAAGTCATATATACATGTTTTGCTTCATAAATGTTGATTTTAAAGCTTCCATGTGGTTGTTGTGTTAATTTTAATCTTGCACTAAATGAAGAGAGAGAAAGGGAGTTTTGAAAGGGGTTTTAAATCTCAACTTCCTTCTTATCCATGAGAATATTCTTTGTGCTAAACTTAAGAAAGATATGGTTTTGATTTGGGTTTCACCATGAAATGGGAGGATTGCTGGGTTTCGATGAAAACCCTAGAAATTGGGGTTTTTTGAAAACATGAGAAAAGCTATGAAATTCTTCTTTTCTTGGGTTTAAATAAGTAAATAGGTATGGATTTCACAATGTGATATAATGAAATGATAATTTTCTTGATATAAAGAGTGGAGGACTTATTGTTAAACTATTGTTGAATGCATAGAAATATTTAAGTGGAAGATGATAATTGTTATGCATTATGGATTGTGAGAATTAATGTTTGAAAAACATTACATGTAGTCTTGATGAAACTATATTGTTAAGAATTGTGAAAGGTGAATTGTGGCTAAGTGTAGATAACATATGGTTATCTTGGGGAAGAGCATTGAAAAGAGGTAACGGAAGAGGTGATTGATGACATTATTGTAGAGACTTTGAAAATGGGAGATGTTATAAGTTATGGAAAAATCATTGCATTGGTTATTCATTCAATTATTATTTATGCATTGTAAATTTCGATTTGAAAATATTTATGTCATGAAAGAAAATAACGATGTAATAAGAACTATGGAAATGTGTATGGGGTAAATACGGTGGTAAGTCCGGTTAGGAGGTGTAGATGAATTTGATAAGTTGGCCTGAGTGTCCATGGTGAAAGACTAGAAAACCGAGCGAATAGGTGTCGAGCCTTCCGGTTAATATCGGTAAAAATGACAGTTTGGTAATACTCGTAAAGTCTATTTGCAGACACCAGCCTAGGGATTACCAGTGTCGTATTTACCGCCTCTATTGAATGAAATTGGGAGTTTCTGAAATGTGTTGAGATTGCTAATTTCGATTGAAATGGAAATTTTAAGAAAAGCATGAAATGAAATTTTCATTAAGAACGCATGGCATAGCATGAACATTTATATTTTATTGAGTTCTGGTATAACTGTATATACTTTGTTAGAATTTTCTACTGGGCTTTATGCTCACCCCTATGGGACTTTGGTGCAGGTAAAGACGTGATGATCCCGCCAAGTTGAAGGCGTGGATATTTGTAAAGAGTACATGGCTCTTATTTTTGTTGTGAACTTTTTGTAAGCCAAGGGCTAATGTGTTTGGGTCCGAGAGACCATTTTTTGTAACCGGGCTATTGTCTTGGAGGATGTAAGCCCTTAAGGGCATTTTATTCTTTTTGAGATTTGATGCTCCACATGCTATAGATTCATGTATCCTTTTATGTTGTGAATGTATACTACATGTGAAACTTTTGTATTAAACCCATTTATTATATATGTGAAGATAGAAAGATTATTGTCATTGCGTAGTGAATGTTTATTAATTTTGGGAATTCATGTTAAATTATTAGTGTTAATGTAATTTTACTTTTTACCATTTTGATCCTAACAAACGTGAGCCATCGGATACACCTCCGGAGGGGATTGGTAATTTCAAAGGTAAATAGTCACAGGATATTATTAATCCATATCTTCCAATCCAAGTGCCCCGTAATAGTAGTGTGGAGATGAGGGAGAGGCTATGAATGGATAAATACAATATGAATCTGGCGATGAATCAATCGATATAAAAATTTCTCTATTTTCCTTCACAATACATGACAAACGTAAAGCTTGATTGCTTGGTATTTCTGCATTAGCAATCATTAACCCTTCTATCTCTCATCAACTACCAAATCAAACTTATCGCCACACAGAGAGCATGGAATCACCCTGTGAGTCCCTTCAAAATTCTCTTTCTCTCTCTGATGTGGGGTATTTTAACATCATGAGATGGAATGATGCATATTTCTAAACTGTTGTAAAAGAACCCAAATTTTGTGATAGGATTGTCTTTCATTAAATTTTCTTAGGTCCCTTTGGATGGGAAAATTTTAGTCAAAAAACAGTAAAAAAAAAAGGTTAAAATGTCAAAAAAAATTTAACTCATACAAAAAAAATCAAATATTCATTTCCATTTTTTTTTACTTTTTACACATTTTTTTGAGATAATGCGAAATCTCACATTGAGTATTAAAGTAATATTAAATATATAAGCGTGAGAGCACTCTTACCTTAATAGTTAGCTTTTAGGGTGAGTTCTATTCAAAATTGTATAACAATCTGCATCTAATGACGAAATAATAAAGACTTTTAAGTTACGTAACCTTCTAAAATACCGTGGTTTACAATTCCAAGAATATGCTAGTATTTAAAAAAAAAAAAATTATTAATTTATTTTTGCATATCTTCCTAACAAAATATCCAAGAATGGGCTAGTTTCATAGCTCTCATGTCTTACATTAGTGGTGTTTGTTTTTATAGATTCAATTTCTTAGGAAGAGTGAGGACTTACCTAAATCCAACTATGAGCTCATTAAGGAAGTTTTGGCCTATAAAGTTTTGAACTTGTGTGGAAGCTTTAATTTAGCTAATCACATTAAGATAAATGGTTTTTTTGACTTACTAAATGGATGAGGCTAGGGCTGCAAATTAACCGAGCCGAGCCGAGCTTTAGCTCGTTTATTTATCGAGCTCGTTTATTGAGCTTGAGTACGGCTTGATAAGGAATTGGGCTCGAGCTCAGCTTGGCTCGACTCGATAAATTTTTTTTAAAATATTATTTAATCTATAAATAATATATTTATTATATAATTTAAATAAAGATAAACGAGTTGAGCTTATGCGAGCTCGAAACGAGCCGAGCCCTTAACGAGCCTAGTCGAGCTTGTTCATGAACAGCTCGGTTCATTTACAGCCCTAGATGAGGCTTTCAGCTGAGTTTGTTAAGAGAAATAAATTTGATAGACCTTCCATTGCTTGGGGTAGCCTTTACTTGTTCTAGGGCAAGTAGAATGCCAATGTAGGTAATGGGGTGGGATGTGAGCCCTGTTTTCTCTTCATTGGGATGCTTTGATGAATTAAATAGTTGACATACTCTTGCCTAGGGCTCCAAGTTGATGACCCTTTTTTTTTTTCTCCGTCGCCATCTTAGAAACAGTGTTTTTGTTCTTTTCAGATTCATGGACATATGCTTGAGAACAAGGCCTCTATTTGTAGAATTGAATGATTGTGTAATACATTTCCCTACCACCTATGAGAATATATTGCATATATTGTATGTATCTTCTATATTTGGAATTAGGAATGATTGTGGCCTTGTAAATATTTCAATTGATTGTATTTCCTTTTTTATTCATAGGTTTAGGGTTATATAAATTGATGTACCTTATGTAAAGTTTACACATTGAATATACAAAACCATTTAGAAATCTTACATGGTTTCAGAGCTCTGGTCCAGATTTCTGGTTTATCGAGGTCATACTCATCTGAGTTTGAACAAGCAACTTCTGTTTGTTCAACCCATACCACGACCCATCATTGGTTCGTTGGGATTCGACCCATCTGCTCACCGCATCTGAGTTTACTCTGTTCATTGTATCATTGCATCGCAACCTATTGCGCTCATCTGGCTCATTCGATCATCTGGGTTTTTTCGTTTGATCCATTTAGTTGGGTCGTCTGGTTTGACTGGTTCAAGAGGCCCATCTGGGTGATTTGGTGCACCTGTTCATGGTCTTCTCCTCTCTGTGTGACTTGCAATAGTTCTTTCTCCCTCCCTTGTCTGGTTTGACTAGTTTGAGAAACCTACATAGTTGAGTTGTCGCATCTGTTCATGGTCTTCTCCTATGTTTGTGGTCTCTCCTCTATTGTTGATTCACTATGTTGACCTTGTAATAAAGCTTCTATTTATATTTTAGCCCCTCTGTTTGTTATTATCTGGTTTCTTAGTACCAATTTTTGAGTAATTATACTTCAACCCATCAATTCTTTATTTTTGTTTTATTAGAATGTCAGAGACCAAAATCCAAGCCATAAATTGCAAACTCACTAGTGCCAATTATGCTTATTAGGCCAGTGTTATGAAGAATTTTCTTCGTGGTTGAATAAAATGAAGGTATATGTCTCGTTTATCGGATCCAAAACAGGAAAGATATTTGACTGATTGTGACACTTGGGATTGCGATAATGCCCATGTTCTGCCTTGGTTTCACAACTCCGTGGAAGATTGTATTGAGATGATGTTTTCCAAATACACTACTACCAAGGAGGTATGGGACTATTTATTGAGAGTTTATTAGCAGTCCAATTTTGCCAAAAGGTATGAGTTGGAATCAGCTCTTTAGAGTGCTCATTAACGGGATCGGTCTATTCAGGATTTCTACATTGAGATGATGGGTCTCTAGGATTAGTTGGCCCTCATAGAACCATCTAGCATTAAAGTACTTGATGCTTACTTGCAATTCCAAGAGAAGGGTCGTATGGTGCAGTTCTTAACAGCTCTTTGTCCCTAGTTTGAGGCCATAAGGGGTGGTATCCTTCATTGTTCTTCTCTCTCTTATGTGAATGCTATAGTTCGTGAACTTTTCCTAAAGGAAACCCATCTCATACAGTCAGACTCAGTTTCCTTCGGTCTTCTTAGCTCATGCTCAACCACTACTATTATCAACTCTGTCTCCTTATCAACTCCAATCTTCTGCCAATCCCAATAAAGGGCCCTGAGCGTCAAATGAGTGTGCGTTTTGCCATCAGAAGGGACATTGGAAGTTCAACTGTTCCAAGAAAGGTTGTTCCTTTTCTCAACAGTCTCAACCCTAGTTTCGTACATTTCCATCAAGCACTTTTTAACCTCCCGCTGCTTAAACTACATCTATTTCTACTTCTGATCCTAATCTTGACTTGATTTCCTTGAGTGTTCAGATTGCTTAGTTTCAACATATATTGTCTATTTCCTAGCCATCCTTGTTTGCCTTTGCTCTTACCTCTCAATATCATAATGAGCTATTAATGCCATGACGATTCTAAATTAGCCATCTAAGAGACAAGTAAAAAATATCTTTGTAATCAATGTCTACTTTCCGAGTAAAATCTTTGGCCACATATCTAGCATTATATCATTTTATATTACCCTTAGAACAATAAACATTTTTGTATCCATAGGCAATTCAATGAGATTTCAGATTTCATTTTGGTCCATTAATTTTAACTCATCATTTACGATATCAATTCATTTAGTAGAATCAGTACTTTATTTGGCTTGTGACAATAAACCCGAGTTTTTACTTATCCCAATATCATAATGAGATTATTATAGATATACCACATAACCATTTGAAGTGACAAATCCCTTTACCTTATGACATCTTCTTAATATTATTTCTTGTAGTTCTTTTATAACTTTTCATTGGTGATAATTACATTATGGAATAACTGATTATTTATGATGCCCAAAAAATTGAGGACATCAGAGAATATATTAACAAATAAATATAGGGTTTATCTAAGGTTACAAGAGGACGAAACGTCACTAATGAGTCCTCTAGTTAGTAACCAAATAAGATTCCAGGAAGGCCAGAGGAGCCAATATAGCCTCCCTTCAAAGTCCAACCACCTTAGATAGTAAAGCTACCCTTTTGACAGATCTTAACAAGGTATTAACACAAGGAAACTGAGTTTTGAATGTCCAGTAAATGCACACACACGCCATCCCTTTTTTCCAATCCAATACACCATCACAATTATAACAAGCAAGTAATGAAACATAATATTCAAGTCAATAACAAAGGATTACAATGTTAGATATTAGTAGTCTAGAAATCCCCTAGAGATTTCATCCTCCCAACCACAAGAATTGGATTTGGATTATTCGGTATGCCCCCTTTTTTGTTGCTTTGCAGAACTTACCCCGGATGCCTACCAACGGTTACATACCACGTAGCGCCAACCGATGACCTCAAAAGAGATGATAAAAATATATAACCTCCTCCGCCCTTATCCGTCATAAGTACCTAGGGTCCGAATATAACCAGTTCATTCAAGGGTTTCAAAACAACCACTTGCGCAAAGACTTTTCTTTCAATTAGGGAATACATCTCATCAATCCATACTTAACACATTATCATTTCATCATTATTTAAGTGATCAAAAATCCAATACCACCCTAATTAAGTTTCCCGTTGAGTTAGATGTTTTAAGTTAAAGTTAGAACAAACTTATCAAGACAATAATTTCTACATAAGCATGAGCATCACCAAAGGACAATGAAAAAGAACATAATCATAACACATGCAAATATCATGCCAAGATATGAACAAGTGATCATAAGCACATTTATGAAGTTAAGAACATAAATTCATCAACAAAAGTAAATTTCCAAATTTGGTGCACTTTAGAGATTGCAATTAAAGAGACATTTTTAGAGTTTTCCTAAACTTGGCCTTCCTATGATTTGTAGAGAATTTTATTTAGTTTTCATAACATTTTTCAAAAGTGGCATAGCTTTCCTAGATTTTTAGTTATTTAAGAAATACTCCAACGCCGTCTAGATTTGTCGAATGTTATGAAAATCGAGTTTTCCCTCAAACCACTCACTCTTTTTCGGAAAAAAAAGAAAAAAAAAAAAAGAAAAAAATCCATGAAAGCTAACACTTAAAGGAAGGTTTTGACATAAAAATGAGGTTAAGGAGATTTTTTTGCGTTTTTCTAGAGTTTTTGCAAGTGGGCTATAAATATCGATTATTTGAGCACAAAGCTTGAAATAAGAAAAAGTAAGAAAATAGGGTAACCATGGATAATTTTTTACTTCCATTGTGATGAAAACATGCTACATAATATATATTAAACTCAAAAATTTGGATTGAAGGTGTGCCTTTGGAAATTATGAGAGATAGGTGTAAAAAAAGATAGTTTTGCACCGATTAAGTGAAAACACAAGTAAGGATGGAACAAGACTCAATTCTTTTCATTTTCAACACAAGAACACCATTATAATATTTCTAAATATAATGTTTAGAACCTCTAAGAACATGTATTTGAAAAAGGAAAATAAAATAAAGGGTTGTGTTGTGGCTCACTTGTTACCGAGATAAGATATTTGCACAATTCTTCCTTCTTCTCCACCAACAAGCTTTCTCTCTTCCTTTCTTTTTCTCTCCCTCGGATGAATATAGTGTGTGGGTGTGTATACGTGTTCAACAAATGAGGATGAGTGGTATATTTATAGAGAATTTGATGCGAAAAGTCCAAAATACCCATTGGTTCCAATTCAATTGAATAGTGCCTCAATTTAGTTTGAATGTAAAGGAATAAGGGATGATTAGGACCTTAATTATATACTTAATTAAAATCTAGTTAGGTTTAGGGCTAATTAAACACTTCTAGTTACAAGTGCACACACACACATTCAAGGGATTTTGTACCAAAGTCATAATGGTTCCATGATTCAAGGGATTTTGTACCAAGTGTATCTTAGAGAAAATCCTAGGGAGGGTGGGGTAGCCGACCATCCTAGATTTAGATGGACAACAATGATTTATTTGAGTACAATTGTTTATATTCTATAAAAATCTTATATACAACTTATTTGTTAAGAAAATTTGTACTAGTGTATATATAATGGTATTAATTTGGGGTCAATTTGTGATTCAATAAAAATATGAGGGCTAAAGCCTTAATTTAGCTAAAGCCTTAATTTATGAATTGAAACATTTAATTAACTGTAGTATTAATTAAATTAAGATTTGGGAATTCAATTCGGTTAAAGTTCCTTTATTTTGGATTAAATGGAAAATCGTAATGAGAACCAGAAATCCAGGGTTTTGAATAGTAGATTTATAATTAGGGGGTTATTTATTTATTAGTAGGGTATTAGAAATGATTGCTTAAGTCACCAGGATTGATCAAGGTTTGCGAGTTCTCGGTTGACGCAGGTTTTCGACTTTTAGGTTAAAATTGAAATTAAATAAGAAATCGAGGGTCATTATTGAAAGAATTCAAAAGTGAGGATCTAGAATAAAATTACCAAGGTTAGGGGCCTCTCAGTTAATATTAGGGTGTCAGAATTGGTTACTAAGCTATTGGCGTTGATTAGGGTTTGTATGGGTTCGTTTGCGATGCGTTTTTGGTTCTATGGTTAATTTTGTGAATAAAGATGGAACTAAGGGCTTTATTATAATAACTCAAAATTCAGGGACTTAATAGGATTTATAAAAGTTAGGGGCCTCACAACCTATCTCCCTTAAATAAATTTTGTCCTCGAAATTTCAGCCATCCTTCATAGTCTCAAAATGTTGTGGGTAATTTGCTCGCATTTCATCCTTGTGCTTCCAGATAGATCCTACCAACGTATTTTTAATGTTGTGGGTAATTTGTTCGCATTTGTCTCTTTCTAATAGTAGTGTGTTAAATCGAATTTATTCCTAAGTAATGACGTAAGGGGTGCAGCAATCTCTGTGGTTCTCAAAATTCTAAACTACTCGTCGTATGATATCATTGTTCTAGCTTAAAGTCATGTTGCCAATTCCTGATGTGGTGTTCTATATACTTGTTAAGAATTACTCTTATTGATCCCATGGTAGATTGTCGATGTCATTTTGTTGTAGTTAGGGAAGCTGGTCTATCCCCCCTTAAATAAGAGTTATGTCTAGTCAAATGTATAAGTTGTTTCCTTCTTCTAGTGGTCGTCAATCATAACTTGATATTCAAATAGTGAATCCATTTCTAAGGTGAGGTCAGAGTCAGGTATCTTCATGTCTTAGAAATCAAACACACAAACATTTTCCAAGAATTTCATACAAGTTCTATATGTTATGGATATGAAAGAGTACGATAAATAAAACAATTGTTTGAGTGTTAAGACACTAATATTTGATTAATTAAAGAGGATTTACTTCATTCACACTTGGATTACATAAGGTCATGCCAAAAGAATTCTAACTACTAGCCTAGTTATACTTTTCCTAGGTTAGCCATGGCTCGTATTGCGGTTCTTCGAGTCCATATGCGATGTATTGCTCGTACTCTTGATGCGGCATGGTGAGATCTTCTTTTTGTAGTGCGAATACTCTACCAGTTGTCCTTTAGTTAGTGACCTTTCCAGAGTTTCAATTACTCTCCGTCTTATAATTTTGTTGCCCAGTAGTTTCCAATTTAGTTACCCATGGTTGTTGTCTACCGGTAGCATGCGTATTTGCACCCGAGCGCTCTCCTTGATTTCCAATCAGCTGGGGACATTCAAACTTTCTGTGTCCCATCTATTGACAATGATAGCACTGAATCGGTTGCGCTAATCCTTCCTGGAAACTTTCATTTAGATTTTGTTGTTGTAGCTATTGTGGTGGTGGCTTGGAAAAAGGTTTTTGTGTCGTGTTTCCCTTATGGTTTCTTTGGGGTCCCACAAACGATTGACTCTTCTCTTGTTCCAGATCCTTTTGGCATTAGCCACTTCACATTCAGAGTCTAAAGTTGTGTCCACTACCTCAGCGTATGTTTGAAGCCACAGTGGTAAGACTCTTCTTCTGATCATAGGGTCTAGGCCCCACTCAAACTTCCTTACCTTTTCCTCATCATCCGCTACGTATCAAGTAGCATAACGGGCCAACTCCTCAAATTTTGCAACATAGTGCGCTATAATCATGTTGTCTTGCTCTAACTTTTGAAATTCTAGAATTCGTTCTTGTCTCGAAAACAATTCCTTGAATTGCTCCCAAGTGGGTACCATTCATCAGTGCCCACCAGTGATCGGCTTCATCATCCAATTTGTATACTGCTAGGACAATCCGATCGATATGTTCAGTGATTCCCATTGTAACTAGCATCTTTTTAATTTGGCGGGGCCAATTCTCTGCTACGCTTGGATCGGGTACTCCAATGAACTTCGGTAGCCGCTGTTTCCTAAATTTAGAAAAGAGGTGGGTTCTATTATTCCGCTTATTCTCTCTTAACTGTCCCAATTCTTCCAGAATGTGATGCCCCAAATGGTTAGGGATCTCAGCTCTTGCAGGTATAGGTTCATTTTCAAGGTGTTGATTTCTTGGCACGACATTTCTAGCGTGTTATTGCTCACGTGCTCGGGCTTTGTTGCTTGTTTCCGTGTAGTCATTGGCATGTGTATCTACCATCCTGAGACATAAGTTGTGTTCTAATTACGGAGCTGAATCCTTAAGAGTAATTTAATTAATCTTTAGAGTTTAATTATCCTAGTGTGTTTGAAGCAACAAGATCAAGTAGTAAACAACAGACATAGGATAACACACAACACAACTTCATATATATATATATAGGCAAAATAATAACTACAAGAGTTTTAAAACTAGGTTAATGGAAGGAATACAAAGTGGAGATGAAGAATAAGAAGCGGTTATAGTAATCATAAGGATCAATTGAAATATGGACGAACGATGTAACAGAATGGCTGATATTACGGTTTCAGACTTTAATGTGGTTAAGGTTACAAAAGTAGTGACTAAACTAGATATTTAACTTGAAACTACATTGGCCATACGCGTTTCAAACTGAATCCAAGATTTGTCACAAAGTAAAGAAAATGAAACCATTTACAAGAAGCTCTGTGCTAAATAAAATAATGGAATTGAGAAATAATGGAATTGAAAAATAGTGGAATTGAGAAAAATATTAGGTAAACTTAGATGGTAATGACTTAATCTTGAAAGGGGTGACATCAAATAAAGGTTACGAATATAAGATGAGTGTAGCGACCCTAATTTTCTTAAGTCATTACTTATTATTATTATTACTTTATTTTATTTTTGGTTTTATTAATTGTGTGGATACATGAGAATTTAATGTGATATTTAATTAATTTAATGTATTATTTAATTAATTTAATGTGTTAGTTAATTACATGTAATTAATCCGAATATTGATATATTTATATTTTTTATAAAAACAAATGTTTATATATTGACAAAATATATATCATATTTATATAATAAAATGTAATGTTAATGTGTTATTTATTATATAATGTTATTAGGTTATGTAAACTTAGGTTGTTATTATCATAAAGGTGTGGGGAATTTTCAAAGCAGCAGCCGAGAGAAAGAGAGAGAGAGAGTAATCAAAGAAAACCAGAGGAATCAGTTCCGAGAGAGAAAAAGCAACGGCGAAAAAAAAAAAGAGAGACAAAAACAGAAAGGGTTAGGGTTTTGTTTTGGTGGCTCCATTAATTCTCCAAATATTTCTTTGATCTTCAAAAAAATATTGTGAGTACAAAACCCACTTCCCTTAATTTATTGTTTTTATTTATTTATATTTATTTGATATTGGTTTAATTTTGTATTTACATGAAGATGATAGATTGATTTCAATTATTTTAATTAGTTGTGTATGTCAGGTTTAAAGTTTTTACATGTATTTATTTTATGGTTATAATCACTGAGAGGGTAATTTATATTTAAATTGGGCCGAGTTGAATGAAATGGGCCGAGCTAGGCCAAGCCAAGTAATGGGCCGGTTTGGGCCGCACTACGAAGGGCCGAGTAGAATGATCATATAAGTTACTCTGGTCTGGAGATTTAGTATTGGAGTTAGACCGGTCGCACAACCGAGATAATTAGCGCGGTTGCATGGGGCCTTATTTGTACTTCGGTTGAGAAATGTGTTGAGTGAAGTTCGGTCTTCAGCAGTGAGTTCGGTCAAGGCGCATGAAAACCGAGGCGTGCTAAGTCCTTGGGAGGGCTTGGTTCTAAAGTTAGTTCGGCTCAACTCTCTTATGGTTAGCTCGGTCTTAGTATGTGAAACCGAGGTAAGAGAAAGAGAAGTAAGTGCCCAACTAACGTGTACTTCGGCCATACTGGTAGTTCGGTTATGGTAAAACCATCTTACTTGATTTAAGCAGTGAGGGGGGTGTAGAGAGAAGCACTATCTTTCAAGAGTATGAATCCTAGGAGGACTCTACATGGAGGAGTAAGAGTCCTATCAGGATTATGCTACGCGAAACCTATAAAAGCTCACCAATATCACCTTTGGAGAGGTAATGCAACTTTGCTTCCTGAATACATAGAGCTTTTGCCTATTTGTCTTGCTTACTGACTTAGGCATCGGAGAGGTTTCCGGCCCACACCCGCCGGGTAGCTCACGTTTGTATTTTCAGGTGGTAGAACGACATCGTACGAAGGAACGCAGACTTGATCAACAGGATTATACGAGAAGGTATATTTCTTTCCTGTACAATTGGCGCCGTCTGTGGGAAGTTCAGAGAAGAACAAAACCTCTTGATCAAGCTTTTCCTTTAAAAGAATCAATGGCGAACAACGAAGAGTTACCTCAATCCGCCGTTGACGGACTAACTCCAGATGGGGGTGCAAGGCGCGAAGGCCTACCAGTGGTCACTCCCATGGCGAACCTGGAACCGCAAAGACAAAATTCCAGGAGGGACGCAAGGGGACGAAGGCGGAATAACAGCCCCCATCTCTCTCGTTCGCAAAGCCCAGAAAGACAACGACGGAGGATTGATCCTCAAACTTTGGAGGATCGCGTCAGGGAACAAGACGAGTTAATACGGCAGATGGCGGCGGACATGGAATCCTTAAAGCGCCAGGTGAAAGGTAAAGAAGTGGCGACAGGAGAGGGGCGCAACAACAAGACGCCCCCTCACCACTCAGAGGGTCGTAGTAGGAATTCTACACCCTCTCAAGCAGAGAACAGAAGCCTCAGGACAGGCGACACGCAATCCAGATCTTCCAGGACTCGTCACTCCAGGTCTGAGAGGACGAGGTCTGAGAGGTCATACACTGAGGGGAGCACATATTGGCCCTCACATACGCACCAGACGAGGTCTAGACAGACGGAATTACCCAGATCGTCCGACCTACGATCCATGCTAGAAGAGAAGGCACGATGGAAGGAGGACGCCAGGGCGCGCGATCCACACAGGGTTCCTGCCTTACAGCGGTTGGCTCCTCGGACGCATGGAAGCGTCGAGGTTGGAATGCTAATGCCGCGCCCGGCATACGAACCAACGGACAAGGCATTGACGAGGCTGCAGACCTCACCATTGGTCCCAGCAATAGAGAACGCGCCTTCTTCCGGCTTCCTCTGACCCTAAATTCACAACGATGAGGGAAGACGGACCCTACTCGCACTTGAGCCACTTCGCTGTGTCATGGTCAGTATCGGCGTGAACGAGGCCTTGATGTGCATCCTATTCCCTTCAAGCCTTGGCGACCTTGGCTTGACTTGGTTTGAAAAACTTCCAGAGGGCAGCATAGCCTCCTGGGCGCAACTGGAGGAGGCGTTTATAACGCGATTCAGAACAAACACGAAAACCCTGGTGGAGATCGACCAGTTACTCTCCATCGACATGGGCGATAAGGAGACCCTGCGATCATACAACAGTCGCTATTGGGAGACATTCAACCAGATTGGGGACTGCCCAACCAATCTCGCCATTGCGAAATATAAAAGAGGCCTTCGATCGAGCGGTGAGGACTCTATCACCATGACACCGCCCTAACCATGGAGGCCACGATGGAGAGAATGCATCAGCACATCAGGGTAGAAGAGGATGGCGCTCGTGCCAAAGCAAAATCTGGCGCGACCCCAGCCCCAGAGAAGAAGACCTCAGCAAAGGTCAATACGGTAGATCGCCAAAACCGAAACGGACGAGGAAGGCGAGACAACGGCGAGGACCAGGACAAGAGATGGTTGAGAGTCCGCACTGCCATAACCACGGTATTCAAGAAACCGATCTACCGTATACTTAGTGAGAGTCGAGACGAGCCTTTCGTCAAGTGGCTAGTCAAGCTAGGCGAGGCCCAGAAGGACTATGATGACAGATCCAGGTGCACCTTCTACAAAGAAAAGGGGCACTGCACTGAGAATTGCACGCCATTGAGGTAGCATCTGGAAGAGTTGGTGGTAGCAGGCCACCTGGACAAATACATAGAGGGAGGGGCACAGCCAGCCCCCCAGGACCACAATAACCCCAATGGGATGCCGATCGACGCCCCGCCCCAAGGCGTCATCAACGTAATACATAGAGTCTTTGAACCTGAGCGTGTATGCGAGCTCAGAGGTTCAATCAAAAAGGCTGAGCACTTAAGAGAGGTGCTAAGTGCCCAACCAGTCGTCAAGAAGGGGAAGACAGAGGCCACAAATGTCATGTCTTTTTCGGATAAAGACTTGGCAAGGATTTATTGCCCTCACAACGATGCCTTGGTCGTCACTCTCCGAGTCAAGGATTTTGACGTCAAGCGGATTCTGATTGACCAAGGTAGTTCATGTGAAATCATGTACTATGAAACCTGCAAATAACTTAACTTGCAAGATAAAGACTTGGCGCCGGCCGTATCTCCCCTTATTGGATTCAACTCCATGCCAGAATGGCCTGTCGGCAAAATTATCCTCCCAGTCAGAGCAGGGAGTGTGACAAAACAAGTGGAGTTCTGGGTGTTGAAGGTCCCCTCCACCTACAACATTATCTTGGGCAGAACATGGCTGCATGCCATGCGCTCGGTGGCGTCCTCCTACCACCAAGTGATGCGGTTCCCCAACGACACCGGAGTAATAGAAGAAGTTTATGGAGATCAGATCATGTCAAAGCAGTGCTTTGTCACAGTAAACGGCAGCCGCGCCGCCAAAGGATACGTTCATTCGGTTGAAGAACCTGAGAGTAATGAACTATTCGCGGATGTCGGCAAAGCGGCTAGTCAGAAAGCGGTGGAGGACTTGGTGGAGGTCAGAATAGATGAAAAGAACCCGGATAAGTTCTTTCTGCTTGGTTCGTCGTTGTCTAGCACTGAGAGATTGGAAGTCTTAGAATTTCTGACCTCCAACATCGAAGTGTTCGCCTGGACCCCATACGACATGCCAGGCATTGATCCCAACTTCATCTGTCACCAATTCAACGTCCACTCCTCTGCCAGACCAATCATTCAACGCACCCGCAGATCGGCACTCCACCACGCCGAAATAGTGGCGGAAGAAGTAGGAAACCTGCTAGAAGCAGGGGCAATCAGAGAGGTGCACTACCCAAGATGGATCTCCAACACCGTCGTAGTGCCAAAGAAGAATGGCAAGTGGCGTGTCTGCGTCGACTACAAAACGGTCAATAAGGCGTGCCCAAAAGATAGCTTTCCTCTACCAAGGATAGATCAACTAGTAGACTTAACGGTAGGGCACAACCGACTTAGCTACGGATGCATCTGAGGCTACCACCAAATCGCCATGCATGAACTAGACCAGAGGTCACATCCTTCACAACTCAAGAGGATTGTATCACATAAGGTCATGCCCTTCGCCCGAAGAACCAGGCGACATTTCAAAGAATGGTCACCAAGATGTTTGAGCCATTGTTAGGCAGAACAATGGAGGCTTACATCGACGATATGGTGGTCAAGAGCAAAGATGAGAATGACCATCTCAAGGACCTAGGTGAGATGTTCGAGATCCTGAAGAAGCATAAGTTACGCCTCAACGCGTCGAAGTGTGCATTCGGAGTAGGATCTGGCAAATTCCTAAGCTTCTTGGTGACCAACCGAGTTATAGAAGCGGACCCTTCTCAGATCAAAGCAATACAGGATCTAGAGAGGCCAAACTCGGTGAAGGAAGTGCAAGACATCTCCGGCATGGCGTGTGACTCAACCGTTCATAAGCGGTCATCGACAAAGCACGACCATTCTTCCATACACTGAAGGCTAAGTTTGAGTGGGACGAAGAATGCGACCACGCCCTGGAAAGCCTAAAAGAATACATGTCTTCTCCACCACTACTTGTAACCCCAATCCCTGGAGAAGAACTCTTCTTATACCTAGCGGTCTCATGAAGATGCAATTAGCGCGATATTGGTCCTTGAGAAGGAATCCAACATCTTCCTATCTACTATGTCAGCAAGACATTACTGGGCGCCGAAACAAGGTACTTGCCACTGGAGAAACTGGCATTGGCCTTGATGATGGCCTCAAGGAAGTTATCGCATTACTTTCACGCCCACACCATAGTCGTCCTCACAGCCTTCCCATTAAAGGCTTTATTTGAAAGAGCGAACTTCTCTGGGCGAATTCTGAAGTGGGCAGTGGAGTTGGGACAATATGACATCAAGTTCCAACCTAGGACCGCAATAAAAGCACAAGCATTGGCAGATTTTGTCGCAGAATTCACACCAGGAAGTCATCACATTTGCCCAGTCGACCTAACTGAGACAGCCGAACTAGGGATGGAAGTTGATGTCGGAATAACGCAACCCCTAATACTGGATACTCAGTCAGGCCCCAAGGCAGACCAGAGTAAAGAGAGGAAGGAAGAAACAAACCATGCTACAACAAGTCAGGACTCATCGACAAATAAAGACTTGGTGCAAATAGAAAGCAAGGGGCAGACAGCAAGCATGGACTCTGAAGAAGCCGCCAGCAACATGGAAGATCCCAAAGCATCATCTGACCCCTCCACCTGCTGGAAGTTGTTCGTTGGAGAGATGTGGAAGCTCTTCGTGGATAGAGCATCCAACCGGCATGGAGCAGGACTTGGCATAGTCCTCATCTCTCCAGACGGCCTAGTAGTGGAGCAAGCAATCAACCTTGGCTTCCCAACTTCAAATAATGAAGCGGAGTATGAAGCACTTCTGGCAGGTCTCAAGTCAGCATTCTACATGAAGGCCACCGAGCTAATGGTCTACAACGACTCACAGCTGGTGATAAGTTTTGTGAGAGATTATTTTGTGAGAGATTATTTTGTCACCTTGTAACTCTCAAGAGCAACTATTCTCTCTTGATAGTGAATTCTTCTCTTCATGTGTGAATGTAGACTAAGGTTAAACTACAAAAATCTTGATATCTTACAATTGTTTCTCTCGTGAATTTACATAATTTACATAGTTTTATTTCATATTCAAAACCATCATCTATTTTGATATGATTTTATTGTCTACAGACTTTTCACGCAACAATCTACATTTAATTTATTTGATTTGTTTCCATAATTCATTTGGTCATTTCTCAAACTATGCAACTAACAAATAACTAATAAATAGAACAAATGCGTTATTTGAATTGAAATTTTCAGGAAGCATAAAATTTGTGGACTTCATACATCTTCTTCAAACTTTAATAGAAGTTAGTGTAATTTAACCAACCATAAAATTAACCACAGAAATTTTAACTCCTTTTATTTATAGCTCCAATGGTGATGGACAAAATGAAGGTCCCTTCCCTGCTCACATCACCCTTAACATGGTCTCACATAAAAACTAAATACAGATTACACACACTCCAAAAGCAGAGGATCACAAAACCAAGTTCTTTTACAACTCCAAAGGAACAACCAACACAAGTGGAAGATGTATTTCTTAAGATGTCTATGAGGACAAGGGTGGGGTGTCTGAAGTCTTCCAAGTAGTCAGGCCCTCCATATACCTATCTCCCTTAACTTCATCAGCTGATGCAATGGATTCAAGCTCAGACATTTCTTCCGGTGTCAATTTTACCGACAAAGCTCCAATGTTCTGATCCAAGTTTGCAATCTTGGTGGTGCCGGGAATTGGACAAACATCACTCCCTTGGTGATGAACCCATGCCAATGATAGCTGCCCTGGGGTGCACCCCTTCTTCTCTGCTATTTCATTAACTCGCTCAAACATGTTTTTGTTATGCTCCATATTCTCCGGCTGGAACCTTGGTAGATACTACAAAAAAATAAAAAATAAAAAATAAATGAAATACATGATTCAGCATCAGAACTGTGAATCCGCCATACAGAGATTGATCACGTAAAACAAGCTCTGAAATTGCATCACACCCCAACACAATGCCTGTTTTTCCCAATGGATTAAGAGAGTTTGAAGGATGAAATAAACGTAACTAAATTCACAATAAAAAATTCATGCCAAAAGATGATAGAGAAAAGTTTTTCATCGAATAGTTACACTTGTTGACAAAGTTCACTGGAATGTAGTTTAATACAAAATCCAAGAAGTACAAAAGTAATTTATGCCCAAAGAAGAAGAAAACATACAATTGACTGGCTATAAAATTACAATTCCAGTATGAAAGGACTTTAATAAGTTTTATATACGAAACTTTCACCAACAAGCGCTCCTCATTTTTAGAAAACATGGTGTATTTTATCAGCTTATAACATCGATTACTTTTCTACAGTTTACACAGAGAGAAGTCAAGACTATTCACAACAATGTTATGATGACATTAACATTGCACAAACCTTTCGGGAGTCTTCATTTGCAAGATTCTCAACAACCTTGGGACCTGATGATAAAAATCCTCTTCCTAAAGGATTGTGTCACGACAATCCCAATGCCAAGTTCTCTGAATAATCACAACAGATATCAAATTAGCAATTTGGATTTCTTGTTATTCCCTAAAATGTCAATTGGCAGAATAGATGCCTCACCTGCAAGTAGGAACTATTTCTTCCTCCACATCTCTTGTCCATAAAGACCATTCCAATTGCATTGCTGTAATTGGATGAACAGCGTGAGCTCTTCTGATTGTTGAAGGAGAGGACTCAGATAGACCAATGTACTTTATTTTACCCTCTTCAACCAGTTTCTTGAGTTCTCCCATCTGGTGAAAAGATGGGTTACAAAAAGAAGAATCAAAGAAAAAAACAAGTAAATCATTTTGGAGACGTGCAGAAACGTGTATATGTAAAGAGGAAGGGAAGTAGAAACAAGATTATCGTCCTACTCTACCACAGCATAATGTTGTTATATGATCAAACAATTTGGATGCATGCTTAACTCAAGAAAGAGTGCACATTGATTGTAATCCAAAGAGTATGGTTTGCCTTCATGGGTAATTGATCTCCAAACACGGGCGTTTTTACTTTTTTATTGGCTTAATTGATTCCAACTGTTTCAAAAAATTGCAGCATCGTGGTGAGTTGAGCCAAAACTCAACTCAAGCCTGTCCTAATTACTTGGGATCAGCTACATAAATCCAGTTCTCCAATGGATTTTATTTGATGTCATCTCCCCAAGTAAAATATAGAACAAAACCCAAATAGGTTTAAGAAAACTAGATAAACCAGCAAGGGCCTGTTTGGTCATCCCAATAATGTGAATTTGGCCCCAGAATATAATTTGAATATCTACAAAAGTTAGATAATTAGATTTGTTTGGCTGAAAACATGTTAACACAAGTTGACAAAGCCCTATTCTCTTTATGAGTATTTAAATTCAGTCATTTCTATTAGAATATATAATAATTTTAGACTAGGTTTGAAAGATTCAATGTTATTCCGTTGAATAGCTACACAAATTTGAACTATCTCATTTACAAATAGAAAAAAACAAAATGGAATTAATTAATTTAAGATGGATCAATTCATGAGGCAAATTTGGCACAACCGAAGGTACGATATAAGCTTTATCATGCCAGTGGAACTGCAAATCTTGTCATGTTAATTGAAGCTATTTATACCCATCGATGACTATGGATGGCAATTGGGCATAGAATTCATTGAAGAAACACAAATGCTAGTAACTAAAAGTGAAGAGCTGAAGTAGGAACACCCGGCAACAAAAAATGGGGAAGAATGTCATATATTTGCAAATTTGACATCATCATTGTCACCAAAAGGCAGGCAAAATACCATATCACAGTAGAAAGGCAAACTAGACAACATTGACTGAGAGAATAGCTAGCTCTCAATTGGAAATGTAAACTATAACATAATATTGAAACAAACACAAACAAAAGTGTATCAATATATATCATTAACTTGGGTAAATTACACTTTTTACTGTTATAGTTTGACTCAAATTTTACTTTGATTTAATTTAGTTTCAATTTGGTTCTTCTGTCCAAATTATTGTTGATTGTTTCTACATACACACTTTATGAGAGACACCAGGGATGGGCATAATTTGGATTGGTTCAGTTTAGGAGTAAACCAAAATGAACCATTACTTAGAGCTTGTTCAGAAATTGACTATTTTAGTTGTTTTTAAAAAACGTATAAAACTTAGAGAGATGTGATTGGGTATTTTGATTTCTTGGCTATTTTAGCCCCAAAAAAAAAATCATATACCAAACACCCAATTTCAAGAAATTTGGAACCAAACTATTATGAAAATCTTACAAACAAAAGAGACCGAGCAATTAAACCGTGATTTGGTTTGGTTTGGTTCGATTTAAAACTACGATTTTTAAAAACTTTATCATCATTCACAAAAAGAAAATTGTAATATACACACCTTTGAAAGAAGTGTATCATATGCACACTAGTTATGCCATTTTCTTCTTTAGTTATAATATTATTATAATTATAATTCATGAGATATTTAGTTTTGCTCCATATTGTGTTAATTATGACATTTTTTTTAGTTATGACTCATAAAGTTTAAAGTTATGCATATGATACACCAAATGTACCACAGTGTTTCCCTTCACAAAATATTATTCGTAACTTATGACTTATAAAACTAGTTATATCGCTATAAAAAACATGATTGCAAAAGTAAAAGATTACAAATTATGGATATATACATATATATATATATATATATAGAGAGAGAGAGAGAGAGAGAGTTGTACAAAATGTTGCCCAATGCGCTAAAATCACATCGCATTAATCAGTATCGTTCTATCCGCTAACCGCGGTTTAAATTTTAAAATTTATAAACTGTCTTCAAAACCGCTACACTCTGTTATAATTAATACATATATATTTTTTAACCTATAATGAAATATTAAAGTAAAAATGAGTGTCAAAGAAATTTAATATATGTAATTTGTTACAAATTAGTAGTTGTATACATGAAAAAGATTATGTAAAATTAGTTTGGGTTATATATATAAAAAAAAACTTATGCAAAGTAGTATTATATATTATGCAAATGCTTGATAATTGGTTAGAATATTCTTCAATCCGCCAATCCGTCCAAAACTACTCAAATTCCAATTTGCCAATCCGCCATTCGGTTTATAATTTTACTCTCAAACCGCCTATATATATATATTTGATAATAATGAGTTACCTGAACAAAATTTTTTTATATATATTTAAATGATTTAGTTCGGTTCCAATCGGATCCGTAAATATAAAATCGTCACACGAATTGTGAAATACAATTTTGTTTATTTTAAAAATGAGGACCGAATCAAGAAAACCTAATGTTTGCATCGGACCTGTATTTGATTTTTTTTTTATTTTTTTCAGCCCTGACACTTGGGCGGTGTTTGCGAAAGATTTTTTTGTGGTTTTTTTTTTTTTTTTTTTTTTTTTCACTAAAAGACAAAGTAGTTAAAAAAAAAAAACCAACAAAATATCACATCAAATCCCATAATCATTTCACTTTTTCTCTCACAAACATCACATCGAACTACAAAGAAATCCAATTATCTTCTCAAACACAAAAAAAAATTTCTCCAATAATATCCTACAACAAAAAAAAAACTAACAAAAAAATCAACTTTCCAAACACCCACTTAATATAAAATTACCAGTGTGTTTGGTTTGAATTTTTAAAATTTACCTTTCAAAAAATTAATTTTTATTTTTTATTTTTTGTGTTATTTTGTTTTCACTATTTTTCTTTTAATATTCTAAGCAAGTTTTTTAATTTTTAGATATACTTAACATAAATATATTTAAAAATATAATATTTGTAAAATTTTTTTTAAAAAAATACACTAAATAACAAAAATACAAAAAAAAATAAAAATAAAGATTCAATACATTTTTTATATTTTTATTATTTTTTTATAAATATTTTATTTTTTAATATATCTAAGGTGCATTAAAAAAAATTACTTAAAATTTTAAAACATTCATTAAAAATAAAAATAATAAAAAAAAATATTAATTTAAAAAAAAAATAAAATCAAACACATTAAATAATTTTTAAGTACAGACAAAATGTTCAAATTAAAGAGAGAGAGAGAGAGAGAGAGAGGGGGGGTGGTGAACCGTGATTTCAATGGGGACGCGGGTGTCAATCCGATGCTGGTAATAGAGATCGATGCAATCCATGTCCAGCCTCTTCAAGCTCGACTCACAAGCTGCCCGTACGTATCCCGGATCACCTCGAATCTCTGCCTTTTCGTCAGTATAGATGATCCCGAATTTCGAAGCCAATTCAACTTTGTCTCTCATCCCTCCCTTGAGTGCCTGGTCATCAAAATCAAAATCAAGATCAATTCCACCATTTGTTATGAATAGAAATCAAAGAGTAGGAAATTGAATTAATAATAGGGGCGACCTTGCCGAGGAGGATTTCGTTGGTGTGAGGGCCGTAGACGTCGGAGGTGTCAAGGAAAGTGACGTCGGAGTTGATGGAGTGGTGGATGAGTTTGATCATGTCTTCTTCGGGCTTTGGAGGCCCGTAGAAGGCTGACATCCCCATGCACCCCAGTCCCTGTCTCGACACCTCTAGACCTTGTGATCCCAGCTTCATTCTCCCTACTTTCGCCATTTCTCTCCCTCTTGCTTGCTTTCTCTCTCTAGATATATTTGTCTGAGACAAGTGTAGTAGTATGGAGATGGTGTGTGCTGAGCACTCAACTTATAAAGGGAGGAAAGGAGGATACGCTGCTCCCAAACAAAATACATGGGTGTCAAAAATGATTTGTCCCCCTAAAAACAATCCCCCTAATCTCTCTAATTTCCTTTTTTGAAAAACTGTTTTCTTTTTTCCTTTGTTTTCTTTTTTTTTTTTTACTTAAAATGGCAATTTGGGGGATTCGGGGCCTCCCCTTTCGAGGTCCCAATCTCAGCCCATATTTTTTATGAAAGAGACTACGGCTTTGTAAAAGATTTGTAAAAATAAAAGAAAAATGCTTGGACCAGCACTAATGATGCATCCACTGCCATAATATTGTTGTGGCTTTTTTTTTTTTTTTTTTTTTGCAGATCTCCACAACCTTTTTAGATTTACACTATTGATGGTATATGAGTGAGTTTCACATATACATTAATAGTAGAGATCAAAGGGAATTGTGGGAGTCTCTAAAAATGAAAGTCTCAATTATTGTTTGTTTTTTTTTTGGAAGTGATTGAGATCCCCTCCAATCACAACCCCCACCACCCTACACACACGTGGCGGGTGGTAATTGAAAAAAAAAAAAAAAAAAAAAAAAATGGCCAATCAGAGAAAGAGGGGGTCAAAGGGGGTGCTTCCTTGAGGGGGTCCAACTCCTTTTCCTTATATTTTTTAGTATGTGCCAGCTCATTAGTGGTGCTTTAGAGTACCACTTTTAGTAATATATAGAGTTGCTGAAAATAAAATAGGTTAAAATTATTAATAAAATAAATGTCATTTCAAATTATAATTTTTTTAATTATCAAATCAATTACAAAAAAATTAACTTTTTTCAAATATAATTTTTTTTTTAATCAAACTAAAATAGTCATAAAAAAAAAAATACAAAAGTCAACTAAAATAATTAACCTTCCAAACGACCACTACATCAGTTTTAGTTTTGATTTTTTAATTTTTTTTAATTTTTTAATTTTATTATTATTACTATTATTATTAAAGAGACTATCTGTTTCGGTTTTGTTCTTTTAAAAACATTGTTTTTTTAATTTTGTTATTTTTTATATTTTAATTAATTTTTGTATATATATATATATATATTTAATTAAAGGACAAATTACATTAACAGTACATATAGTTTGGAACTTGTGTCACTTTAATTCCTAACTTTTCAATTATGATACATTTGACCTTATATTTTGAATCTTGTTTCAAATAAGGACAATTAAAAATACTATTGGTTAATTTCAAGGACAAAATCGTCAATTTGATAAAAATATAAATTAATTTGATAAAAATAAATGTCAAAAAAATATTTTTAAATTTTTTAAAATTATTTCTACCTACTAAAGATAAAATTATGTAAAATTGATAAATCTTTTAGACATTTAATTTTTTTTACCAAATTAATTTTTATTATGTATTTGGATATGATCATGTAATGGATGATTATTTTTATTTTCATTAAATTAACTTTTATTTTTTTAAAAGTCAAATATAGTGACAACTTTGATATCATTATTATACTAATCCATTCAATCAAAAAATTCAAGACTAAAAACATTTCAGATATTAAATATATCGATTACACATTAAAATCTTAATAGCCACACATGATTATCATCCAAATACATAATAAAAATTAATTTGGTAAAATAAATAAATGTCTAAAAGATTTATCAATTTTACATAATTTTATCTTTGGTGGATAGAAATAATTTTTTAAAATTTAAAAATATTTTTTTGATATTTATTTTTATCAAATTAGTCTATATTTTTATCAAATTGACGATTTTGTCCTTGAAATTAACCAATGTTATCTTCAATTGTCTTTATTTGGAACAAGATTCAAAATACAGGGTCAAATGTGTCACGACCCACTCCCCGTACCCAAGGGTTAAGCATCGTGATGGCCAGTAACTGGGGTTACATCCGGCCAATTCTTAAACAAATAAATAAACGCGAGCGGAAATAATATTCAAGTGAGGGTACCAAAATAATCATTGGAGCTTCTATTTAATTAATTTGTCAAAGCTGAACTATCTCTACAAAGTGTTTCGTATCTATCCCACGCGCTGGCCTTGACATATCACCTGAAAGTGGTAAACAACTATAAGCATATGGTAAAGTGAGACATATTATACTAAGAGTATAAAAGTATAAAATTCACCATGGATAATTATTGGTTAAACAGAGCTTGATATTAAAATACAGAATATATAATACAGAGATCAAATACGAAAATCATATACATAATCATAACCACGGTACAAAACAGAACAGAACAGATGTATGGACTCAAGAGGTGGCTCGTACGAACTCTAGAGGTGGCTCCCACCATAGTGTAGCACTTAGTTCTGTATAGCACTTTGCTCCACACCAGAAGTCATAACCACGATACAAAACCGAACAAATGTATGGACTCAAGAGGTAGCTCGTACGAACTCTAGAGGTGGCTCTAACCACAGTGTAGCACTTAACTCCATACAGCACTTTGCTCCACACCAGAAATTCATAGGGCCAATAGATCCATGACAGACAGAGGGTCACAAAGTGACTAATTAGAGGACCAATGATTATTTAAGTCCCTCAAGGCGTGGGACTCTAGTGGTGGTACTTACAAAACATAATTATATATAAGGTAATAGTCAAATATTCTTAAAATATAAAACAAACATATCCATGGGTTTTCTTTTAACAAATAGAGTTCAGAAAATAATCCACGTAACTGAAATAATATAGTTTATAATAATTTATAAAACATAACTTGTATAAAACAAATATGGTAAGTCAAAACATACGTAAAATATATTGTGGTAACTAAAAGTATAATATAACTCACCTTAAAAGTAATACCTTACTTTTTCTTTTTATTACCAAAAACTCTTCCAACTTTCATTATTTTTTTCCCCTCCTTTCTCTCTTCTTTCTTTCCTTTCTTTCTCTCCTACTTTTCCTTTTCTTCTTTCCTGATCCTCTGTTCATAGCTCGCTCACCTCCTTATATAGGTTGTTTTGGGAAGTCGGTAAAAAGTTGATTTTTGATTTTTTATCAAATTTTTTGATTTTTTTTGGAAGTGATTTGGGAAGTTGGTAAAAAATTGATTTTTTACTTTTTAGTTTAATATTTATTTATGGTGTCAAATCAAATTAAAATGACCAAAATACTCTTATCCAACATAATAGATTTATTTTTTTATTTTTTTTTTCATAAGCCCTAATTTGTAATTTTAAAGTTGTGTTTTTGGCACTTCCCAAAGAGATTTTATTGTATTTTTGACAGCCACGTTTTTAAACATTTTGTTCAAAAAAGTGACTTTTTACTATGTTCCTAAAATGATACATATTGAGGTGTAACATTTTCTCAACAAAATTTCGGGTTCCGCCCCCCCGGGCCTATCTCACAGCTGTTATTACACTCTCGACTTGAAGCTTATCCTTTTAATGGATAAGTTTAACTTAATTATTTATTTATATTTTGATGCATAAATTCTTGATTATTATGTTATTTTACAAATGTCACGACCCAAACCCGCCCCTATAGGTTTAGCATCGTAACCGGCCAGTAATCCTTAGATTACCGAAGGCCTCTAAACAGATTAACATATAATAAGGGGCTAGCGGAAGCAATATACAAAAATTATAATTGTCCAATGATCTGTGCTGACTTATATGAAACAGAATATTTTAAAAACTTTATATACATAACCATAAGTCAACCATACATTATATTATACCACACACATTACATTATCTTCCATACAGACAATATAAATAAAATAAAGTCCCATGCATAAACAGAATTAATCAACACTTGAACCCAAGACACTTCGGGAACCTCCGCGTGAGGCACAAAGGCTGGCTGACAACAAAACAAAAGTCTAGGCAAAAGCCTTCGGGCTCAAACTCCAGAATGCTCACCTATATACATATATATACAAACAGTGAGCTAAAGCCCAGTGAATAACATTAAGGTAAAGGGGTTAGTGAACGAATTCTGAACATTTCATACGTATAAAACAAATCATAGCATAATCGTAGTCATATCAGAACATAATAATGGCACATTCCATAGAACATATCACATATCACATAACGTCTTCCGACTAGAGTAACCGGTCCCGGACACCGATTAAACACATATCACCATAATGAAGTGGCTAACGAGATCTCGTAACTGTCATGGACCCGCATTTTCATGCCGTCCCCCATGACTTGGGACTATCTATGGATGCCATAATAGATTTCAAACATGGATCTTCGTTCACAGAAACATATCTCATTTCAGAAATCATAGCTTGATATATCACATTTGGAACATAATTTCATATGAACGTATCTTTACGATAACGTTACTCACAGTGGTTCCGTAGATGGTCAATCACTTCTCGGACGTTGACCTACAATCGCAAAGGCACATAACACAACGTATCTCATCATTACTCATTCATGTGACCATACATGACTTAGCTTTCTCACTTTAATTTCCCATCCATTCCATGCTACATAACTTGTTCATATTGCCCATATACTCGGATCTAACACATATTTTCTAATTCACCTACTTATGTTATTTCTTAGCTTATTAATCTTTAACGGCTCATAATTCATGCCTAAGAATGCTCAAAAAGAGATAGGAGTGAAGATATGCACTTAAAACATCTTTTGAAAACATGTTGAAAATGAGTTGGTGGCTAGAGCCAGCAGAAAGAAAAAACAGAGCTCGCTCGAGCCAAGACTTCTTCGCTCGAGCCAGCCTTTTGTAGAGTGTAAAATTCTGAGAGCTCGAAATGTTGGCTCGAGCCACCACTTCTTCGCTCGAGCCAACTGTGAAATTCTGGGCAGAAAGCTTAGCAACAATGGCTTCCAAACCACCTCCAAACCTTGGGGTCTTGCATGATTTGATCAAATACACAAAAATAGCTTTAGAAAACCTCAATACAAGACCCTTGAAACATCTTTTTTTCAAAAACTCATGGATGTAGCAAATTTAAACTCAAAAGCTCATGCATGGAGGGTTTTCAAACCATGTTCTTGATTTTTCTCAAACATGCAAATGATGAACAACAAATTCATGGATTCACAACTATGAGCATGCTCAAAACTCACATGCATGCAAGGATTTCAAACTCAAGCGAAGATAGTAAAATCGAGATGTCCTACCATGAATACACATGCAATTAATTTACAAACCCAAAGACCCATTTCTTATTCTAATCTCATGTAAATGATCCACAAGTGAGTTGAAAACATGATGCATGGAGGAATAACTATAGAATTTAAACACAGAATTCTTACCTAGATCCTTGGTTTCAAACAATGAGAGTTGGCCTTCCTAATTTCCTTCTTGTTCTTTAAACCTTGAGCTTCTCTCTCTCTCTCTCTCTCTCTCTAGCGCAAAACTCCTCAACACGAGAGGACTTGAAGGCAAGAGAAAGACACACAGACTCTCTCACTCGGTTAAAGTATACAACACACACCTCATTTTTGAGCACACTACACGTGCATACACATGCACTCACCCAACACACACATACACATGGGTTTTGATTCCCTACACCCAACACCACCAATGCCTCAACCCAATAATACACTAATTCTCATCTTGGGTCAATAATAGGACTAGATTAGGTACCAATCATGCATTATTTAATTCAACACAAGTAACCTTAATTTATTCAAGATTAGCACAAAATTCGATTATTCAAAAATAGTTCCAATTAAGGCTTAATTTAATCACATGCGATTTTACTAAATTGAATCAGTTTTTAATCAAGTTTGTCATGGTGTTCTAAAAATTCCAAATAGTCAATCCATGTGCTCAATTCGGTTCCTGAAAGCATTCAGGCTAACAATTTCAGATTCAAAGTAGAAATCATGACAAATAATTTTCAAATCAGATAGATATGCACAAATTACTACAAAGCACATAATAAACCCATAATTAATTTTATTCACTTAATTAAGATCCTTAATTACCGGTTAGTAGCTAATTACGGGTCGGGGTTATTACAACAAAATCACGTATAATAATACAAAATAAATTATATATTTTTTCAACAGTGATTAAATAATATTAATATAAATTTTATAGAATAATTAAAATTTTGAGTTGTTACAATTTTTCCTCCTTTTAAAATTTTGTCCTCAAAATTTGTCATATGTGTAATCTATCCGCTGTGCACTCTGATAAATATATATTAGATGATTAATCTGATAGAAAATAGTATCTCAAAAAAAAAAAAAACTTTACCAAAAACAACTCACTGTCTAATTGTCAAAAATTAGTTTGGACCAAAATGAGAAATAATGGATGACTTTAAAAAAATTTCATTCGTTTTGTTTACGATAAAAATGAGAACACAATGGCAGAATCATATGCAAGAGTTGAAAAAAATTTGAGATGAACTCCCATTTCTTTGATTCGTGAATTTTTTACTGATTGAAAATAATTTCAAAATTAGTATATTTAAAATTTAAACCCACTTTTAAAAAGGCAAAATAATTTTTTTTTTTTTTTTGGGAATATTGAACTGAAAATTATATATATTTAATTATAATATAATTTTGGTAGGTGCTTGAGCCCGACATCCTTTGTTTCTTTTCCTTCTTTTGCTATAACAAATATAAATTATATCTATCATGAAAAATCTAGAAATCCCCTAGATGTTGATTTGTGATTATGTATCAATTTTAAGCAATAAATAACAATCCCAATCAAACAATCAAAACAAATCAACACAATGATTTTAATGTGGAAAAACCACAATTGGACACCTCCAATTGTGATTAAAAAACCACGGGCAATAGTCACAAAATAATCCACTAAGAAGATTTAAAGGAATTACACAGGTATACTCTCAATTACCTTGCGAATCCACGCCTAATTGAACCAACCTCTATGTGCCTCTTCCAACCCCGTCTTCACCTCGGAATTGTCTTTACGATGAGCCACTCCAGAATCCACCGAAGCTTCAGGCTCGAATTCTTCAGAATCCATCGAAGAATAACTCTCTTTTTTGTGTAGAATAAACAAACAAACATTTGATGTATGCTTCTTAAACCACGAGTTGAATACTCAATGAAAACATCAAAGAAAACTAGCAAAATATCTCCAGATATAAACCTTAGAATCCAAAAAGAAGATCTGAAGTAGTAATCCTAAAATCTGACCCAACACGCGAATTTATAGAATCTGTCTCGCGATCTCCGCTCGAGCTCCCAACAACCCACTCGAGCGGCTTCAGCAAAATATGTGCGTGATGTAACAGAGGTCCGCTCGAGCGCTAGAGAACCCGCTCAAGCGCGAAATCACGCATCTCAGTACTTTTACAGGCAACCAAAACTGCTGGAACCAAGGATTCTCCGCTCGAACGGGATAATGTCCGCTCGAGTGGACAAGCAACTTGGAATGCATTTTTGCATTTTGCTTCGAGGGTGCTGCCCCTCGACCCCGCCTGGGCGCTGCCCTGGACCCGCCAAGGGGCCTCAACCCCCGGGAGCTGACCGGGCAGCTCGATCCCCGTCATAATCAGCGAAGTGGCAATCTTGAAAGCATTAGCATCACAAACTTCTCTGAAAAGTACAATTCGGGTTGGATTCGCATCTAAACACTCATAGTCTCACTGAAATAAAAGTGCGAAAATAAATACAACAGAAAGGAGTTTTGTCAAACGGGATTGCCAAGAATAAAAACCTAACATATTATCCTTCACAAATTATACACAAAAAAAAAAATTTAATATATATATATATAATCATATAAAATTATAATATAATTAAATCGACTAACAAAATATAATATTTAGGTACTAATTACCTGCTATCTTACTTCTTAAATGTGTGTGTGTCCTATGCTCCAATGATTTTTTTATTTTTTTATAAATCATTGCTCTGATACCACTTGTCACAACTCGCTTCCCGTATCCAAGGGTTAAGCATCGTGATGGCCAGTAACTGGGGTTACCTTCGGCCAATTCTTAAACAAATAAATAAACGCGAGCGGAAATAATATTCAAGTGAGGGTACCAAAATAATCATTGGAGCTTCTATTTAATTAACTTGTCAGAGCTGAACTATCTTTACAAAGTGCTTCATGCCTACCCCACGCGCTGGCCTTGACATATCACCTGAAAGTAGTAAACAACTATAAGCACATGGCAGAGTAAGACATATTATACTAAGAGTATAAGGGCATAAAATTCATCATGGATAATTATTGGTTAAACAGAGCTTGATATTAAAATACAGAATATATAATACAGAGATCAAATACGGAAATCATATACATAATCATAACCACAGTATAGAACGGAACAGAACAGAACAGATGTATGGACTCAAGAGGTGGCTCATACAAACTCTAGAGGTGGCTCCCACCATAGTGTAACACTTAGTTCCGTATAGCACTTTGTTCCACACCAGAAGTCATAACCACAGTACAAAACCGGACAAATATATGGACTCAAGAGGTGGCTCGTACGAACTCTAGAGGTGGCTCTCACCATAGTGTAGCACTTAGCTCTGAACAGCACTTTGTTCCGAACAACACTTTGCTCCACACTAGAAATTCAGAGGGTCGATGGATCCATGATAGACAGAGGGTCACAAAGTGACTAATCAGAGAGCCAATGGTTATTTAAGTCCTCCAAGGCGTGAGACTTCCGTGGTGGTACTTACAAAACATAATTGTATATAAGGTCATAGTCAAATATTCTTAAAATATAAAACAAACGTATCCATGGGTTTCCTTTTAACAAATAGAGTTCAGAAAATAATTCACGTAACTGAAATAATATAGTTTATAATAATTTATAAAACATAACTTGTATAAAATAAATATGGTAAGTCAAAACATATGTAAAATATATTATGGTAACTAAAAGTATAATATAACTCACCTTAAAAATAATACCTTACTATTTCTTTCTACCTTTTATTATTTTTTTTTATCCTTTCTTCCTTTCTTCCCCCCCTCCCTCCCCGGCGGGGCGACTTGAAGCTTATCCTTTTAATTGGATAAGTTTAACTTAATTATTTATTTATATTTTGATTCATAAATTTTTGATTATTATGTTATTTTACAAAATCATGTATAATAATACAAAATAAATTATATATTTTTTCAACAGTAATTAAATAATATTAATATAAATTTTATAAAATAATTAAAATTTTGGATTGTTACAAAATGTGTCACAAATTAAAAAGTTAGGGACTAAAGTGATACGAGTCTCAAACTATAGGAACTGTTAGTGTAATTTGCCCTTAATTAAATTATTTTAAAAATAAAATATTTATAAAGAAATTTTAAAAAAAATTAATAAGTACAAAAAAAATAAAATAAAATAAACATATACTATATATTTTATATTTAGTGTAATTTTTAAAGATTTTTTCATAAACTATATATATTTTAAATATATCTAGATTAAACGAATTAAAAATTTAAAAATAATTAAAATATTAAAAGTTTGAAAATTATTTTTGAAACTTTAAAATCAAATAAAGTTCTATATTAATTTTTGAAAAACAAGAGGTTAAGTAAGTGGTTTTAGTTTAAGGTTCCTAATATTTAAATTTTATAAGATAAAAGACATGTAACATTTTTATAATAGTTTAGGTCCATAAATATTTTTACATAGAAATTTCAGCATAGAGAAATTCGGCATAAATTTCTCTATGACAAATTGAAATTTCTCTGTGATATGTTAAAATTTATCTAATAATATTATTAAGGGACCTTAATTAAAAAGAAAAAATATATTTTGAACCTTCTATTATCAAAAATTAGAGAGGAATGTTTTACTAATTTTCTCGTTAAGTAATACAATGTGAATGATGTGGAGTATTATTACAAGATTGTCTAATAACCAACATTAAAACAGTAGATCAAGGAGTATTAATCTAATAATACCAAATAATCAGTGGATCAAGGAGCATCAATCCAATAATACCAAATAATCAATATGAAAAAGGTAATGTTATATAAGCTTAATTTTTATACAAAAGTTTCATACCAAATGACAAAATTATTTATGATTTTATTTAATCAAAATATCTATTATTATGTCTCATAATTATAAATATTTTATTATTATATCATTTTAAATACATCAAATTGTGAGAAATTCTATTTGTAAATTATTTTTCCAAATAAAAAATTAGGGCGCTAGATGGATTTGCTCAACAATAGTCTAATTAGAAATGATACTGACCCTACAAACACTCCACTAACACAACCCCACACACACACGAGAAAAAAAAATTACAAAAATAAAAATATACATGATCTATTACAATTATTTGGAAGTCATGTCAGCCAAAATAGGAGCAAGGATTCCTTAACTTTTTTATTTGACTTCCTATTTGATGGGTCATTGGGTTTATTTTTAAATTTAATTTTGATGATTCAAACCGTTCACATTTTAAAATTTATTATGCACATCATACTTGTAAAAAATTAAGTCGATTAAATTTCAAAAACCACGTGAACTAAAAGTTTTATTAAACAATAAAACTGTTTATTAAATTTTTTTAATAAATGATTTTTAGTTCTTTTGATATTCGATCAATTTAATTTTTTACAAATATAATATATATGACAAATTTTAAAATATGAACGATTCGAATCATCGAAATTAAACCCAAAAATAAATCCAATAACCCTATCACGTAGAAAATCAAGTAAAAAAGTCAAGGAGGAGTCCTCACTCCCAAAACGGGTCCCAAGTAATTTCCATAGTCTAATGCCCCTGTAGGCCGGACGAATCCGGATCCTCGGTAGCGCTACCCTGTAGCACTCCCATGTCGCCCCCAAAACGATGTCGTTTTGGGGGCGGATTTTCCAAAAAGAGGGAGGAGGAGGGAGGAGAAGGGAGGAGGGAGGAGGAGGCTGCGAGCTCCACCTCTCCGCCTCCTCCTCCCCCAATATTCTGACCCCTCCGATTCATCCGGCCCTTCCCTTCCCTTCCTCCTCCTCCTCCTCCTCCTCCTCCTCCTCTCCTCTCCTCTCTCCTCTCCCTCTCCTCTCCCTCTCCCTCCCTCCTTCTCCGCCTCCCTCTTCTGCGTTTTTTTTGCTGAGAAGGCAGCGTCGAGGATCCTGATTCTAGGCCTGACTGTTGGTGAAGTGTAGGAAAGACTACCCACCCGTAAAAGGAAGCAGACAAAAATTGCTTATGTCAGCGCCTACGCATGTGAATAGTTTCCGGGCTATGCTCCGGATCCGTCAGTGTCGTTATTAGGAATTATTTGGAGTGTCTTAAATAAATATATTTTTTATCTTTTTAAACTGAAAAATTAAGAAAAAAATATGAATATTTGGGTTAATTTTTTGACTTTTTATAAAAAAAATGTGTATTAAAAAATTGTATAAATTAGTGTGTAGGAAAAAATTAGGATTGAGAGTTGTACAGCCGTAATTTTTAAATTTTGGTAAATAGTGATAACTTTTTAACTTTTTAGCAACTTGTCAAACTTGGCCTTAATCAGGTGCGGATCTTGTCTGCCTAGGGCCTATTTTGAGAGGAGGTTAAAAATTAAATTATTTTATTTTATTTTATTAGAGAGGTGGTGTGATTAGGGATATGCATAGTGCAATTCGAACGATTTAATAATAAAATTATAAATAAAATAGGGAATTAGTGAATTGACAAATTGTCGTTTGGACGATTTTGAGCGAATTGATAAATTAAAAAATATTTTAACCAATTAACAAGTATTTGCATAATATAATACTAAATTGCATAAAAAAATTTATATATATAACACAAACTAATTTTATATAATATTTTTTATATATATAACTACTAATTCGTAATAAATTTAACATTTTAAATTTCTATCATACTCATTTTTACTTTGATATTTCATTAGATGTTAAAATATATATATGTGTGTATTAATTATAGCGGAGTGGAACGATTTTGAAGGCGGATTATAGATTTTAAAGTTTAATTCGCAGTTAGCGAATAAAACGGTGCAGATTGATGGCGATCAGTGCGATTTTAGTGGATTAAATGGTATTTTGTACAGCCCTAGAAATTTCCTTAATACACCCACTGAAATTTCCTTTACACTCGTATCCTTTTTTGAGTTCCCGTGTTTTTAGGCTGTGTGTAGGATACATTGTGGGTGTTTGGTGTAGCTTAAAAACAACTTATTTTTACTTTTAGCTTAATTTAAGTTGAAATTGTGTATTTGGTGTAACTTACAAGGTAGCAACTTATAACTTATTGCAACTTAAATGTGAGAAAAAAAGTTAATTTTAAAAAGCATCTCAAGGGGTGCTTTTTAGATTCAGATTATGTAGGTAGCTGAAACTAAAGAAGTCAAAATACTTAAATGCCCTCTATTATTACAAAATATTACCATTAAACTAGGTATATAAACTCATATTCTACTCTCTCTCTCTCTCTCACTTCATTTTACGTTTGAGAAAATAGAGAGCTCTAGAGAGAATCGAAGAACTCTCACGTTTTTGCTCGGATCAAACCTCAACCTGCGAATATCCAAAGTCGATCGAAGGCACCACTAACTCCGACAAAATCTGGAATCACTAAACTCCACTCCATCTCTGACAAATTATTAGTTTTGACCTTTTTTTTTTTTGTGTGCACAACCAGTTATATATATATATATATATATGTGTGTGTTTACACCATGAAAAAAAAATTGTTTAGGGTTTTTTTACTTGTTCTCTTTTTCAATGAACTAATTTGTGAATTTAAGTTATGATTTATGAAATTAGGAAAAATCATTTGGGTTTTAAGATTTTGTTTTTTTGATTTACAACCAGTTATATATATATATATATATTTGTTTACACTATGGAAAAAAAAAAAAATTTGTTTAGAGTTTTTTTACTTGTTATCTTTTTCAATGAAAAGCTAAACTTATTAATTTGTGAATTTAAGTTATGATTTATGAAATTAGGAAAAACCATTTGAGTTTTAAGATTTTGTTTTTTTATTTTATTTATAAATATCTCTATTTTTTGGGTTTATTTTATTTATGAGCTTTATTTGCTCGATTGATTTTTTAGGAAAACCTAAACTTACTAATTGTTTAGGATTGATGTTTGTTTGTTTGCTGGGGATTGTTTCTGGGAATTACTCTGTTCATTACTATGTAATTCAATTTGTAATATTAATATGAAATTCAATTTATAATATTAATATGTCAATTTGTAGGGCAAATTAGGAAAATTGCTCGTTATTGATAATTGGTGCACCTTTTGTTAGGGCCTAGTCCCTTTTATTGTCTTTTGTTTTTTTTGTTCTTTATATCAAAAATAAATAAATAAATAAATGTTGAAATGGAATTATAATGAAGTGTACTAATATAGGTACTAATTATTAAATTTCATTTATAAAAGAACTTTCTAAAAAATAAAATTGAAGAAAAGGAAAAAAATTACAATTTTTACATCTTATAAAGACAAAAAGGACAATTATACAGCAAAAAACTATTTTACAACTTATTTAACCAAACACTACTCTGTTACTTAAATTCATAATCCCACAGTTGCACTAAACAAGTTAACAACTTTTATTTAAATCTATAATTTATAATATGTTAAGTTATAATCTATAGTCACTTGCTCATAGCTGCACCAAACAACATCATTATAGATTTGGATAAGAATTAAAAAGGGAAAAAATAAAAATAAAAATACATTTTACACACTTTTTAATCAGGCTAAAATAGTCACACAAAAAAATAAAAAAAACAAAATAAAAAGTCAACTAAAATAGCCAACCTCCCAAACGTGCTCTGCCTCAGTTTTGATTTTGATTTTTTAAATTAATTTTTGCATATATATTTAATTTAAATGTATTTTAAAAATAAAATATTTGTAAAGAAATCTTTAAAAAAAAATTAATAAATACAAAAAAATTTAAACATATACTATATATTTTGTATTTAGTGTAATTTTTAAAGATTTTTTCACAAACTACATATATTTTAAATACATCTAGATTAAATGAATTTAAAAAATTTTAAAATAATTAAAATATTAAAAGTTTGAAAATTATTTTTGAAAACTTTAAAATCAAATAAAGTTCTATATTAATTTTTGAAAAACAAGAGGTTAAGGTTCCTAATATTAAAATTTTATAAGATTAATGACATGCAACATTTTCATAGTAGTTTAGGTCCATCAATATTTTTACAGAGAAATTTCGGCACAGAAAAATTTCAGCACGGAGAAATTTGGCATAGAGATATTTGTGAAATTTCTCTGTGACAAATTGAAATTTTTCTCTGACGAGTTAAAATTTCTCTATGACAAGTTGAAATTCAATTTGTGGTTAGCGAATAAAACGGTACAGATTGATATTGATTAGTACGATTTTAGCGAATTTGACGGTATTTTGCACAGCCCTAGATGTGATTCAAAAAAACCAAAAAGACAATAAACTAACTTTTAACCTAGTTGCTAAAAGAGGCCTACAATTATCCATAATGGATTAGAACTCATTTGGAATGTAAATATAGTTTGTTTTTAATTTTTTTACAAAAAAATGTATAAAAAAGAAAAATATGTGATTGGATATTTTGACTTTTTGACTATTTTAGTTAAAAAACTAACATCCCAAACATTTCCTTAATACACCCACTGAAATTTCCTCCACACTCATATCCTCTTTTGAGTCCCTTGTTTTTAGGCTGTGTATAGGATACATATTATAGATTTGGCTAAGAATTTAAAAGGGAGAAAAATGAAAATATAAATACATTTTACACACTTTTTAGAGAGAGAGTGAAGAACTAGGGCTTGGAATGTTTTTAGAGAGAGAGAGAGAAACTGAAAAGTGACTTACAAAATCTTTTTCTCGGACTAATATATGCGTAGGCCGCTCAAACAATCAAAACACCGCTCAGGTGTCAGACATAATAAGTGACACTGCTTGAGCAACCAAAATACCGCTCGAGGGCACAATAACCCCCTTCCAGAAGTTCAGACCTGCAAAAGACCGCTTGAACGCAAAAAAGACCATTCAAGCAAAGATACCTCACTTTTAGTAGTTTTGTAGACTGTGAAAGACTGCTCGAACGAACAAGCTAAAATCTGGGTAACAACTCTTTTGAAAAACTAACTCATAACCTATTTCAAACACAACCATAACTCCCAAATAGTCAAACTCAACTAGCACAAGATGAAAATGAAATGAACAATAGTTAAAGACATGGATTCCTAGATTCAAAAGCAAGAAATGGGTAGGGTCTAAACCGGAACCGTTATAATCTCCCCATTTAAAGACTTCCGTCCCGAAATTAAACTTAAACCAACAATCATCGGATTTGGATTAAACTTGTAACCATTTATACAAGCAACAATGATAACACCAAGTCTATCAATACAGAATATTACAGTTCAACTTTCCAAAAGATATACAATATTTACATATTACAACATGAATAAGATTTTCAATACAAGTCTCAAACATCAAAAAATAGGTCTGGATACTTCTCACAGACTTCTGCCTCATGTTCCCAAGTCGCCTCCTTAACCCTATGGTGTTGCAACAACACTTTAACCAATGGAATAGTCTTGCTATGCAAGACTTGGTCCCGAGTAGCTAAAACCCATACCAGTCTCTCCTCGTACAAGGAACCCTTATCTACCTGTAACTCGGTCCAATCCAACACGTATGAAGGATCAGGCTCATACTTCCGGAGCATACAAATATGAAACAAGTTATGAACCTTAAGGCCAAACGATAAGGTACCTCCCAATCCACTCTAGAATCTCAAAAGGCCCAACAAATCTAGGAGATAACTTCCCGCTCTTCCCAAATCTCATTAAACCCCGTCTTGGTGATATTTTCAAGAATATATGATCTCCTACCTCAAAAGATAAAGGTCTCCTCCTATGGTTGACATAGCTCTTTTGGCAACTTTGAACCAAAACCAACCTCTTACGAATAAGTGCGACCTTCTCCATCATTTTTCGGACTAATTTAAGACCTAACATAGGTGCGTCACCCACCTTGGCCCAACACACTGAAGATCTACATGATCAGCCATACAAGGCCTCAAACGGTGCCATACCAATAGTCTCTTGGAAATTGTTATTATAAGCAAACTCCACCAAAGGTAAATGCCTCTCCCATGACCCCTTAAAATTAAGAACATAGCCCCGAAGCATGTCCTCTAAGATTTGAATGGTTCGCTCGGACTGCCCGTTAGTCTGAAGATGATAGGCGTCAATCTAGTGCCCAAAGCATTCTGTAGTCGAGCCATGAAACGTGGATCTCTATTAAAAACGATAGTTACAGGGATCCCATAAAGTCGAACAATATCCCTAACATAAAGGTTGGCAAGATAATCTAATGAGTCACGCGCGTGCATAAGTACAAAGTGTGCTGATTTAGTTAGCCGGTCAACTATCACCCACACAACATCATTACCTCGTGGAGTCCTTGAAAGACTCATAACAAAATCCATCCTGACATGCTCTCATTTCCATTCGGCTATAAGTAAGGGTTGCAACAAACTTGTTGGTCGTTGATGCTCGGTCTTCACTTATTGACAAGTAAGGTACCTCAAAATAAATAAAACCATGTCTTTCTTTATCCCCCTCCATCAAAACTAGCAGCTAAGGTTGTGATACATCTTTGTGCCTCCCAAGTGTACTTCAAGGCGTAAATGGTGGAACTCTCTAAGTACCTCATCTCTACAAAATTCGAGCACGAAAAGATAATCCTTGAGTCATAATACACGTTCAAGCCTTTCTTTACCTTTCCATTAGATATCTTTCCTCGGATAGTCTCTACTTTGTGATCACCCCGCTGTGCTTCCATAACTCGGCTCACTAATGTAGGTTATGCAACTATAGTGAACAAAACGGCCAAGCCAAGATGCAAGTCAAACTTGCCAATAGCATCCAACATCTCCTGTTCCCAGATGGCAATACTAGCTACACTACTTACGGATTTCCTACTCAAGGCGTCAGCCACTACATTGGCCTTCCCCATATAATAGTGTAACGCGAAATCATAATCCTCCATAAACTCCATCCACCACCTCTATTTCAAATTCAAATCCTTTTGTGAAAGTAGATATTTTAAACTCTTGTGATAAAAAAACACTTCAAATCTCTCACTATATAAATAACGCCTCTAGATTTTTAAGGCAAAAATCACTGCCGCTAGCTCTAGGTAATGAGTAGGATAATTTTTATCATGCATTTTCAATTGCCGTGAACTGTACGCTACCACTTTCCTCTCTTACATCAATACACAACCCAAACCTTCTCGAGAAACGTCACAATAAATTGAATAATCCAAACCCCTCTCCAGAATAATCAGTACTGGAGCAGTGGCGAGTTTAAGAGGCGAGTTTAACATTAAGCTCTTGAAACAACTTTTCACAAGTCTCACACCACGCAAATTTAATCCCCTTCACCATCAATCTAGTCAATAGTGAGGCCAATCTATAGAAATCTTTCACAAAACGTCGGTAATACCCGGCTAAGCCCAAGAAACTCCGAATCTCAAAGGCATTCTTAAGTTGTTCCCAATCTTGTACTGTCTCTATCTTAGAAGAGTCTACAGTCACCCCTTCCTCGGATACCACATGTCCTAAGAACTTAGCTTCTTTTAAACAGAATTCACACTTCTCGAACTTAGCATATAAACAGTGTGCTCTAAGCACCTCAAGTATAACCCGCAAGTGTTCCTCTTGTTCCTCCTCGGAGGGTGAGTAGATTAAGATGCCGTCAACAAAGACAACTATGAAACGGTCTAGGAACTCACAGAAGATTTGATTCATCAAATCCATAAACGAAGTTGGTGCATTGGTTAGCCCAAAAGGCATCACTAAGAACTCATACTGGCCATACCGCGTACGGAATGCCATCTTCTGAATATCCTCCTCCTTCATCCTCAACTAGTGATAACCCGATCTCAAGTCAATCTTAGAAAAATAATAAGACCCCTTCAACTAGTCAAACAAATCATCTATACGAGGTAATAGGTACTAGTTCTTAACAATTACCCAGTTCAACTTTCGATAATCGATGCATAGTTGCAATGTGCCATCATTCTTCTTAGCAAAGAGAGCCGGTACTCTCCAAGGTGATGTACTAGGGTGAATGAAGCCCTTATCTAACAATTCTTGGAGTTGAATCTTCAAGTCATACAACTCGGCGGGTGCAAATCTATACGGTGCCATGGAAATCGGTGCTGTACTGGGCACTAAGTCAATGGAGAACTCAATCTCTTAATGGGGTAGCAAACTAGTAAGGTCTTTGGGAAAGACGTCTGGGTATTCTCAAACTAGCCTCAGCAAATCAACTCGAACCGCATCACTCTTACTACCCAAGAAAGTTGTAAGAAGACAATTAAGCTCGCCCCAACCACATGAGTCACATATTGGCAACAAAACTCTATTAGCTCAATCTTCTAGAAAATAAAAATAGTCACTACTAGAGGTACACACCGTAACTCTCTAACAATAACAATCTATAATAGCATGGTACGAAAACAACCAATTCATACCTAAAATGACATCAAAACCAGACATGTTTAACAATACGAAAGCAAAAAGAAGTCGACAATCGGCAACCTCTATCTCACAATCGCGACACCCCTAGTCCAAGACAGCCTTACCCCCAACTGGTGACTTTACCCTGAGCGGAGATGCTAACTGAGCCACTTCTAACCCCAAAGCTGATATGAATGCAGAAGAAATGAAGGAATGAGATGCACCAGTATCAATCAACACATTGACAATAAAATTTTACAATAAAAAGTTACCTCTCATAACAGAGGGTGTTGGCAACTAATCTGGCATGGTAACAACATACACACGCCCTATGGGTTTTTACTCTACCTACTCACCCCTTGGAGCATAGGTCTGATACACTGATAGAGCCAAAAAGGCTCCCTGATTGGTTCTCGAGGCTTGTGCTAAAAGGGTAGGCTGATGGCTTTGTGTCTCTCTCGAACCAGACGCACCAGATGTGCCACTTGCCTGAGTACAAAACCTCCTCAAATGCCTCGACTGCCTACACTGATAACAGGTGGGCAATTGCCCTCTTCCTTGACTTTGGCTCTGAGGACGAACTGAAGACGGTGTAGACTGTTGCCCTCCTCCTCTTTGTGGGCAAACTGAAAATTTTTGGCCTAACTGACCACACTTGAAACAAGTGATTCCACTATGACTACCTCTCCCTAACCTGAACTCGGTACAGGAAAAGTGGATCTGAAGTATGCTGGCTGGGATTACTATGGGGTGGAACCCCCTTGTCTTTTGTTGTCCTGAGTCTTCCCCTGAACCACCTGACTCCTCTACTTAGAGCCTTTCATTTGCTCATCCTCCGCTTAGATCACGATCTTTAAGTGAGCAGCCACCTCCACAAGGCGACCGTAATCCCTAATCATAGACCCAGTCACCTTAAAAAGGAGCCCAATTCTGAATCTCTTCTTGAACTTGACACAACAGCATTCCTCTATTGCCACAAGTTCTGGTGTAAATCTAGAGAGGCTAGTAAAAGCAGCCTCAAACTCGGCTACAGGTGTGTTCAGCTGCTTAAGCTTCAAGAATTGATCTCTCAACTTCTCCCTAGCATTGAGAGACAAAAACTTATCTTGGAAGGCATTGATAATGGTCTCCCAAGTCATTCCAATGCACCCTCGTGCATACTTCCACCATTGACCTGCATCTCCTTTCGGTTGGAAGGATGTTAAGGTCATTCTCAAACCATCGTCCTTAATGCCTAGCATCTCAAACGTTTTCCATATCTGTTCAAGCCACTCATCCACCTTTAGTGGCTCTTTCAGATCTCCTAAAAACTCATCCGAATTCGACCGGAAGAACTCGTTCTTCAAAAAGGACGGCCCTGTTTCAACAACATGGGCTTGGACTTGACTCTCAACCCTAAGAATGTCCATGGATTCCCAAAAAGCTCCAGCTATTTCATGGGCCAAGGCACGCATGCCTTGCTGACCTGCTGGCTCGGCCACGTTGGCTTGATCAACTTTCTCCTCTTGAGTCGGAATATCATCCGTTAACGGCATCTCCTGCTGCCAAGGCCTACCACGCCTACCACCACCACGTCTAAGTCTTGACATCCTAATAAAAGTAACACAATAGATTAGCACGCTTACAAATATGTCGAAACTAATTCACTCACGTCCTAATATGGTGGACAATAATTTATTCACTCTACATAAGCACATAACCATATAAACATAAACGAACTTCCTTTCTAGATAGTGATCGTCCCGCGACATTGCAAGAATTCCAGTTAGAAATAGCAGTGATCAAGTGTTCTTCTAACAAGACTTCTAGAAACTCGTAGGCCCAATCAATATCTAAGAAATTAAATCTCATACTCATTTAGTCACATAAGCATGTTATCACATAGCATACCAAGTCTACTTCTAATATCATCTAGCGAGATAACCCATTGTGGTAAAAACCACATCCCACGATCCCAAAGTATTGAAACCCGGTAGCTCTGATACCAAGTTGTAACGCCTCGAAATAAATAACAATCGCCCATCTCATAACATTCCTTACAATTGATCAATAACATCATATCTTATACTCCATTTATAATCGTGATCATACAAAAGATGACATATGAGTGTATACATTCATAAATCCTAAATCATGAATCTATAGTATATGACATGGTTACATGAATTAAAATAAAAGTAAAATTAAGTAATTATATGCCCTAATGGCTACATCTTTCTAAGTCAATGCTTGGATACATTAAAATGAGTTCAACTTAATATAATTAAAGCCCAAGGCTTATATAAAAATAATTACATCAAATAAAACAAAAGAAGCTCTTGGCTCCAAATCCTCCCAAGTTATGTCCTTGGTGGAGACATATTATCAGTACCTGAAAGTTGTTTTCCATATAGGGTGAGCTAAAGCCTAGTAGGGATACTTTAACATAATATATGACTCTTAACAAAGTCATGAAGTGAATACACATGCATGCCATTTACATTTCACATTTTTTTTTTCTGAAAATTATGCAATACCAGATTATATATCAATTTATGAAAACAATCATTTTATAACAGAAAATAGGGTAGTGGATACAAATACTGGGAATCTCTAGGTACGTGTCAGCCCTTAAGCTATACAAGCATTACCAAAGCCATTTTACCAGTACTAACTGGAATGATCGACATCTAGCCGCACGGGTTTCTAGAATTTTATCAAGGATACACAGGCCAACATAACAACCACGACCACACCCCCTAACCAAATTCACTAAGGTATTCACTTTTTTTTTTCTTCTCAAAATAAAACATTTTCAATGTTTAAGTATGCAACAATGCTCAATGTAAGATGTATGAATGATTAGTTTCAATTTAGCTAATGCTCATGCAATTTCTGCAACAATCAAAGCTATCCTCCACCGATAGCCCAAAACAGATATTTATATACAACAGATAATTTCCAACGAAAGATAAAATCTCATCATTTTCAAAATGTGAGTGATATTACATATTCAACCCCTCCATCATCATCAACATATACATTGTTCTATTCTTACAAAATCCAATATCATTTTCCATTTTCTTTCACAAACCAAATATCCATAATATTAGAACAAAACCCCCTTTACTTACAAAATCAATTTTAAGTTAAAAAAATCCACCATTTTAGCATATCTCAATCATAAACACATCCCCACAACCTTTTTCAAGAACTCATTTGAAAATCCATCTTTTCAATTCAAAATCAAACCCTAGGTTTAACCCAAAGTCACCAAACCACTAGATTCTATCAATAGACAAAAAACTAAGGTAAAAGTCATATCAAAAGTTGAAGAAACCCCTACCCCAAGATTAGAAGACAAGAGAGAGCAAGGGATAAAGTTTGGCGGAGCCAAAATCGATAACTCCTCCGATTAAAACAAAGCTCTCAACGTGCTCTACCTTTTTCTCCAAAGGGCTAGGGTGTAGAAATCAATAAGTTGGGAGTATTTGGAGCTTGAATACAAGAACTAGAAACAGAGAGTGAAGAACTAGGGCTTGGAATGTTTTTAGAGAGAGAGGGAAAGTGAAAAGTGACTTAGAAAATCCTTTTCTCAGATTGATATGCGCGCAAACCACTCGAGTGACCAAAACATTGCTTGAGCGTCAGACATAATAAGTGACACCACTTGAGCGCACAATGACCCCCTTCTAGAAGTTTAGACCTGCAAAAGAACGCTTGGGCGAAGATACCTCACTTTTAGTAGTTTTGCAGATTGTAAAAGACCACTCGAGCGCAGGAAAAACCACTCGAGCAAACATGTAAAAATCTGGGCAACAACTCTTTTGGAAAACTAACTCCGAATATGTTTCAAACACAACCATAACTCTCAAATAATCAAACTCAACTACCACAAGATGAAAATGAAATGAATAATAATTAAGGATATGGATTCCTGGATTCAAAAATAAGAAATGAGTCGGATCTAAATAGAAACCTTTATAAATTTAACTATTAATATTTATAAAAAATTTAATTAATTTGTAATTATTTTTGCAAAAATGCAGTGATGTGATATTTCCCTAAGAAAAAATATACAAAACAAACAATAACAATCATAATTCTGTCAGTCATAATATACAATCAACAAATACATAAATAAAATACAATAGTGAATGAGAAACAAAATTAAAGACAAGTAACATCTAGATTTGGACTAGTGAGATATGTTAGAGAGACAAAGAGAGAGAGAGAGAGAGAGATAAAACTTGTACTTGAAAAATCAGTGATGACAAGGACTGTTTCTAGTGGATATAGCACATTTGGCATCGCTTGATGGCGGAGACTAACAGATCGGTGGTGACGACCACAATTTCGAGTGAAAATAATATAAGCAACAATAACGAATAATATTGACGTTGTGGTAGTTGTGAGACCCCTAACTTTTGTAAACCCTATTAAGTCCCTTACTTTTAAATTATTTCTTTGAAATTGCTCAATTTCTTAATTAATTACAATTTTAACCCTAGGATCAAAATACATGCACCAACTGAAAACTTGCAAACCCTAATCGATTTCGATAACTTAGAAATCATTTCTAATACCCTAATACTAATTAATTGACTCCATAAACATAGAATTACCACTTGAAAACCCTAGGTTTTTTTGGTTTTTATCACGCTCGTTGGTTGATAGCTTTTTTTATTCGAAACAAGAAATTCAAACTAAATTAGTTTATCTAACCCTAACTTAGTTAAATTCTACTCTAAAATAAATGTTCCAATTCATAAATTAAGGCCTTATCCCTCATATTTTACTTAAATCATAAATTGACCCCAAGTTAGTAACATTGTATATATATATATTTGTACCTCATATTCATCAAATCTTTTTGTACACAATATCTATGGAATTTGTACACAAAATCAATAAGAAAATCCTCCAAATCTTGAGCACATGGCCAACCATCATACCTCCTAGGCTATAATCATTGTAGTTTAGAGACAAATCCCTTGAATCATGGAAATAATTATGACTTTGGAACCAATTCTATATATATATATATATACATGTATATATCTAATGTACTTGTAACTAGAATGGATTAAATTAGACTTAAGCCTAACTAGATCATAATTAAATACATAATTAAGGTCCTAATTATCCACTATTCCATTTCATTTGAATTAAATACAACTCAATTCCATTACATTTCAACCAAAGGACATTTTAGACAATTCACACCATTTTTCCTATAAATACACCACCATCCTCCATCTATATGAACATCAAACACCACACCCAAACACCCACATGGCATAGAGAGACGGAGAGGAGTGGAGAGTGAGCTTGCAGGAGGGAGAAGAAATTGTGCAAATACTTCACTAGACAATCAAGTAAGCCACAATACAACTCTCTCTTTTATTTTCCTTTTTCAAATACATGTTATTAGAGGTTTTATATAATATTTTCAGATGTGTTATAATAGTGTTCATGTGTTCAAAGTGGATGAATTGGGCTTCAATCATTCTTCTACTCATATTTTCATTTAATAGATGCAAAACTACATTTTCTTCCCATGTCTCACATTTTTTTTAAAAGCATACCATCGCTCTAAAAATTTGAGTTATTGATACATTATTTAGTATATTTTCATCACCAAAGAAGTGAAAAATTTCCCTTAATTGGCCTCTTTTCTCACAAATCTTCTTATTTTGAGTATTGTGCATGAAAAATCTATTTTACAGCCAACATTTGAAAATTCTAGGAAAATGTAGAACAATCTTCTGGACCTCATTTTTCTGTCAACATCTTCCTTACACAGTTATTGTTCAAGTAAAATTGGTTTCATTGAAAAAGAGTGAGCGGTTTGAAAGAAAATTCGATTTTCGTAATGATCGACGAATCTGGACAACGCTGGAGTGTTTCTTAAATAACTAAAAATATAGAAAAGCCATTCCATTTCCGAAACATGTTCTCAAAACTAGATTAAATTCTCTACGAATCATAGGAAGGTCGAGTTCGGGAAAAATCTGAAATAGCCCTTTTGATTTTAATCTTTAATTAGTACTAATCTGGAAATTTAGCTTTGCATGGGTGTTTTATACTCTTGTGTTCATGAATATACTTATTGGTACATGATCATGTCTTGGTATGATATTGAATGTGTTATGGTTATATGCCTTATCTTATTCAATTGATGATGCTCATGCTTATGTGGACATTATTACCTTACTAAGTTATTCTAACTTTAATTTAAGACATCTAATTCAACGAGAAACTTAATTGGGGTGGTATTGGATTTTTGATCACTTGAATATTGAAGAGATGATAATGTGTTATGTATGGATTGATGGAATGTGCTCCCTAATTGAAGGTTAAGTCTTGCGCAAGTGGTTGTCGCGTAAACCCTAGAATGGAACGGACGTATTCGGACTCTTTGCGATGGTTTGATTGGTGAGATAAGGTTGGGTCCAGATGGGATACTCAGGAGGATAAAACTTTTTTTTTGAAGGATAAGGTTGGATTCTGGGTGATAAACCCTTTTTCTTTTAGCCATCCCTTTTGAGGCCCTCGGTTGGTGCTACTGTGAACTATTAGTAGGCATCGAGGTTAGTTCTGCAACAAAGCGACAAAGGGGAATTCGAATAGTCAGGTGTCCAATTCTTGTGGTAGGGAGGATGAAATCTCTTTGGGGATTTCTAGAATACTAATATCTAACCTTGTAATCCTTGTTATTGATTTGAATATCATACTTCATTACTTGCTTGGTATAAATGTAATGGTGTATTGGATTGGGAAAAAGGGACGAGGTGTGTGTGCGTTTACTGGGCATTCAAAGCTCACAGCGTTTCATGCCAGGTATTGAAGGCTATTAGACCGATTGAAGACAAAGCTGAAGTATTTGAAGACGTATGGCTATCTTGTGAGAGTTAGGAACTAGTTATGTTAAACGTGTTTTGAGATTGTAAGTGATAGATCCCATGTTGTATTTAAGACATGATTTTGTAATTTGTATACATATATAACATTTGTAACCTATCCTTATACTCTGTCAACTCATGTAGGCCTTGTGTTAACACCTTGTTAAAATCTGTCAAAAAAGTAACTTTGCTATTTAAGGTGGTTGGACTTAGAAGGGAGGCTATTTTGACTCCTTATGGGATCTTGCTTGGTTATTAGCCAAATGACTCATTAGTGACGTTTCCTACTCTTGTAACCTTAGATAAACCTTGTATTTAATGGTTAATATATTATCTAATGTTCTTGATTTTTGGGGTGTCACAACTTAGTATCAGAGCCTAGGTTCAACCCTTGCCCACGCGTTTCGACCTATGGTTAGAGACTACCTTGCCCTAACTATGTTATATTATTGTAACACTACCTATTCTATCAACTAAAAGACATAAAAAATAGAAATTTTCTTGACCTATCTTAGGGAATTTCTTCGAATTTCGGGCACACCAACATCAACTCATGAGGACGTATTTCAGGATCGGGAAGTGCTTTTAACTCTGGACAAGGCCTCACATCGCGCAGTAGGGATACTATTAGTTCTACAAGTCTTCTATCGATCATCATATCCTCATCTTATATTTGTAACCTTTATTCGATGTTATCCTTTTCCAAGATTAAGTCATGACCTCCATTGAGGCCAGATTATTTTGTTTAACACAAGGCTTCTTGTAAATAATTTCGTTTTCTTTACTCGGTGTTGAATCTTGGATATTCAGTTTGAAACGCGGATGGCCAATGCAATTTCAAGTTAAATATCTAGTTTAGTCACTACCTCTATAACTTTGATCACATTGAAGTTCGAAACCATAACATCATACCATTCATCCGTATTTACCCTGATGTTATCACCATAACTGCTTCGTATTCTTCATCTCCACTTTGTATTCTTTCCATTAATCCAATTTTAAGAATCTTGTAATTATTATTTTGCCTATATATATATACATATGAAGTTGTGTTGTGTGAACATCCTAGAATAATTAAGCTCTAACTTTAAGATTAGTTAAGGAATTGCCTCTGTAGTTACAATCTGACTTACGCCTCACCCTGTACTAGAACGGCAAATGGTGGACCATACTTCGAGACAAGTAATAACACAAGCTCGCAAGCAACAATAGGAATGCGGTACTAGGAAATTGAAACCTTAAAAATGGGCTTGTAACCGTGGCCAAAATCCTGAACCCTATCAAGAATCAAATTTTGGAGGAGTCTTGCCATCTTTGCAGAAATAATTGACACAACATTGACTTCAAAAAGAGAGGAGGTAGAATCCAAGAGGGTTTGGAGCTTGCGGAAAGGAAACCCAACTTCATGAGGGACCAGAAAGGAGCAACCAGAAGAATACAACACCATACCCCAAAATATAAAGGGCCATAAATTATACGGAAAGAAGTCAAGGATGACTATTTAAGGGGAAAAGGGCCGGATATGATTAATGACTAACTTAGGGAAGATGTAACTAGGAAATGTTTGTATGATTAATTTTCAATTCCAGAGACATGAAGATATCCTACTCCGACCTCATCTTAAAAATAGAATTACCACACGTACCTTAGCTATTATCGATAGTTACCAATAGAAGGAGATGACCTACCCGTCCAACAGAATACTTTTATTATTTAAGGGGGATAGATTAATGATTCAACAAATCAACAAACACAATGGAAAGTGTAGATCGCCACATCAGGAAATTGGCAATACAAGCCCTCACAATGGAGCAGCAACGTCATTACCCATATAGTGAACAGTTCAAGAAGTGCGGGAGATTAGCGCATCTCCTTTGTCATTAATTAGAGAGGAATTTGATTCAAAACACTATTATTAGAATAAGACCAATGGCTTGAATATCATCAGTATATAACCGTTGGTAGGCATCCGAGGTTAGTTCTGTAACAAAGCAGCAAAAGGGGGAGTTCCGAATAATCCAGTGTCCAATTCTTGTGGTTGGAAGGATGAAATCTCTTTGGAAGATTTCTGAAATACTAACATCTAACCTTATAATCTTTGTTATTGACTTGAATAGCATGCTTCATTACTTGTTTGTTATAAATGTAATAGTGTATTGGATTGGGAAAAAGGGACGGGGTATGTGTGCGTTTGCTAGGCGTTCAAAGCTCACATCATTTTATGCCAGGTATTGAAGACTATTAGACTGGTCGAAGACAAAGCTGAAGTATTTGAAGACGTATGGCTATCCTGTGAGAGTTAGGAACTAGTTATGTTAAACGTGTTTTGAGATTGTAAGTGATAAATTCCATGTTGTATTTAAGACATGATTTTGTAATTTGTATACATATGCAACATTTGTAACCTATCCTTATACTTTGTCAACTCATGTAGGCCTTGTGTTAATACCTTGTCAAGATTTGTCAAAAAGGTAGCTTTGCTATCTAAGGTGGTTGGACTTAGAAGGGAGGCTATTTTAACTCCTCCGACCTTCCTGGGATCTTTCTTGGTTATCAGCCAAAGGATTCATTAGTAACGTTTCCTACTTTTGTAACCTTAGATAAACCCAGTATTTAATGGTTAATATATTATCTGATGTTCCCGATTTTTGGGGCGTCACAGTAGTAGATGCCATTTAGGCGACACTGATAAACATGGTGGAGGTAACACTAGAGAGAGAGAGAGAGAGAGAGAGAGAGAGTGTGTGTGTGTGTGTGTGTGTGTGTGTTGCGTAGGGTTTCTAGGCTATAATGTTGGTTTTGACCATTCATGTTAAACTTGGTCCTTATGCTTCTAAGATTTGAAATCCTTTGAATTTTAACTAGCAAACAAATTTTTGGTGTCCTCAAATTCTTACATAAATATGTAGAGGAATGTATTCTAATTTTCTTTATTTTAAAATATAACTATTTCACAAATTAAAATTTTCATTGATAAATATTTTTATATATGAAATATAAATTTGCCACAATTTTTGAGCAAATTTGTAAATTCTTAGAACCTTGAAGGATTTTCATAAATTCTTAAATCTAAACCATTTTATAATATATTGTTTATCCATAATTGAAGTATATCACACGGATGCCACTGTTGTGCATATTTTTTATATATAAAAAATATTAATAGTTATAATCAATTGGACCAAATTAAAACAAAATCTTAAATTCAAAGCAAAATTAAGTTAATTGAAATTATAAGAAATAAGATGATACAATGATCAAAGTACAAGAAATACTGTCATAATTTATAGTAAAGAAAATGGTAAAAATGAAAGGAAAGGTTGTTGTTGCAGCTGTAAGAAAAATAAAGGAGAAGGAAAGAGAAAACAAAAAGGAAACGGAAAAAAAATGAAACGGAGAGCAGCAACCATGGGATAAGAAGAAGAATGAATAAGAAAAAGAAAAGAAGAAAAAAGAATGAAGAAGTAAAGAAATAATTAAATAAGATAGTTTTTGTCAGATAATCCAAATAGATGTTCCATGGGTTATATCCGACCCGATTATGGTGGTTGTATGACTATGTCACAACTTATCTGCAGGATTATCTCTATAGTCTCAAAAAATATCTGTAAAAATATCTATAAAAAAATATCTCAAAAAGTATCTGTAACAAATATTTTTTCTCTCTATTCGTTCCTCTAAGGTCAGCATTACTGTACGTGGAATTTGAAGTGTAAGTTTTTCTAAAGAAACTCTAGTAGCCTCTCTACGGATTTACAATTGGAGGCTCCTAATTCAAATTTTGAGATCTTAATTAGTGAGTGATTTCTTTCACATAAGGTAACCCGAGTATCTATTTTTTACGAACACTTTTAATCAAGCTCTTGTAGTGAACAAAAGTTGGAGGATGCGCCTTTTATCCGGAAAACTATATTCTACTAGTTTTTCACAAGGAAGTATTGCATAACCCAATATTTTCCGACTTCTTCTTGTTCCTGGGTATGGTGGATGTGGGGATATATTTCTGAGAGTCAACACGTGGCAAGGGGACGCCGACGTGTAATCCGAGGAGCTACGTGTCACAGTAAAAGTTTTGCCAATATACTCAAGTAATTGCCGAGGTGACTTCCAAAGACATCTTAATTCAGATGAAGGCCTCCAACCTCGGCTTAACGTGCAAAGGCCGAGCTACCCGCAGAAGAGTAAGCCGAGGTTGATATTATAAAATATTATCTTGGTTAGGTGGATGTCCAGCCTAGTGGAGGAAGTCATGAGGCCACTATCTCACCAACAAGCTTGCCTTGAGGTCATGTGAATTAGCCACGAGGCCACTAGCAGTCGTGAGAAGGAATCAGCAGCTTTTACCTGGAAAGCTGCTGAAAGTGCACTAGTGGGCTGGCAAGCCAGCTCAAAAGCTGGTAGCCACTCCATCTCTATTCCGGTGTATATATAGAGATGGAGGAAAACAAACAAAGGACATTGGGGAATCGACATTGATTTGGGTGAACAAATACACTGAGAGACAACAAATTAATTGTAACACTTACAATTATATACTGAGAGGGTGAGAAAGTTACCAAAAGTGAGTTGTAATTCTTGTTACTATTCATAGTGAAACACCTCGGCCTCCCGTGGACGTAGGCAAATATTGCCGAACCACGTTAAATCCTTCTTGTCTTTGTGTTATTATCTGTGCCATCTATTCTGCCTGTGTTTTTACTGCTGAATCACTAAGATAGGCAGTGTGATAAGAAAATCACCCACACAATTTGGCGCCGTCTGTGGGAAAGAAAGACGAATAGATGGCCAGTAACGCACAAAACGAGGCGGTCAGGGGCAACACTCCCGCTGAGAGTGACAGGCCTATTGACCTTGACGTCGAAGGAAACAAACGCAATGACAAAGACCGTGGCCAGGGGCACGGGGGAAAGAACGTCATCCAAGAAGACGACACATCAAAGAAGACGGACCACGGCAGCTACTACAAGGAGGATAACCTCCAGATATGGAGGGATAGGTGCATACGAAGGGATGAGGAACTCAAGGACCTGGCAAACAAGTTGGCAGACCTCCAATCGGTCGTCAACTTCATGATGCAAAGCAAGGTCATGCAGCCACCATACCCACTGCAGGATACGCCAATCCCAGTAGTTAAAGCTCGGAATGAAGGAAGGACGGTGACTCCTGAAGCACCACAACGCTCCAGGAACAAAAGGCACTCTCACCCGTCCTCTGGGGAGGTCGGCAAGTCCCAGAAGACGAATAATACAGAGGATCATGAACCAAGAGAACATCGGCATGTACAAAAGCAGGTTCTCTGCTTCGATACAACCCATGGAGAAAAACGGGCGTACCACGAGGCCGAGAGTAGCGTGCCAAAGGGACTCAAATCAAAAGATAGCCGAGCTCCGGGGAGAAGTAAAGAAGACTTGAGAAACTACCTCAAGAGGAGGGAACAGAACGCCGAAGCCGAGGTAAACTCGTTCATCAAGCCGAGGACACCATTCTCGGTAGAACTAGACAAATTTGAAGCACCCAAAAGATTCAGCATGCCGAGGTTCCAAATCTATGACGGTAAGTCAGATCCTAACTTCCATGTTGGGCTATTTTTAAACTCAATGGCATTATACAGTGGAAATGAGCCTTTGCTCTGCAAAGTATTCCCTTCGTCCTTTGGAGAAATTGCATCAGATTGGTTCCACAAGTTACCAAAAGGAAGTGTGAAGACTTGGGAAGGCCTGGCCGAGATGTTTGTAGCCAGGTTCGTGACAAACAAGCTACAGCCATTGAGGGTGGACGCATTGATGGCTTTGAAAATCAGCAAGGATGAAGGCCTAAGGGCCTATGCAAAAAGATATTACGAGGTGTTCAACCGAATACCTGAATGCAATCAGGAGGTAGCAGTCGTATCTTTCAAGAACGGCCTGAAAGAAGACTGTTCACTACGGACATCTTTGGCAAAGACATTGCCAAAGAACATGGAGGAACTCATGGCAAGAATTGAAAAATATGCCAGAGCCGAAGAGGATACATCGGCACTAAAGCAGGTCAAACAGAGGCGAGGCGAGCGGCTCGCCAGCGAAGTAGTAACAACGGATTCAAAGAGATGAGGCTAAACAAGCGGTGACAAGCGTGTTCAATTCCAATTCAAAAGGTCCTAGGAAAGATTGACGACCCTATTTCAGAACCCCGGCAAGGCACCCTGGGGAGTTTATGAGACCAAACGCGGCGAGACATTGCCCATATCACAATGAATCCGGCCATACAACACAAGGTTGCAGAGCCCTCAAAGCACACTTGGAAGATCTGGTGAGGCAGGGTCACCTGAGAGACCTTATCGATGAAACCGGGGCGAGGAAGAACAGCAGGGCGCCTCGCCAGTCGGCGCCCCACCACCACCGCAACCTCGGGCGAGAAAGACCTCGGTCGTTAATGTAATTCACTTCAAGGTGAATGCAAAGCGACATTCGAGGAGACCCAAAGTCAAACACCTTGATGCGTGAACGGTCGGATTGAAAAGACCTCGGCGGAAGACGCCAAGGTCGATGATAACCTTCGCGAGGCCGACCTAGAGATGGTCCGGCACCCACATAATGATGCCTTGGTAGTATCCCTCCGGGTTGGGGAATGCCAAGTAAAAGCATCTGATAGATCCAGCGACTCTTGTGACATCATGTCGTTAGATGTTACAAGGAGCCGACTTCACCGACGATTTGGAAGCGGTCGGTGGCGATGGTCGGCTTCAATGGAACGCCGACATGGTCCTTGGGCGCAACAAGCTTGGAAGTGCAAGCAGCACCAAGAAGGTCACGCCGAAGTTCATCGTGATTGATACACCCTCACCGTACAACATCATCATGGGCAGGCCGTGGTTGCATGCAATGGGGGCAGTACCTTCAACATTGCACCAATTACTGCGATTCCCAACAGAGCACGGGATTGAAGAAATCAGAGGAGATCAAGCTGAGCGAAGAATTGCTCCATGGCGACAATGAAGGCCACCGCAATGTTCGAGAACCACCAAAGGCCGAGATTGAAAATGAGGACATGGATGTCCTGGATTATGTCGGCAAGGAGCGGGCCGAGAAAAGTGAGGAATCACTAAAGAAAATTCTCGTCCAGGAGGGCGATAAGGAACGCTTTCCTTCTCGGCTCGAGCTTAGCGAAGAAGGAAAAAGCTGGAAGCATTTTTGAGAAGAAACATAGAGGTGTTCGCTGGGCGCCTTATGAAATGCAGCATTGACCCCGAGGTCACATGTCACGAACGCCGACGTCGGCAATCGGCTAAACTCGTGATCTGAGCTCGGAGACCTACGTTGGTACACGTCGAAGCTGTGGAGGAAGAAGTTGACAAGCTTCTGGAAGCCAGGGCCATCAGAGAGGTCAATTACCCAACATGGTTATCCAACACCGTGGTGGTAAAGAAGAAGAACGGAAAATGGAGGGTTTGCGTTGACTTTACAAGCCTAAATAAAGCCTGTCCCAAAGACAGCTTCCCTCTGCCAAAGATTGACCAGCTGGTAGATGCTACATCGGGACACGGAAGGATGAGCTTCCTAGACGCTTACAGGGTATCACGGATAGCCATGTACCCCCCAGATGAGGAGAAGACGGCGTTCATCACTCCAAAGGGCCTGTACTGTTACAGGGTAATGCCTTTTGGACTTAAGAATGCAGGAGCAACTTACCAAAGGCTGGTGACCAAAATGTTCAAACACCAGATAGGCCGAACAGTGGAAGTATACATCGACGACATGGTCGTAAAGACCAAAGAGCCAGAAAATCATCTCGCCGACTTGGCCGAGGTATTTAACATACTGAAAACATATCGGCTCCGACTCAACGCCTCAAAGTGCGCGTTTGGGGTTGGATCTGGTAAGTTTCTAGGATACTTGGTAACAAGGAGGGGAATAGAGGCCAGCCCAGATCAAATCAGGGCCATTCTAGATCTACAGAGCCCAACCTCGGCAAAAGCAGTGCAAATGCTCCTTTGGCAGGGCATGACCAACGAGTTCATAAGCGGAGTTCGAGACAAATGTAAACCCTTCTTCAACTTGGTAAAGAAGGCGGCGGACTTCTTATGGATCGAGTGTGAGGCGCTTTGGCCGATCTAAAAAGTACTGATCACGACTCCAATCCTCTCAACACGAACTGGAGAGGAGTTGTTTTTGTACTTAGGCGTGTCGAGACATCTTTGTAAGTGCAGTTCTCATCCGAGAAGAACAGGGTGAACAGAAGGTTGTCTACTATGTAAGCAAAACCTTGGCTAGCACTGAAACAAGGTACTTACCACTGGAGAAACTAATGCTGGCCTTAGTCATGGCCTCAAAGAAGTTGAACCACTACTTCCAAGCACACAAGATTGTGTTGCTAACAGAACACCCATTGAAATCCCTGTTGCAACAAGGAGACCTAACAGGGAGAATTGCGAAGTGGGCAGTGGCCTTGGGCCAGTATGACCTGGAATTCAGACCCAGAACGGCAATCAAGGGCCAAGTTTTGGCCGACTTTGTGGCAGAATTCACGCCGGAATCCGTCGAACGTCGGCTTCCCTTGAGCCGAGGTGAACCAGGTCCCAGCAGGCAAGAAGCATCAGAGCCGATAACAAAAAAGGAAAAGCTTAGACCTTGCAGTATCTACATCGGCGACTCATTCAGACTTTTTGTCGATGGAAGTTCAAACCGACGAGGAGCGGGGGCAGGAGTACTGCTGATATCCCCAGATGGAGAAATAATTGAACAATCCATCCGTTTGGGGTTCAAAGCCTCAAACAATGAAGCTGAATACGAAGCATTAATTGCAGGCCTAAAACTGGCAGCGGCAGCAGAAGCAGATGAGGTAATAGTTTTTTGTGATTCACAATTAATTGTTAACCAATCAACAGGAGAATTTGCAGCCAGAGACGAGAGGATGTCGGCATATGCGAAAGAGGTGATCAGACTAACCGAGCTATTTCAGAACTGCCGACTTCTTCAAGTTAGCCGAGATGATAACAGCCATGCCGACGCGTTGGCCAACCTGGCGAGTTCAATGCAGACTGGGAGGACGAGGACAATTATGATAGATTACATGTCGGGCCCGAGCATAGAACCACGGCACGCAAAGCAAGAGGCAATGTGTGTGGACATGGGGCCGAGCTGGATGGATGCAATTGTTGCATTCCTGAAAAAGGGAAAACTGCCAGAAGATCGCAAGGAGGCACACAAAGTCAGACTAAAGTCGGCCAGATTGACTGACTGAGAGAGGACATCTCTGAAGGTCCTTCTTGGACCCCTTCTAAGGTGCGTACACCCTTTACAAGTTGAAGATTTTTGTATGAAATTCATGAAGGATTTGTGGAAGCCACTGGGGCGGATCGTTAGCCCATAGGGCCATTACCCAAGGGTATTGGTGGCCATACATGCAAAAAGATGCGAAGCATATGTGAAGAAGTCACGAACCCCGTTAACGGTTTGCACCTTTGATTCATCGACTGCGGCCGACTGAATCGATTATCCGACCCTTGGTCGTTTGCCCAATGGGGCATGGATCTGGTTGGATGACTTCCCCAAGCAAGCTGGGCGAGAAAATACTTCTGGTGGCAGCGGTTACTTCACAAAGTGGATAGAGGCGAACCTCTTGCAAAAATCCGAGATGTGGATGTCAAGAATTTTATATGGAAGAACATCATCACGGTTGGCATTCCCGAGCCATTGTAGCCGACAACGAACGCAGCGATTCGACAAAGAACTTATCAAAAATTTACTGCAAAATTCAAGATCAAGAACTACTTCAACACCAAGTTTCCTCAAAGTAATGGGCAGTGAAGCTTCCAACAAAGTAATGCGGATGGAATCAAGAAGAGGTTGCGACCAAAGGGAAGTGGGTAGATGAATTACCCAATGTGCTTTGGGCATATCGGACCACGCCGAGAAGATCAATCGGGAATCTCCCTTTGCCATGGCCTATGGCACAGAAGCAGTTATTCCACTGGAGGTCGGCATCCCAGGGATCCGAACCCAGGGAGTTGAAAATGGGACTAATGACATTCTCTTAGCCCGAGATCTGGATCTTTTGGAAGAACGAAGAGAGAAGGTCGCAATTCAAAGCAGTACCAAGAACAACTTGCCAGAGCATACAACAAGAAGGTCAACCCAAGAGATTTTCAAGTCGGCGACCTGGTCTTGAGGAAAGTAGTCAGCAACAAGAAAGATCCCAGGGAGGGCAAGCAGCCCAAGCGGAAGGGCCTTCTGAGGATTACCTCGGTACTAGGTAATGGAGCATATCGGCTTGAGGATAATGATGGCAAAGCATTGCCAAGACCCTGGAACACTTGCAATTTGAAGTTTTTCTACCATTAAGATGATTATTACTCTTGGCCGACGTCATCGATAAACAGATACTGGAAGACATGAACAATGAGAACCCAAGTGGAACTCAGGTTCACATTGAAGCGAGGAGCAGAGAAGATACAAAGCCTACCACTTGTTGAAATTTGTAGCAATTTACAAGTTGGTTTGGCTGAATAACAAAGCCTACCACATGTTAGTTGGTTTGGCCGAATAACAAAGCCTACCACTTGTTGAAATTTGTAGCAATTTACAAGTTGGTCTGGCCGAATAGCAAAGCCTACCACTTGTTGAAATTTGTAGCAATTTACAAGTTGGTGCGGCGAATAACAAAGTCTACCACTTGTTGAAATTTGTAGCAATTTCCAAGTTGGTTTGACCGAATACAAAGCTTAGCTTCGCTTGTTGAAATTTGTAGCAATTTACAAGTTGAGGTTAAGTCGAGAAGATTCCTTGTCTTCGCTTGTTGAAATTTGTCGCAATTTACAAGTTGGGGTTAAGCTGAGAAGATTTCTTTGCTTTACTTGTTTAAATTTATGCAATTTACAAGTTGGAGTCAAGCCGATATGTTGTCATTCGCGCCAAGTCCAAATGACATCAATTCTGTGTTCATGTATATTGTTTAATTCTTGTTGAAATTTATGGCAGTTTACAAGTATATCATTGTTTATAACTTGAGTAAAGTTTATTGGTTGTATAAATTCTTGTTGAAATCCGACATGAGATCATATGTTTACAAGTTGACAGCCGATTACAAAGCTTAGCTTCGCTTGTTGAAATTTGTCGCAATTTACAAGTTGAAGTTAAGCCGAGATGGTTCCTTGGCTTCACTTGTTGAAATTTGTAGCAATTTACAAGTTGGAGTCAAGCCGAGATATTTGTTTCTCTTCGCTTGTTGAAATTTGTAGCGATTTACAAGTTGAAGGGAAGCCGATGTTATCGCCTACAATTTGAAGCTACATGTGATCATCTGTTGAAATTTGCAACAATTTACAGGTTCAAGTAAAAGTTGAGATTATTGTTTAAACCTTGTTGAAATTTGTAGAAATTTACAAGTAGATTACTGTTTAACATTTGATTATAATTTGAGTAAAGTTTACTGTTTATGTTAATCCATGTTGAAACTTATAGCAATTTACAAGTCAGATAGACTAAGTTTGTTGTTTGAATACTCGTTTAAACTTGAGAAGGGTTTGCAAAGTTAACGATGAATAGTATATGTATTATACTTGTTGAAATTTATGAAAAGATTGCAGGACAGTTTCTTGCCGAAGTAAAATTTACAGGTGTTATGCCCAAGGTATGTAACCGCGAGAAGATTACACAAAGGAAGAATTGTGTACAACATGCAGAATATTCTAAGTATAAAACTACACAGAAGCAATAAAGAAGAATTTAAAGACTGAAGCATTCAGAAAGAAACAGTTGCATATAAAAGGAAGGCACTGTGGCCTAAGCAAAAATCTTGTTCACAAGTTACATAGAAGGCACATCGCCACAAAAGCGACTTACACTTACATTGAAGGAAAGAACAAACAAAAGAGACAAAGTACAAAAAAGAAAAGTAGAAGACATCTAAACTCCTTCAGCATTAACAATAGATTGGGCAGGAACGTCAGAAGGATCTGGAGGAATGATCTCGGCATCCTTTTCCACCATAGCATCTGCTTCCTTGTCCACCACAACCTCAGCTTCCTTATTTGCCGAGGCCCCGGCCACTTTATCTCGCCGCGACTTCAAAGATCAATCTCAGCAAGGGTTTCATCAACACTTCTCTCTGCCAAAAGAAGGTCAGAGGATAGAGTGCCGATGTCCGCCTTTTTGGGAGCAGCATCGAGGTCTTCATCTCTAGTCAAGTCCAGGACTTGATCACCCTTTGGAGGAGATTTGGCCTTCCTCACCAGGGCTTCATCTTCACCTTCACCTTCCTCTTCAGCCTCGGCTTCAGAATCATCTTCTTCAGTTTGGCTTGGAGATGGAGGAAGAGGACAAGGAAGACGCATGGCCTTGGTCTTGCGCCATGGCGAGTCGACTGGAAGATCAAGCTTTTTGGCCAAGGCGTTCCAACCTAGGGTAAATCCCTTGTTGCACGCCTGCTTGACCTGAAGCTCGTATTCATCTGCGACATCGGCCATACCCTGAGCATAGCCCTTTGCATCTGCAGCATTGATCTCGGCATTCTTGGTAGCCAGGGCTTCTTGCAGCTCCTTTTCTGCCTGGGCTACTTTTTCTTCGGCTTCTTTTTGCTGAGATAAAGAAACATTTTTAATTGCTTCAGCAGCTTCAGCCTTCTCATCGGCTATCTGTTTAGCCTTGGTTGCCTCCTCGGCCTGATCCTCCAGTTTTTTCATCTTATTTTGAAGACTCTTATTTTGCTTTTGGAGGGCAGCAAACTCCTTCTTCATCTCGTCCTCTAATTCAAAAGCCCGCACAGAGAAGGCGTGGGCGTGTTGGATGGCCTGAAAGAATATAAAGCAAAAGTTATTACAGAAAAATTTTGAAATTTTACAAGTATGAGAGACAGATTGTCAAATTCAGAGACTTACTTGGACTGAGCGCTGTAGCATGAGGGCGTAATTTTCATAGCCACTCATCTTGGCATTTCGCTCAAGATCGCCCTCGAGGAGAACGGCAGTGCTGAGCGCCACGCCGATGTTGACGTCGGCGGCGCTTTCGTTGGTGTAAACTGGCCTGTCTTCAAGAGTAACTTTGGGCTCCCAAGGAATTCTGGGAACCCTGGATCCCGAAGTTGTTGCAGATGATGACCTCGGCTTTTTTGCCTGAGTAGACCCTGATGGCTGGGCCTCAGCAGGTCTTTTGGCGGGGGCAGAGGAGGCCTTCTTGTTCTCGGCCAACTGAGAGATTGGTAGGGCATCTTCAACCTCGGCTTCAGTAGCCTTGGCCTTTGGTTGAGCCTTCTTCGCTCTTTTTGGTTTCTGTGGTGGCGGAGGTTGAGTTGGTTCGGCATCCATGTCATCTGGAAGATTGGCCAAAAGATCCCGCACGACTTTCTTTGGTCGTTCCATTTCGGCTGTTTTGACAAGTCTTCGTCGGCGTTTCTTCTCCGCCACTGGTGTCAAATTTGGTGCCGAGGTTGAAGGCTGATTGGCTGGCTCAGATGTGGAGGCAGCCTGTTCTGTAGAAGTAGTTGATGGGGAGGTGCTCTTCTTCCTCTTCTTTGGAACGTCGGGCAATTTAGATGTGTAAGTGGGGATGAAATTCAGCAGCAATGGAGCTTTGCGCCTTTCGAGGGGAAGGTCCAACAGCTTCTTTAGGCCTTTCCCAGGATAATAGGATTGGCGGAAGTCCTTAGGAGGCTGGCGCACGTCTGCAAAGAGAAACACAACATGAGAAACAGATAAAATTTCTTTTTGAAAATTGAAGAAAACAACAACTAAGCAGTTAATGATGGGCTCTTACCCTTGCCTTCCCTGACCGTTCGAGGTAGAGGGAAGAGGTGAACTTCTTCATCTGGGCCAAATTCCCAGTTTCCAGAAGCGATCAGGTAATCGTCCCCAGCCCCTTTGTTGGAGTCTGGAAGGTCAGCTACTATTTTAAAGGCAGTGGACCTCGGCTTAAGGTAATAGACGTAACCTTTTTCCTTAAGGTTCAAGGGACACATGGTATAGCAATATTGGATGTCGGCTAGAGTGATCCTAACGCTCTCCTGCCGAGCTAAGGCTATTATTCCAATGAGTGTCCTAAAGGCGTTAATGGAAAATTGCATGGGGTTCAGGGTGTAGTAGTGAAGGACCTCATGAAGAGGGATCAAGAGGGAACCTAAGTCCACACTGGACGAAGGCTACAACAGGGAAGGGCATTTTATCTTCATCAGGCATAATAGAGTCGTCCTCCCCAGCTAGTCTGAGATGGACATCGTCTGGGATAGAGAACTCTTGCCTAAAGTTTTGTAGTTTGGTTGGGGTATCGACCCTGTCTCTCCACACACCCATGGCTTTGATATGAAAGAGTTGGGTAACGGAAAGAATGAGATCTACAAGGTTCTTAGGACCTCGGCTTAACCTAGGTGTATGTTGGTTGGTTTCGGTTTTTCCTAAAGATTGAAGGTTCTACAACAAATCCCAAACCTAAATCTACGAAGAATGAATATGAAGGGCAGAAAATCTGGAAAATAGAAAAGCAAAAACGAAGTCTCAGAGTCAAGAACAGAAAGGGCGGAAGACCAAGAACAAGAAGTGCAACAGTGCGAGTGTTCATAACAAGTGCAAAAAGTCATACATGCTCAAGTGACGATTAAAAAATTACATGACAAGCAGAACAGTAGAAGGAAGAAATTTCAGAGTTATTTTAGAACTGGGAAAAGAAGGGAACGGTGGCTTACCAGAAGAGGTGAGGCCGAAATGAGCTTCGCCGAGGTTAGATGACGGAGGCAACAGAGGCGAGAGCTTCGCAGAAATGGCAGATGGAGGCAGTTGCAAAACTTCGAGCAAGAACAATGGAGGATTCGAAGGAAAGAAAAAGCTTTAGAGAGAGAGAGAGCAAAGAAATTCGAAATGCAAAAGTGAAGGAAGAGAGAGAAAGGCAATTGTTTTGTCCAAAATTGAAACGGCGGCAAAACCGCAATTATTGTGCCTAGGGTAACGCATGCGTCAGGCGGCGTGGGCAGAGAAAAACGGCTTGCAGACGCGTCTCCAGCACGCAGCAATAGGAGTAAGACACGTCATCGGAACAAATGAAAAACGGTGCATGACAGCTCATGCGCGTATGAGAGTTGATTTGAATTTGAAGAAGACATGTCGGCCTGAAGTAAATGATCTCGGCTAGAAGTTCTTAAGCCGAGGTACGAGAAAGAAGTTCGATGTAAGTTCCATCACCTCAGTGTGCCGAGGTAATAGAACTTAGGGGGCAGTTGTGGGGATATATTTCTGAGAGTCAACACGTGGCAAGGGGACGCCGACGTGTAATCCGAGGAGCTACGTGTCACAGTAAAAGTTTTGCCAATATACTCAAGTAATTGCCGAGGTGACTTCCAAAGACATCTTAATTCAGATGAAGGCCTCCAACCTCGGCTTAACGTGCAAAGGCCGAGCTACCCGCAGAAGAGTAAGCCGAGGTTGATATTATAAAATATTATCTTGGTTAGGTGGATGTCCAGCCTAGTGGAGGAAGTCATGAGGCCACTATCTCACCAACAAGCTTGCCTTGAGGCCATGTGAATTAGCCACGAGGCCACTAGCAGTCGTGAAGAATCGTGACTTTTACGGAAAGCTGCTGAAAGTGCACTAGTGGGCTGGCAAGCCAGCTCAAAAGCTGGTAGCCACTCCATCTCTATTCCGGTGTATATATAGAGATGGAGGAAAACAAACAAAGGACATTGGGGAATCGACATTCGGACTGGACTGAACAAATACACTGAGAGACAACAAATTAATTGTAACACTTACAATTATATACTGAGAGGGTGAGAAAGTTACCAAAAGTGAGTTGTAATTCTTGTTACTATTCATAGTGAAACACCTCGGCCTCCCGTGGACGTAGGCAAATATTGCCGAACCACGTTAAATCCTTCTTGTCTTTGTGTTATTATCTGTGCCATCTATTCTGCCTGTGTTTTTACTGCTGAATCACTAAGATAGGCAGTGTGATAAGAAAATCACCCACACAGTGGACTATCCTTTTTGGGAATAATGCATTGCAACTTCGGTTAAGATGGAAAATGGATATCAGTCGTTCGATTTCCATTTGGGAGGAATTTTAAAAATTCCTTGGCGATTTTCCTTTGTGGGTATCATAATTGTTCATCTTGCTCAATCCTTGGCCTTTTCTTTCTACATCTTCTACCAGTCTTGTTCTTGTTCTAATTCTTGTTCCCCTGTTGTTCTACTTAGTTTTTAGTTTATCGCTACTAAAAAAAGTACTTTTTGCGACCGCTATAAACCGTTGCAAATAATAAAAAACAGTCGCAAAAGACCTTTTGCGACGGGCCATGCGACGACAAATGGGGGTCGCAAATGTGGGGGTGACAAATACTTTTTGCGATGGCAAAGCAACGGTCTCAAATTATTCGCGACCGCCTAAAATACTTATGGCGACTGCTATTTTTCCGTCGCAAAAAACAAAGAAAAACACTGGGAAAAGTTCTTTTATGAGAAAAATACAATCCAGATAAAATGCTAGTAAAGTCAAAATCCACAATGCTAGTGTTCACCACTGTACAAGGTACCGATCGAGTTCCAATTTGTTACCATGGAGATATATGTTCCTCAAATCCAAGCTTAAACCTAATTAATACACATTATGAGAGAGAACAGATCAGAACACAGAGTATCCAATATGTAAATCTTTTTTTTTTTAGATATAAAGCCTCAAGCAGAGCAGAGAAAAGGCTGAGATTGCAAATAAAGTCAATTCAGTCATGAGTTGAACTATATCAATCATGAGTTACTATGATCCATATTTTGCTAATCCTTCAAGTAAATAAAGTTTCCTAACAGATTTGATCTAATCCCAAATTGAATCCAAGACAGATTACAAGAACTTTCTAAAATTCAACAAGAAATCACTCCATAAAACAAACAACTGCTGAATCTTCAATGAAGATTTTAGATGAGGTAACTCTTTTAAATCCATTCTCATATCCATAATACCACTCTAAGAAGTTCAGGCACAGTGTAACAGCTCCCCCCTCCTGGCAAGTATAATTTTTCCCCCTTAACAATAGAATTGAATGTGTTCTCGTATGAGTTTTTTTTCCCAAACACAAATGGTTCGGATTCTTATTTTCGAATCACGAATGGGTTCAACTTACTTATTTTTCAAACCCGTGTTATTTCATAAAAGTATTTTCAAAACATGACTTTAGGGTCAAAGTCATGTTAACACGACTTTAAAGAATAATGTCGTAATTCAAAACATGACTTCTTAAAGTCAGAATTTTGACTTCAGGAAACAACATACAAATCAAAACCACGAACGAAAAACAATTTAAGGAGGTATAGACAAATCCCAATGAAACAAACATTAAGTCTAAATACAAGCTTTCCAGCCAAGATGTATCCTTGAGAAACCAAAAAATGAATTATGTTGTAATACACTAAAACCATTGCTTTATTGTCACTGTGAGATCAAGTCAACATATCAGCCACAAATGATGTTGTAAAAACAATATATATTTATTAACTGTTCTCAGCAATTAAAAGAAACTAACATTAATAGGCGAGACAAAGAATAAACTGTCAAAGAATGGCCAATTGATGAGGTATACAACAGCAAAATAATTCAATGCTGGTGTTCATTATTCTAGAATGTGTACCTTAAATCTTCTTCTTAGGTTCCTAGAAAAGTTGAATGCTATGTATGTGGGCTAAATCCAAGCTGCCCGATTTTCATCCTGCCAACAAAAAAAAATAAAAATAAATAAAGCAAGTCAATTTTTCTACTAATTTATATCTATACTTTGGCATTCAAAAAATAGTCCAAGCACATAACCCTATCAGACACCATACAAAAGCTAAATAAATTTGTATTTAATCACTACCTAGAGCTTTTAATATCATAATGCAGTCTTATGTCATATATATGGGGAGTTCAAGAAATGGTAATGGAAGAGGCAATGCCACACTGTTGTAGAGTTAGCAGCACATCTGCAACTATTATCATCCATCATTCCAAGGTTGTTAATCTTGTAATCTTTTTACAATAACGAGAACTAAAAATTTGGATGCTTCTCGAAGAATGACTTCATAGTAGAACTTTGCCATGTTTTTGTTGATCTTTCTATAGCATATGAAGACAGCGTCTCATCTGTGTCTTATTGATTGGGCAGAATGCCAAGTATTGCATGTCAACAGAGTAAGGAGAACAATGCAAAGGTACCACATACACTATCAAAGCAAAATTGATAAGGATATAAAGCTTCTTTTTTCTTTCTTTAAATTGAAGCATTGATGCTTCAAATTATTGAGCTCATGACACACCTTAGAGTTTTGTTCATTGATACAAGTGTTAATTTACAAGGAGATTATAGATGCATAAATGGATTGTAAAAAGCATGCCAATTCTTTTCTTTACTAAAAAAAAACTGATCGATTGTGGTAGCATTCAAAGGGGAGAGGGGAGGGAGAGAGAGAGAGAGAGAGAGATAAAAGATATAAAAGGGCTTTTATAAGTAGAACCAAAGACAAAAAAAGGCGAGAAAAAAAACATATAAAACAGAGAAAAATCAGGGAAACCATTCTCTCAGGCACTAAACGTCCAAATGTGCTATCACAAACAAGGATATATTTGATATAAAAACAAGCTTCAAGTCACAATAGTACAATCAAGGACTAGCTTGAAGTCATTCTCCTAGAAAACTAAGTAGAGCATGTGCCATAATTTTTAATTACTGTGACATTTTAGCATCATTATCCTGATAAGTATATCACAAGAGAACCAATAGAGGACTGCAAACCTGGAGGCTATGGCATCCTTGCAAGCACAGGAGCTCATAATGAATGTCCAAGCAATCAAAAGGGGTCCATACAACTAAAAAATCCACTAGTAAATCGGATAATTTGCAATGCTAATTCAGAACCCTATCAATTACCGGTGAATCGAACCACCATTTATTGATTTATCATATAAATTAACCAAATTTATGTAGGTTCAAAATTTCTTTTCACACATAACCCAAATAACATAGGAAAATAACATACCTCTATCATCAAACCATAATGGAAATGAGTGGGAGAGAGACAAAGATGAGAGCATAGTTGCCAATAGACTTGCAAAAATAGCAAATTTCCATTGAATGAAGATCAGACATTTGAAAAGTCACGATTCCATATTACAAAAGAAGTTCATAAACATTCATCAGCCATTAAACCACTACAGATTTACATCACTCCCCTAAACCCTAACCAATAGAACCCACTATTCAATAATTTTCTAAGAAAACATTTAATGTTTTCCTGGTAAGTACTTCACTTAGATTAAAATGTCTCCACAATTAGGCAAGTATTAGGACAACAATTAAATAGGAATGAAAGGGAACTCAGTAGAAACTAATGACATGATATAACAGAAGTGCCTGATGCCAAATGGAACTTGAGCTGCCCATATTAAATTAACATTTTCAAATCTAATGAGAGCATATTGTATCAATTTGATTGCCTCATTCAAAATGTGAACTAAGCATCATCAATGTGAACTAAGCATCTACCAGAACAATCTCAAGTAGGCTAAGAATTTCTTATTTCATTACAATTTCTAAAAAGATTAAATTAAAGTAGATGAGTAGTATTTGTAACACATTAGTGTAGAAAACACATAATCATACATAAATCACCAATGGATCAAACTCCATTATGCATAGAAAATAAATAATTTCAATTTCAATAAATATATGCATAAATTGCTGCAAAATACAAAGAATATATATAGAGAGAGGTAAAAAAAAAACATGCCAGAGATTAATCGAAGGAAATACCTAAAAATGTTGATTTTGTGTTGCTCTAGAGAGATCATTTTGGACAATCCAAGGGGCGAAGTTAAAGAAGTTTCTATGAAGTTAAATACTCCTAGTCATGTTCATGGGCATGGAGAAAAATAATAACAGTGAAACACACTAAGATTGTCACCTTTAACATGGCTACACAAGGCAATTCATCAATACATATAAGTATTGTGCATATGCCTAGCATGCTGATATGTTAAGTTGAAACCATCCAGCAGATATTTCCACACATTAACATTCTAGAACATAAATTGATCAACGACTTAGATGCCTGATAAATAGAGCATTCAGGCCCATTCAAAGTCTGAAACCTGATCAAAGTAATACATTCACACACCCTCCTAGGAAATACTTAAGGATCATCAACAATTAGGAAGAAATTTATCTAACTACATCAACAATCATTTAGCTGTTGGACTATGAACTAGGACAGCTCAATGTTACATCAGTTTGTGAAGTGAAAGAATAATACATTGGTTCATAAAATAAAATAAAATAACTGCTGAAATTTTAAGAAACCAAGAGGTTGAGTATTTGAAACATCAACAATCACCTGCGAAAGATGTCTAATAGGGTATGCCAATTTGTGCTCCTTCCAGACAATAGATCACCTGCTCCAATTACAAAGGTAAATATTAAAGAGAGAAACAATAATGAAAATAGTACAGACAATTAAGCAAGAAACCAAAATAATCAGATTTACTCATTTGATCAACCATTCCATTGTCAAATACTATGTGATGCAGCAGAATAAATCACACAAGGCTAGATATTAACATTAATTGATTCAGAGAGAAAAAACCAATATAGGACATTGACATTTACCAGTAGCAGCAGATACATTTAATTACAAACAGATTAAATAAACACATCTACTTATGTAGGACATCTCTGTTTTTATGTTTTTGATTTCACTTGTTTAAAAAATAAAAATAAAAACAGAGGAATTGAAGAATTGAAGAAGAAGAAGATCTATCCAGCCTTGTATTTGTATTTAGCTGGTCTTTTATGTGATTACATGTACATGGGTTTCCTAACTTGAACAAAAATCACAAACAGATTTTCTTCGAGGCTCATCTTTTGTTTCTAGATTGAGGTGGAAGAATCGAAATAGTGATGGCATGGGGTTGAGATTTAAAAAATCATGCAGCTAATTTGAGGGTGACCTAATCTAGAAATAGATTTATGCTTAATGTTCATTATAACTAAAGATGATCCTTCACCTAATTAGACAACATTTTCATTTTAGGTCTTTCCATTTCATCTAAAAGAAAAATCATGAAAAAAATTGTGATCTTGCCATTGAATTAAGATGGTCAGTACTAAGATTGTAAGATAGCAAAGCATTGCTGACTTTCCAAAATGGCCCAAATAGCTACTTTCTAGATCTGAATTAACAAATAAGAATGCTTGATTACTATTCACTATTTAGATCTTAGACTTATGTTGTTTTTCCCTAGGCAATAGAGTATTCATAGAACAAATAAAGCTAATAGAGTAATATAATTTTATGCACATATATTACATGAAACAAACACGCTATTGTGCACCAAGACAATCAAACAACATAGAAACAGAACAAATCTTTCCATATAAGGTTCAAGATAACCAGGTCAATATACAAGCAAAGTAGGAAGAATTTTGAGTAATTGAATCTAAACTGTTCTTATTGAATTAATACATTCGCATAATTGATATGAATTATAAATTAGGAAGAAGAAAACTAGGGCACAAACCTTTGGTTGTGGGTTTCTTGGAAAAGATGTTCATGATTTATAGAAAAAATGAAACAATCAACAATCAAAAATAAAAATGAAGCAATCACAAACACACAAAGCGATGTACAATGACATATAATTGAATGGGACTTCCATTTTTGTATATCCAAGTTCAAAAGTACATATGATCATACTATAACTATTTTTGTACACATCAATAAAAATAATGAGTTTGCAAACTTTGATGTCTAATTTCCTAACAATGTTAGACACTAAGCTTCATTAATTTGCACGAAACGAACAACTATAACCAAATTCATCCGATAAAACCTAACATATTCATATAATTTCCCTTCTCGATCAATTTTGAATCCTGTTATTACTATCACTAAGTCTCATACATAGAAAAAAAAAAAAATCACATAAAGAATTGAAGGCTCTTGAGGGGAAAATGAGTAGTATTTCCTCATTTGCTGATAAAATCACATAAACAAATCAAACAATATTATTTTGAGATGTAGAGATCCATTAAATCTTGGGGAGTAATTTTGTTATTTCACACTGCTTTTTCCTAAGGTTCTGACAATACATTGCCTTTGGAAAATTCATTCAAAAACAATTTTGAAAACACTCTCATTAGCGATCCAGAAATTCCAGCAATAATTTCAAGCAACCAAACACTTTCAAAACCAAGCCAATTCAAACAATTGCCCTTCTATATAGCCCTAGATTTTACAAGCTTTCCTTAATCATCACTGTTCCTAATTCATGAATCTACCTAACATACCTGTGTATACATGCAATTGAATCAATAATTCTGGATCAACACAACACAAATGGCTATAACAGCTGAAATCACAGTAGAAACAGTAAGAGTTGAGAGAGATTGTTCCAAGAGGTTCAAATACCTCTATTGTTTTTAAGAACGAATGAAATTCAACAGAATATTGAAATTCAACAGAAAAATGAAGAGGAGATAACTAAAACCTCCCTAAAACCTCCAAATCACAAAATATTAAAATCATTAAACACAGCTAATAGATATAATGAAGAGAGAGAGAGAGAGAGAGAGAGTTGGATTCATTCATAGAAATTAGGCTTACCGATTATGAATCGATCAAAATCTTCAAATTCATCAACAATCGATCGAAATCTTCAAATCTTCAAATCTTCATCAACTATTGATCAAAATCTTCAAACGAACAATAAAATTGAGATGAAGAGTCCAAAGACAGAGTCGAGTGAGGGGAGAGGGGAGAGTTAGATTTTGAGAGAGAGAGAGAGAGAGGGTTCATACCGTTGGAGATCGGTCTTTAGAGGAAGAGAGCAAAATGGATTTGGGAAAGAGAAATGTTAGGGATCATGAATTTTTTTTCATGAAAATGATCATGAAAAATTTGTGACTCTTAGATTACCTTGATTAGTGTGTGGTGCTTTATTGTAAGTATAATCCAAAGGTCACAAATCTTTCATGATCATTTTCATGAAAGACTTTTCATGATACCTAGTATTGCTGTTTGGGAAATAAAAGTAAAAATGGATAGGGCAACAAGCTTTACAAGACTTGAGATTTTTTTTTTTTTAGTTAATTAAGAATACGATTGAGGATTAAAATAAAATGATATTTTAATGTAAAAAGTGGTTTTTTGCGACGGCCAAATAATCAATTGTAAAAAAATAGACTCAAAAATTCATATTTCTAGTAGTGTATTACTCTCTCTCTCTCTCTCTATCTCTCGAGTTTTGCACCTCATCTTATTGTTCGAGTAAGGATCCTCTAGAGTTTTTTTTTTTTTTTTTAAGTTTCCTAGAGTGGTGCATTATGTGGTTGAGATTTAATGACAGGTCACATCAATTTTTCAGCATTAAATCTCAACCACACAATACACCACTCTAGGAAACTTTAAGAAAAAAAATACTCTAGAGGATCCTTGGTGCTGTTGTTCAATCTTGCAGTAGTGCCATTAACAAATCCTCTCTAATTGTGGGCCTTGGAGCTAAGATTGTTCTTTGAAAATAGGCCTATTGGTTCCTTCTTATGTCTCTCTCCATCTTGTGCCTTTATTTTTGGCTTTTATCACTACCTTGAGGTGGCGCGGAAGCTAATCATTTTATTCATTTTACATCTCTTTTCTAATGATTTGTGTTTGTTTGGTCAGTTGATACGGGTTTGAACTCTAAAGCCTAATACGCATACTCTTTTTGGTTGATTGGAAGGAGAGAGAATGAAATGAAACGATAATTCTTTAAGCTTTTCTATAAAATGATCATTTCCTTAAAATGATAAAAGACAATTTCATTTGTCATGCATTTGTTATTATTTTTGTAGTTTAACCAAACATGCAAATGAATATTTTGATGAAAAGATCATTTCATTCCATTTTATTCAAATGAACCAAACTCTACAAGATTTTAGATTTATTTGCAGCACCACTTGCTTTTTGACATTTGTTGCTTAGCCTAGGGTTTCGTTGTCCTTAGAACATCTCCAACCCTGAACCAAAGTTTTCATCAAATCTGAGTAAAAAAATGACTTTTTTCTCAATCTGATACCGAGTGCTCCAACGGTTGATTTTTATCAAATTTTCATCAAATCTGTGCCGAGATAACCGGTTGGTCGACCGGCCAGTCGACTGGGTGGTCGACCGATTAAGCCAATTTTTTTTTTTTTTTTGAACTCTTTGAACCTTTTAGTGGTCAACCGGTTGGTCGACCGGTAAGGCAAAATTTTTTTTTTTTTTTCAACTGTTTGACTTTTTTTTTTGAACTGTTTGAACCTTTTGGTGGTCAACCGGTTGGTCAACCGGCCGGTCGACCGGTTGGTCTCCCCCAACGGTCATGCACAGTGTTTTGATGAAATGCGAAGCCTGTCCTCATTTTGGTGACACGTTTGATGAAATCTCGATTTGATATCAATTTGGTGAAACCGTTGGAGCATGAAAAAGTGTTTTTTTCACCAAATTTTAAATTTGATGTCAAATTTGATTCAGGGTTGGAGATGGTCTTAGAGAACATGTTTTTGTTGGCATAAAACAATTCAAATGACCTCATGATAGGAAAGTTTTTGTTGGCATAAAAGTACAGGAAAATTATTAAATAGTCCATGATAGAAACGTCAAAAAAAATAAAATAAAATTTACAAAAAAACTCCAATCTTGTCGTTTGTTGGAAGTTCGTAAAAACAAAAGGCTTGGTTTGGGGTACACTAAATAATACAAAAAGTCAAAAAGTCACTATCCTATTTAAGTCATATCATCTTATTTAAATTATATCACCTCTTTAACACATCACATCAAACCCAATCCATATAAGCCAATAAGTCAAAAAGTACACTTTTTTAGAACATTCCAAACCAACCCTTAAAAGCCAAAGACAATAGTATTTGGATAGTCTGTAAGCGATGGCGAAATATTTTGGTATGGATACAATGCAATACATCATAAAACAACTCATCAAGTTTATTGTGCAGAAAGCATAGTAGTGGTGGAGCGCGCTAGAACTAGAAACTTACAGCCAAATAGGAAAAGCATCGGTAGTACTCAGGGTACAAGTTCACAGCAAGAGGCATGTCTTCATTCAGCTTTCCACGAGGACAATGGTGGAGTTTCTGAGTTGATCCATGTCATTGACATAAAGGCATGTCTCTCACCCTTGACCACATTGACTGAGGCATAGGATTCGAGTTCAGCCATTTCTTCTGGGGTTAGCTTTACAGACAATGCACCAATGTTCTGGTTCAAGTTTGCTATCTTGGTGGTCCCGGGGATAGGAATCACGTCGTTTCCACAGTAATGGACCCATGCCAATGCCAGCTGTGATGGGGTGCAGCCCTTCTTTGCAGCCATTTCATTGACCCGCTCAAATATCTTTTGATTATGCTCAAGATTTTCAGGTTTGAATCTTGGAAAATTCTACACAAGAAATACATGTCTCAGCATACAACTATAAATCCACGAAACAGAAGGACCTAAGAAGTACACAAGCTTTGACATATTTTGCTATAAAAATAAATCACGATCCTATTTGTTCATATACCTGGGTTATTTGTGAACAAATTCATGAGTAACAATCATGAGGCTGTATTTGGTTGGAGGATTTGATGAGAAAAATAGAAAAGAAAAAGGAAATACAATCTCACTTTTTGTTTGGTTATATGGAAAACACAGGAAAAAGAAAGTGAGGGGGAAATGCATTCCCACTTTTTGTCTTTTGGATTCACTTAGGCTATTTTCTTTCTTCATTTCCTAACTCAATCAAACATAATTTGAAATTCAAATCTTATCACTTCTTTCTTATTTTCTTTCTATTTCCATTTCCATTTCCATTTCCATTTCTCTTATTAAACTCTCCAACCAAACACAGTCTAAATGTTTTCTCATTGACAACACTAGCTTTAAGAAAAGTTTAAGTATAAAATAAATCAATTTCAATGCAAGTATTACACATGTACATGCATACATATTACAATGCAAGTATTGAGAAAAATACATTATCGTGTGTGTGTAAACACTAGTTTGTAGTGAACATAAACAGGAAATGATATTTATAAAAAAATATACATATAAACAAAAGAGAGGAAAAACACATTTTACATACATATTACAATGCAAAATGTTTTGGGCATCGGAAAGAAATCAAACCGTGACACAACTTCACAAAAGAGTCTTCACCAAATGCAGTGCTCACATATTATAATAGTATAGTATAGATAATGGATTACATGTAGCAGGTTTGAATTTTGTATAGCAGCAATACTACAGACATAAAAGCCAACTACAGACTGCTCACAAGCTTGTAGGTCCCTCAGAATTGTGAATGGTCTGTGGTAGTTTCTTTGTCGCTAACATTTGTCTTTGTATAGCCTAATAATTACACACTGGGTTCCAGTTCAAAATCATGCACAAAACAAGATGTTTTCTGATTTCCTTCAAGTAATTTCACTTGGAACATAATCTACTGAGGTCATGCCGACCTGATCCCATTTCGAATGTTCGCTGACAGCCAAAAGAATAAGACTTTTTTTCTTCTTTTATTCAGAATAATTGTGTAGAGTTTGTACGTAAGAAAAAATTACGTCAAGTTTGGCAATACCAAAATAATCTATCTTTTTATCTTTTTTTCATCACATCATCTCTCTATTTTTTTGCATATCTTTTCGTAAAAAGATAAAAAGTACACTTATTTAGGTCACCCCAAACAATCACTTAGTAGAGAGAGAGGAGTTTGTACGTAAGAAAAAAATTATTAGAGAGAGAGAGAGAGCACCATATTCTAGAGGCCAATTTCCCTATTTGTGCCGTTTTCAAAATTTTAGTCCTACTTTAAGGTGTGTTTTGAACTTTATTCCCAAAATAGGGTAAAACGGTTTTGCTATTGCCGTTTTTCAGAAAACGGTTTTCCTAAAACCGTATTTCCCGATTAAAATAATAATAAAATTTGAAAATGAAAACCGGCTTTTGTAAAGCCGTTTTTAATTAAGTTTGTAATTAATTCTGAATTAATCAAAAACGGTTTTGGTAAAACCGTTTTCACATAATTTTTTTTTGTAATTTATATTTTCAACATAAATATTTTTTTACCAAAAAATATTTTTAATAGAAAACGGTTTTAGAAAAGCCGTTTTCTGAGAAAATTTTTTTTTATTAAAAACGGTTTTAGAAAAGCCGTTTTTTGACAAATTTTTTTTTTTTAATAAAAACGGTTTTACCAAAGCCATTTTTTGACCTACTAAACACCCCCTTCTCCCTTTCGACTTAGAAAAGCCGTATTTGATATCCACCTTCTTCTCCCTCTCTCACCCGATCTTCCGATCTTCTTCTCCCCCGATCTTCCGATCTTCTTCTACCCCGATCTTCCGGTCTTCTTCTCCCTCTCTCACCCGATCTTCTTCTCCCTCTCTCAACCGATCTTCTTCTCCATCACTCAGCCGACGACGAAGAGGAACACCACCGGCAAAACAGTACACCACCGGCAAAACGAGGAACACCTTCATCAAACACCCACATTCAGGTTTGTATCGCATAAATGAGGGTTTTCATTTTAGATTTGGGATTTTAAATTTCGAAATTAGGGATTCAGGTTTAGATTTGGGATTTCGGATTTGAAATTAGGGATTCAGATTTAGATTTTGGATTTTTTGCATTAATCCTGCGTTGGTTGCAAACCCCTTTCGAAATTAGGGATTTTAAATTTCTCTCTCTTTCTAATTTCGGATTTTAAATTAGGGATTCAGATTTCGGATGCAAACCCCTTGAGTTTGCGGTGAACAAACTTCAGGTATATTTTTAACTCATGAAATTTACTTGATGGTTTCTTCCTATGGTGCCATTTATCATGGCTTGATAGACTTTTGAGATGTTGACTCAAAGAAGATTTTCAGATTGCATTTCTTGTCTCGCTTTACTTCTGAAATTTTGTATTTTGTATTAACTGCTATTTGTCTTATCCATTTATACCATTGTTGTAATCGGGACAAGTTACAGTATGTTTTTTTGTTGATTCTAATTATGTCAAAATCTTTAATTTTATCGCATTCATGAATATTAGAGGGAGTTGTGAATTGAAGAAACATATATATATATATTTTCCATCTAGTTCCTATGAAAGTTTGATCCGACTATTGTGTTCTAGTTTAAAAACATATACACACTTGTTTTCTTCTAGATATCTATAAATCTTCAAGAAACATTGAGGAAATTTTGCAAACACTGTGTCTCAGCGATACTTCCTTTCTTAATGTCTCTCTGGCCTAAATTGAAGTTTTGAACTTCATGTTGCTATGCTAATTTAGCCTGCTATGACAATAGATTCTCTTTTAGTACATATTGGTAAATGCTTAGTGTTCAAGGCTTTAGAGTTTAGAAATTTTTTTTTTTTAAAAAAAGAGCTTTTATTTTTGTCTTCACCTATTTTTTATTTTTTTAGATTTTAATTAAAAATCTATTTATTTTGATGCATCTAATATAAATATACTTAAAATTTTAATATTCTGAGAAGTCGAAAAAATTTCACTAAAAAATAAAAAATATGAAAAAATGCTTATTTTTTCTTCTTTTTATTTTTATTTTTAGTAAGCTTTTTTTTTTTCTTTTTTTCTTTGTTTGTTGTTAATTTTGGCTAGTACTTTGTTCGATGATACTGTATGTGTGTGCATATGTGATGTCAAACTTGGGTTATAAAATGTGCTAATTTTCCCGTCTTCTCTAATAGGATCAAAATTTCGTTATGTTCTTTTTCTTTTATGTTCCAACATAATGATAGTGAACTTGGTTACCGTTACTAGTTTTCCATGCTATTTCTTCTAACCTCAAGTTGATAGATATTAGGTTCACTGATTTTGACCTTTATAGTTTTTAATAATGATTATGATTTTAATGGATTGGAGAAGCTAAAATGATTTATTGAGGACCAAATAACAAATCATGGTGTAGTAGAAAAGTGTCAAATTTCATCAATGTTGCAGAGTATTACGAGGTGTAAGTATCTCACAAAAGCCATAGTACAATTGTGATGGAAGAAAGAATGTTCAAAGAAAATATACAATGATAAATGGAATTAAAATCTGTTAGCATTTAAGGGGCCTAAGTTAACCTGGAAAGTGTCTCGATTGTGGTATTTGAGACCTAGGATAGAACCCTACCATCATTATGGTTGGGAGGTAGTGGGGGGAGGACCATCCCCAATTGTATAGCCCATTTTCTCCTCTAGACCAACACAGGAAATAAAAAGGAAGAAAAAAAAAAAAAAAAAAAAACTCATAGGTACTAACCATGACAAACAGTTCTAGCTTATACATGGCAGGAATAGAAAATAAAGAGGCATGGAAAAAAAAATTTGGATATACAAAAATCAAATGACAGTAGTTCATACTTCATAGCCTAACTAGCGTGTACACTTGTAGGAAGGGATGTAAAAAAACATTAGTATGGATATGGGACGTAGAAACATAACCATATGGACATGTTGATGCAACAATTTTGAAAACCAAGACACGTTCATCGGAAGAACATGACTTTTTGTTTTGATAAGCAACATCTGGGGAACATGGCAATAAATAAATATCTATTTATATGCATATTACATAGAAATATATAATAAAAACATAAGTCTGAGGTTGTGTTATATAAAGGAAAGATTCACTTATGTAAATACAATGGAACCACTGTTCTAACCCAAATCAACCAGAGCTATATTGGGTTGGTTGGTTCCAGTGGAGGATTGGTTTGCTCTTGGGTCCAAAAACCTAGAACCGATCATGATTGGTTCTAGGTTTGAAATTTAGTGCTAACCCAAACCAAACCAACCTAACCCATGCACACCCCTAGTTCTGGGTGAAGAGAAGGCTAACACAGCCTCATCTCCTTTTCTTCCAGCACAATGAAAAAAAACAATATGCCTTACTCTTGTTGTGCTCCACTATCAACTTATGACATAAAAAAGGAGAATCTTGTGATTACTTTATTTTGAAATAATTGAGTTACTTTGAATGCATATAATAGTATTATATGTCTTGAGGAACATTGAGTTATTGTCTCTTGCTGTATTTTGCATGAGGTGGCGGCTTTGATCCTTTAAGAATGGAGATTATACATTTTGGACATTTTATTATGCTAATTTATAACGAGATTATACATTTTGTTACTGATGTTACACAATTTTATGGTAAAACCATATTTTTGGAAGTCAGTGTGCAACCCTTTAGGGCCAGATATATAGATACTAGGGTAAAATGCCCATGCCTTGCACGGGGTTGCAGGTACTATTGTGATAAATTTAAATTTAAGAAATACACACATTGTAATAGAGTTTAGAAAATATTTTTTTTTTAAAAAATGAGCTTTTATTTTTGTCTTCATCTATTTTTGATTTTTTAAAGATTTTAATTAAAAATCTATTTATTTTGATGCACCTAATATAAATATACTTAAAATTTTAATATTTATGAGAAGTCTGAAAAAAATTTCACTAAAAATTAAAAAATATGAAAAACTGCTTATTTTTTCTTATTTTTATTTGTATTTTTAGTAAGCTATTTTTTTCTTTTTGTCTTTGTTTGTTGTTAATTTTGGCTAGTACTTTGTTCGGTGGTACTGTATGGGTGTGCATATGTGATGTCAAACTTGGGTTATAAAATGTGCTAATTTTCCCGTCTTCTCTAATAGGATCAAAATTTCGTTTCCGTACGTTCTTTCGGTTAGGTTGGAAATGAAAATAGAATTGGAAACTTTTCAAACTTTTCGAAAACATGAGAAATAACAAAAGGATTTGAAAGTGTATGAAAATATTTAGGAAAAAAAATAAACTTTTATTGATGTTAATAAATTCGCAATAGTTAATTACTTGAACATAAATTCTCAAAAGACCCATGCCTAAAGGCACTCCTGTATAATATATGTGGTGTTTGCTCTCAAATGTTCTTAATTTATTATTTAGAAATAATTGAGTTACTTTGAATGCAAAGTGTAGGTATGGAAGTTGTGAGCATTATGTTCTATTGGGGTGGAAAGATTTTGCGCACTCGCGATGAAGGTGTGTCCTACGACACTGAACCTCAGGGGTTGTATAATGTGCACAAGGGGATAACATTGGACGAGTTGGAGGCTATGATGGTGCCGAAGGTTGGTATGCATGGGGAAATAATGCGATTAGAGTTTAAATGTAGACTCCCATGTCGGGGGAAGTATAGGTTGCTGCCAATCAAAGATAATGAGACTTTAAGTAATGTTTTAGAGCTCCCATATAAATTAGGCCCTGATTATTTTTTGGAAATCTATGTGGAGAAGGAGAGCAATTTTGGTGGCACGGAGATGCCAATTCCGGTGGGTGGGACATTCACTCAAATGTTGACACAATCGCAATCCCCTGACAATACACTTACACAGTCTGCACACATGTTCCCTGAAGATTACCCTCCATTCAATCATTCGCAGAGTTACAATCAATTAAATGCATCACAGAACCTAGATGGTTATTACAGTGCCGGAGCAGGTCCAAGTGCTCCGACAACGTATAATCCGATGGTTCTTACAACCCCATATCCCCACTGGAATGAAGAATGTCCACCGGTTTGTAATGTTCAACGTACACCAGAGACGGCTGTACAAAATTATGCATACTCCGATGATACAGTGCCATTGTTTGATGAGGTTGGAGTAAGTGATGAAGATTCCGTGGAAGATTTGGATGGTGCATGGGAAGGTGCGGACAATGACTCCGGTGATGAGGTTGGAGGGCATCATGATATCACGGGGAGGTACACACAAATGTCCATATCCCTTTCTACCATAATTTGCATTTTGACAATGATGGTTCCATCACTAGCCGTGATGTTGTCGAATGTTGGCCATTGTGGGACTTCAAACGCTAATTTGGAGAAAGGAATGATATTCTTGATAAGAAAAGACTAGTGCATCTTTGTTCGGTTGTATAACTTTGAAGCGCAAGAATGCAAGGTCGTAGAATCCAAAGAAGCAGTTGGGTGGCCAGTGCAAGCACTACCAATTTGGAGAGTTCGGGCAACGAAGTTGAAAGACAAAGATTTCTTTCAAATTAGAAGGTTCGAAGCGTCGCATCAGTGTGTATACCCTAGAATGAATAGGGACAATTGCAACCTCAAGTCCGAGGTCATTGCTCATTTCATCAAGGCACAAATTGCGGTAAGTGCCGTGCTAGATAAATTATTGTTTTTAAGATTTTATTATGACTGTAAGGTATTCAAATATAATGTGTATTTGCAGATATCACCAGAATTGCCTCTTGCTACCATAATTGAGGTCGTGAAGGAGAAGTTTCAGTTCACTATATCATATAAGAAAGCGTGGCTTGCAAGGACGAAGGCAGTTGCAATGGTGTTTGGTGACTAGGACGAGTCGTACTGAAGGTTGCCTAGATATATGGCTGCATTGCAGGCATTCAATCCAGGCACAGTTGTCATGTGGGACATGATTCCGAATTTGCACGCTACCTTAATCGGAACTGAAATGTACATGAACTATGTTTTCTGGGCATTTAAACCTGCAATAGAAGGCTTCATATTGTCGTCGATGATATGCATTGATGGCACACACTTATGCGAAATCTGAAGGGAAGATTGTTGCGCCATCGCAGGATCGCCATGCGGACAAGATTGTACCTCTTGCCTTTGCTGTTGTTGACAAGGAGATGATCGAGAGTTGGGGTTGGTTCATTACTCTGCTTAGGCGACATGTGTGCCGTGACCGAGAGGGGGTCACATTGATATCCGATCGACACACAGCTTTGCTTAGTGTCGTGTCCAGAATTTGGGACAATCCAGCAGTTCAACCAAGAGGATACCATAGGTATTGCTTGCGACACGTATGTAGCAATTTCAATGATAGATTCGGCAATACAGTAGCGAAGGATCTTGTGTGGAGAGCTGGTTCTGCACGGCAAGTGCGGAAGTTTAACAAGATTATGGACGATATCTACAAGCTCGAGAAGTTCATTTCTAAATTTCTATTGGTTTTGGTTTGTGTATGTGATTGTATGTTATTACAATCTGAACTTGTATGGGAAGAATTAATCTTGGAATTATGTCCTTAAGATTAAAATATTGCATAGTTACAGGATTATTTATTAAAGAAAATTAAAGAAAATTATGGATATGTTTAGGAAGCATCAGATACATATTCATGAGTATATGAGGAGTACTGGTATTTAATACGAGTATGATATGGATAGGACTCTCTTCTAGAAGTATCTGTGTTGCATAGAGTAACATATTCTTAAATTTTCTTGAAGATAATTAGTTCATAAAGTTTATCATAGCCTCTTTGTGAATTTTTTTTATTTTATTTGTATTTTAGTGTGTTTTAGAGTGTTAGGAACCTATTTATGCCATTCCTTCCGTGACACATATTTTCTTTGGCATATTCCTTCTGTGACCTTGTCCGTATCTGTGCTTCCTAGTATTTGTCACTAATTCTGCATTTGGCCTCAATTCTGTACTAGGGGCTGGTATTAGTATTACCCATTGGCCTCAATTCTGGAAAGCTGGAATGGCATTCTGTTTCAGGTACGAAATGTACTTTGTTGGTTATGTCATTGTACCACTGTCATAATATCATAATTCCATTGATTATTCTTCAATGTTGCTATGAAGTCTATAAAATAGTGAGGTATTCTTATCTTTCAACTCTTCAGATAATTGTTTGTAATTTATAATTAGGCTTTCACATAGTATATTTGAATTTATCATATATAATTGTTTGTAAACAGGATATTTCTGCCCTGCTCTTGCTAAAGCTGTAAAGACAATTAAGAAAGGAGAGAATGTTCTTCTAACAGTGAAGCCACAATGTATGTTCTTCCCTTCTTGATAATTTCCTCATTGCTGGGTGTTGTTTACTATTGAAGCAATTTGTAGTCATGCATTTTGTTTGTTCTTATAGCTCTTCTTTCTATTTGGTTGCAGATGGGTTTGGGGAGAAGGGCAAGCCAGCATCAGGTGATTAAGGTGGTGTCCCCCCAAATGCAATGTTGCAGATAACTCTTGAGTTGGTGTCATCGAAGCCTGTGGTCAAGTAAAAGATGATAAGGTCATTAAGAAGATCTGAAGGAAGGGAGGGATATGATCGGCGAATAATGAGCGACTGTGAAATGTTATTCTCATCCTTTTTATTATTATATATATATTTTTGGGCTTGACAATGTTGGTATTGTGATACGTGGTTAACTGTAGTGGTTGGCAATATTTTTCTTTGTGCATTTGCCAGTGAAATTGATTGGTAAGTTGGAAGATGGTACCATCTTCCTTAACAAGGGTCATGACAATGATGAAGAGTTGTTTGAGTTCAAGACAGATGAAGGTACTATTACTTATCTGAGCCTTGATTTTCAATCAGGTGGTTCTTTTTTGTTTTTGTTTTTGTTTCTTTGACATTGAAGGTTTTTCACTTCTTGAATAGAGCAGGTCATTGAGGGGCTTGACATAGCAGTGATGACAATGAAGAAGGGAGAGATAGCATTGCTGACTGTTGCACCTTCAATATGCCTTTGGATCATCTGAGTCACATCAGGAACTGGCTGTGGTTCCTCCAAACTCATATGTTATGTACTCTGCAGGTGGATGCTGCTCTCATTGTGACTAGAAGGGCTCTAAATGTTAGTAGATTAGGAAAAGAACACATCTCAACTACTAATGGAACATCACTTTTACAAGTACATTATATTATATTTTTAGCAATTTACATTATATTTTTTGTTTATGGAAAACATGTACAGCTGATATGTTTTGTTATTAAGTTGTTTTTTTAGTTTGAATTGTAATTGTTGGTTCGGATAGTATATTTATTTGTTAGATTATACTATATTTATGGATTCTTATTTTGTTTGATATGTACGGTTAACAATTAAGTTGTGTATATGATTGAAAATTGAATACTACTGAGTTGTGGAGAAATATTTTTATTGAATGGTTGCGAATTGAATGAATGCATGAATGGATAGATAAATAATTTTGTATATGCACAAAGTTACGGTGACAAATAATTGAATGAAATAATTTTGAATGAATAATTGAATGAAATAATTTTGTATATGCACAGGTTACAGGTGAAATAATTTTGGATGAATAATTGAATGAATGAATGGTTGTGGATAAATAATTTTGTTAATGTGGTTCTTATATGAATTCACCTTGTGTAGGTTCTACTTACTACCACAATGATTCTGCCTTGCCTACGACCACATTGGCCTTGACAGATAATTGTTTGAAGGGAACGGCCATATGTCAAATTTTAGGGTTTAATGTTAAGGGTTGGTGTGGACGGCTTGTGTTTTCACCATCTCAATGCCTGCTATTTCCTGCTCCTACGCCTTTCTTTTGTTGTAAGTATGACTATACACTTCAGTTAGCTTTTTCATCACGTCTGGCAACCAAGTTTGAAATTTATTTTGCATTTCTTCTCAGGTGTTGTCCCTGCATTGTATCCCATTTTTGTCCCTGAACATGTCGGCACATTTGATGTTGAAGCACCAAACATTGCAATGCCGAGTCTGTCACTTGCTCAATCTAACAAATAATCTTTGCTTACTCCTCTTGCTCAGCCTTTAGGTTCTTCTCTTTCGGGGCCATTAGGTCTCAGCCCTCCCCCCAAAATTTTACAAGGAAACACCATGACAAATTAAATTGTTGAGGTATTCAAGTAGGTTGCAGTGCGCCTTCAGGATGATCTTCTCAATGTTTTGTAGTCTAAGGATTTTCATGATCATGAGTCTATGATCATAGAGGCCTGTTTCATTTTTTGTGCTCTAGTTGGTCTGTTTGTTGATTCTCAACCCTTTAAAGAACAAGCGGAGGAATTTATTGGTTGTCTTGACATAACTTCTCAAGTGGAATTGTCTATTAACAATGTAGTGTATAATGATAAAGACTTGTTCCTTTCTTTATGGTTGCACCTCTTATTTATCTTGAGCTCTTTTATTCTGGTTTTTATGTTGAGCAGTGACTTTCAAATCCCTTGTAAGACCAATCCAATCCAATCTTTGTAAGACCAATCCAAAACTAATCCGATCTCTCATTTCCAATTCCAAATCCAATCCAATCTTTGAATGCTCGGATCATTTTCACCAGGAATTACAAGAGGAAGAGGAAATCAGCCTTGAGAAAACATTGTTATATATAGCACATGTAATTTAAAGTCTGATTTAATAGGGTATTTGTTTTGAGTAGTTGTTGTTGTTAAGGGTAGTTTATATTTTATTGAACTAGTAGGGTTAAGTGTGTTGGATTGAAGAAGTTTTGTTACGCTGAATAGAGAAAATTAGGGTTAGGGTTTTTGATGGAGTGTAAGACACATCTTCGTTACTGGAGTGTAAGACAATGTTATTGTTGTTCATCTAGCTTACATTTGTATTTCAACTCTTTGTTATATGAATCTAAAGTTTATGAAATCACTACATTTATAAGTACACAAATCCATTCATTGAACTATTTGTAGAATTACAAGAACTATTCAAAAACAATTGAAATATCTCCCTTCATTGATAACATAGAGAATAAGCATTACAAATCCATTACAAGATAAATGGTTTGGTCATTCATCCAAACAATTTCATTCATTATCATCATCATCGACATCTCGATATCGATTCATACATAACATCCATGCTCCGGTAATCTGGTGTGCATCATCCATTAACCCATCTTAAGACGCCATTTGCGGTCTTCATTAATGAGGACCTTTGCAAACGTTGGGTCATGCGATTAACTTCGTCGCGGATACGATGCAATGCCCTTTGCAACAACTGTGGAGTATCAATTGGCATATGCATGTCTAACCGGCGAGGAAATTTAATATTACCTTCACGACATAACTCAACGAGAACGTTTGCTCGAGTTATGCGAAATTCCCACTCAGCTCTCATGGTATTGACGGTGGCACGTGAGTAACGCAAATTTGGATTTAATGGGTATTGAAATTCATCTCCATCTGCAACCCAATAGCGACCCATTGCTGAATATAGATCAACCACAGTATATCTCATGATGATATCGCTCGAAATAGCTGTAAAACTTTTGTTGTGGTATGATGCGATATTTATACCATATATATGGACCGAGTGCAAAAAATTAATGGAGCATTTCCTGTTCGATCACATGCATGCCACTGGCCTTATACAGTGCATTCGGCTGCCAGGACTCCACTGTTGTCAAGTCATGAACGAATCTAAAGCCTGTAGCATCGGATGTTGTGCCGCATATGGTGTCAGCCTGGCTAGTGTATTTGATGTAACTTGACCTTCTTTCAAAGGGAAGTTGAAAATGAAGAGATTGTTTGGAATGATCTAAATAAGTGTATTTTTTTCATTTTACAATATGTTTCTACAATATATTTTTTGTCTTTACTGTACAATATTTTTTTACTTTTATGTATTTATTAATTTTGAAATATTTTACGATCAAATTTTTTACTTTTTAGGAGCCCGCCAATTTTATTAATTTATTGTTATTTTGTTCGACACCCTCAAAATTTTTATTAATTGTATAATTCACATGGATCTGATAGGTATGGTACGATAATAAAGCGTAGCTCGGCGAGGATACGTCCAACATTTCTCGATGATGCTCGCCATGGCTTGAACAGCAGGCGTAATACTTTGTCAATGATGCGTTGATGCATGTGACTTTGTCTTGATCTGATGATGCATGTGACTTTGTGCAGTGATGTATAGATGCATGTCACTTGATGCATATGATTTTAGCTGGCAACCACGTCCGTGACTACATCACAGGTACACTTCGTCACAGGTACTCAGGATTGCATGAAATAAATAACAAAAAATAATATCACGAGTATCACTGCTTTCATAGTGCCCCAGCATGCATTATCATCACTAGATCATCTCTAGTTAACCCCCACTATGATGTCTATAAATACCGATACCTCTAGTATGATGTTTGTTCAAGTCATAACAATAGTAATATATCTACAATTACTATTATTATTTGTTTGTTCATTTTATGAACAATGTCTTCAATAGGTGCAGGAAGTTCACACCGGCAAAGAAATCCGAAAGTGTGGTTGCTACCTCCATTTACTTATGACTACAAGAGCGAAAAGTACTCGAGTCCAAAGGATTATTATGCTGGTATCCGAGCAGAATGGGCGTTCAGGGTAACAGAGCAAGAAGGATTGTTTAATGATCTACGTAACTTTGGGGCACCAGTACCTCATCGTCGTTCATTGACCATGGCTAGACGAAATGTGAGTGACTATGAAAAAGCAGTTAGCAGAATTAAGAAGGAGAACAACAGAATGTTGATGCGGAGATGTCGACATTTCATGCTTCAGCTAGCCACCGAAATGGCAGAAGCAAGCAACAGAGATTTGACAGTGATTGAGCGAAATAATGTCTTAAACAATGAAAAATATCTCTCTGACTACTACATGTCAGATGAGGAATGAGAAATCAAACACCTTTATCTTTCATATATGTTTGTATGTTGTGTCGTATCTTCGTTACTAGAGTGTAAGACAATGTTGTTGTTCATCTAACGTACGGATGTATTTCAAGTACTTGTTTTATGAACCTGAAGTTTATGAAATAACTACATTTATAACTGCACATTTATTAGTTCATGACTTTCTTTATTAAATTGCAAAGCCAAGTGGTTGGTCCAGTTGGGGGACTAATAAAGTTCAGACAAACGAACTACCGCCTTCAACAACACATAAAACAGAAAAGGTAGCTCGGTGAAAAGCTTCCCTTAACTGGGGCTCGTGAAATAGGGATCCTCTACGTAAAGAATTTCAATCTCCATCAGGAAAGAAGAAAGAGCCGCCTTCCAATTCCTGGAAGTCCAGTCAAGTACTCCTACGTAACCCACGTTTCACTCACAAGATGCACCATTATTTTAAAGTTTATTTCAAAAGTTGAGATTGTAAATGTTTCGCAAAATATTACAAATTCAATATTCAAAAGTTGATTTAAAAATAATTCCAAATGGCCACCAATATTGAAATAGCCATACTTTTCAATGAAATACAAATAGTTGGTCGTAACAACGAATGATGCATAGCTAAGTGAAAAACAACATTGCCTACATAAGCTTCCTTTTCTATTACAGTGACAATTCAGAAAGTCACATTTCAACAGTGAATTCACTGATTTCCTTGACAGTGAGCATGCCCTTATTTTGTTCGTATATGCAGATGGATTGTCAAGTCATGTGACTTGGTGCACAGGCTTTGGTTTTCTCGATTTTTTGCTCGATTTTTTTTTTATTACAGTGGCAACTCATCTTTTATTGATATATGTTGGATTCTGAATTCAGAAAGTCACATGGCAACAGTGAATTCACTGATTTACCTTACAGTGAGCATGCCCTTATTTTGTCCGTATATGTAGATGGATTGTCAAGTCATGTGACTTGGTGCACAAGCTTTGGTTTTCTCGATTTTTTGCTCGATTTTTTTTATTACAGTGGCAACTCATCTTTTATTGATATATGTTGGATTCTGAATTCAGAAAGTCACATGGCAATGATGAATTCACCGATTTACCTTCTGATGAGCATGCCCTTATTTTGTCCGTATATGTAGATGGATTGTCAAGTCATGTGACTTGGTGCGCAGGCTTTGGTTTTCTCGATTTTTTGCTCGATTTTTTTTATTACAGTGGCAACTCATCTTTTATTGATATATGTTGGATTCTCAATACAGAAAGTCACATGGCAGATGAATTCACGATTTACCTTCTGATGAGCATGCCCTTATTTTGTCCGTATATGCAGATGGATTGTCAAGTCATGTGACTTGGTGCACAGGCTTTGGTTTTCTCGATTTTTTGCTCGATTTTTTTTATTACAGTGGCAACTCATCTTTTATTGATATATGTGGGATTCTCAATTCAGAAAGTCACATGGCAACAGTGAATTCACTGATTTGAGTTATAGTGAGCATGCCTTTATTTTGTCCGTATATGCAGATGGATTGTCAAGTCATGTGACTTGGTGCACAGGCTTTGGTTTTCTCGATTTTTTGCTCGATTTTTTTTTTTATTACAGTGGCAACTCATCTTTTATTGATATATGTTGGATTACGATTGAGAAGTCACATGCAATGATGAATTCACCGATTTACCTTCTGATGAGCATGCCCTTATTTTGTCCGTATATGCAGATGGATTGTCAAGTCATGTGACTTGGTGCCTGAACTTTGGTTTTCTCGATTTTTTGCTCGATTTTTTTTATTACAGTGGCAACTCATCTTTTATTGATATATGTGGGATTCTTAATTCAGAAAGTCACATGGCAACAGTGAATTCACTGATTTACCTTACAGTGAGCATGCCCTTATTTTGTCCGTATATGTAGATGGATTGTCAAGTCATGTGACTTGGTCCACAGGCTTTGGTTCTCTCGATTTTTTACTCGATTTTTTGATTACAGTGGCAACTCATCTTTTATTGATATATGTGAGATTCTGAATTCAGAAAGTCACATGGCAACAGTGAATTCATTGATTTACCTGATAGTGAGCATGCCCTTATTTTGTCCGTATATGCAGATGGATTGTCAAGTTATGTGAGTTGGTGCACAGGCTTTGGTTTTCTCGATTTTTTGCTCGATTTTTTTTTTTATTACAGTGGCAACTCATCTTTTATTGATATATGTGGGATTCTCAATTCAGAAAGTCACATGGCAACAGTGAATTCACTGATTTACCTTACAGTCAGCATGCCCTTATTTTGTCCGTATATGCAGATGGATTGTGAAGTCATGTGACTTGGTGCACATGCTTTGGTTTTCTCAATTTTTTGCTCGACTTTTTTATTATAGTGACAACTCATCTCGTATTGATATATGTGGGATTCTCAATTCAGAAAATCACATGGCAACAGTGAATTCACTGATTTACCTTACAGTCAGCATGCCTTTATTTTGTCCGTATATACAGATGGATTGTCAAGTCACATGACTTCGTACCTGATTTGCTTTTCTTTGTTTTTTTCAATCACGACAACTCATACCTTGTTCATATATGTGGGATTGTCATGCAGAGGCATCTTTCTAAAGCCGTTCAAACCAACTATATAAAGGAGTAAAGGTGAAGACACATCCTTACCACTCATTTCGCCCAACGCAATTAACATTCATTTGTTTTAAAAAATTAGCATGGCTACATGGTTCGTGGGAGGGAGTGGGAGTCGCAGAGGTGGTAGGAACTTGCAAAGTGGTGAAAGTTCACGACGAGGAGGGGGAAGGGGAAGTGGCGATACTGAAGATGAAACACCATTTCCTTTGTTGGATGCCTCTTGTGCTTATCATGATAGGTTTGGGAAGCGACATTTTGTCATGCCCAAGTACTATCGAGATCCATCTGGTTTGGTGGAGGATCCATCAGATAATCAAACAGGATATGGTTATGCAAACGCTAGACTTCTTAAGTGGCCCGCACTATTTATAGAGCGAGTGCAAAACGAAAGATTATGTCGGGAAAGACGACTGAAGGTGCCAAAAGCACGTTCTGTTGAGATCCAAAAGGAAGATCCTGATAATGTTGATCGACTATGTCAAAGACTACAACGTGAGATTTCTCAAATGGGCCGTAGGTTGGCCCGCGATATGCAGCTACTCATAGTTAAGAAGGAGGCCCAGAAGAACGGAACAGAACCAAATGTTGCGGCTATCAAGGGTATCATGGAGGATCCTGAACTTGTTTCTGACGTTGAGCTTTCGGATTGTTCAGACTCTGAGCCACCTGTCGATTTAAGCGCGAATTAGTTGTTAATGTCTACACTTCGGCAATATAACACCTTGCATTAATATGTAATGTCTGTGTTAGACTAAGTGTTTTCGTAATGACTTTGTCAGATTGTCTACCTAATATTTGTCTGTCTAACTATTATGTTTATGTATTGTGTGTTCAGTTTATGGTGTCTAGGATGTATGTATTGTGTGTTCAGTTCATGGTGTCCAGAATGTATTTTTGTGGAAAACTTATATACGTACTACCTATATGTGAAAACTATTAAATTTGCAACTTCAATTATGTTGTTTTCACGCATGTATGAGTATTTAGTAAATTAGTGACTTCTTATATTATGTATTAAGTTTTATTACAAAAATGTTGAAGGAATTTATTTGTGGAGAAATACACTTTTATTTGTATTAAGCTTTCAATGTTCATCAAATTTTCGGCCCCAAACAGTGAAAGCGTGTTTTGTAATAGCACTTTAGCCTAGTTTGGGAATTCCGTCCAAACTAGGCCTAGTTTGGGAATTAAGATGATAATTTGGCTTAATATGGGAAAAGCCCCGAAATATAGTGCACATTAAAAAAATAAATAAATATTTAAAACATAAAATATTTATTCCCACTCTAGGGTGGGTTTTGTAAACACTTTGAAATTTTCAAAATTTTTTAAAAGTGATTTTGGAATTTTTTTTTTCAAAAAATTTGAACTACAAAAATTTTTAAAAAAATTTCTCAAAAATTATATGTTGACATACAAACAAAACAAGCCCTAAGTTTCAGTTTTTAAAATTAAGTTTTTTTAAAACTGAGTTTTTTGTTTTTAGTGAATATTTTTAAAATTTTAAGCCTTTTTTTTTTTTACTTTTTTAGATGCATTTTACTTAGATATGTTTAAAAAGTAAAATATTTGTAAAAAAATATTTTCAAAAATTAATAAATACACAAAAATATGGAAAATGTAATGAATTTTCATTTTTTCTATTTGTTTGTATTTTTGGTATTTAGTGTATTTATGCTAGGTATGTTTAAAAACTTAAAATATTAAAAAATTCAACAAAAACAAAAAAATACGAAAATATAATTTTCAAAAAAATGTTTTACAAAACTCAAAGCAAGCATTACGTATTAAATTTTATATTTATTTGTGCTGTAATTTTTTAAAGAAACCCATCTTTCAATGCATTGAAATTGCTGCTCTCTTACTCATCTTTTCATTCTCAAGTCCAACCTTCCCACATGAGAAAACATAATTAAAAAAAAAAATTTCTAAAACCATTTTTTATTAAAAATATTTGTCGTCAAAAAATATTTATGTTGAAAATATAAATTTAAAAAAATTAATGTAAAAACTTTATATTTTAAAACCGCTTTTTATTAAAAATATTTTTTTGTAGTTTTCATATTTAAGTTGAAAATATAAATTTTAAAAAATTAAAAATTAATGTAAAACCGGTTTTCTAAAACGATTTTTCTAAAATCGCTTTTATTAAAAAATATTTTGGTCATAACATTTTATTTAAAAAAAAAATTAATGTAAAACGGCTTTTCTAAAACCGGTTTTTATTAAAAAAATTTTGAACAAAAATATTTATGTTGAGAATATAAATTATAAAAAAAATTAATGTTGAAAAACGGCTTTTCTAAAACCGGTTTTCATTAAAAAAATATTTGGTCCAAAAACGGCTTTTGTAAAACCGTTTTTAATTAAATTTTTTTTTTTCAGAAACCGGTTTTTCTAAAACCGTTTTTATTAAAAAAAAAATTTGTAAAAAAATATTTATGTTGAAAATATAAAATAAAAAAAAAATTAATGAGAAAACGGTTTTACAAAAACCGTTTTTATTTAATTTAGAATTAATTACAAACTTAATTAAAAACGGCTTTAGAAAAGCCGGTTTTCATTTTCAAATTTTATTATTATTTTAATCGTAAAATACGGTTTTCGTAAAACCGTTTTCTGAAAAACGGCAATAGCAAAGCCGTTTTACCCTACTTTGAAAATAAAGTTAAAATCACACCCTAAAAGGGGACTAAAATTTTGAAAACGGCACAAAGAGGGAAATTGGCCTATTCTAGAGCACGTCTATGTGCAAGATGAATCTTATAGCACTGATGGGATATGTGATTTAAACCATCAAATCATTGTGGAAGATGAATCTTATTCTCAAACATATAGGGATTAATGAAACTCTTCCATTCCCCCAGTGTACCAAGATATATCATATGACAAGTCAAAATACTGATAGAATATTGACTGACTACCATGGCTCACGTATAGGAATTAATGAAATTTTGGAAGTTTCAGAAGGTTGATCACTTTGTAAGGCAGGCACACAAATTAAATTTAGAGTGAAACATGATATAATAATTTCAAGCAATTTTTTACAACTACTTCTATTCAATTTATTTGGCAAGTGAAAATAATAAGGTCAAGTTTGGTATAATCTAAATAATACAAAAAGTTAAAAAGTCACTATCTTATTTAAGTCACATCACCTCTTTAACGCATCACATCAAACCCAATCCAAACTCAATCCATAGAAACTAATAAGTCAAAAAGTACACTTTTTTAAAACATTCCAAACCAACCCTTATGAACAGACCTTGCGGAAATCACCATCTGACAAGTTGGCAACGAAGTTGGTACCTCCAGTTAAAAATCCCCGGCCTAGAGGGCTGTATGGAACAATCCCAATGCCAAGTTCTCCGAAATTGACAACGAGAGTTGAAAGAGGGATGAGGTCAGAATTTCAAAAAACTTATTACTCTCCAATCAGATTAATTAGCACAACTGGCACCATACCGGCAAGTAGGAACAATATCTGCCTCTGTATCTCTTGACCACAGGGACCACTCCATCTGCACAGCTGTTATTGGATGTACAGCATGTGCTCTTCTGATTGTTGAAGCAGAGGCCTCAGACAGACCTATGTACTTTATCTTACCCTCTTCAACCAGTTTCTTGAGCTCTCCCATCTTCCGAAAAACATGTCATAAACAAGGTCAGGTAACAGTCAACACTATTCATTTCAGAAAACAGATGTAAATAATAAAACAAGTATGGAATAGGCAAATCCTCATAAACACAGAGAGAGAGAGAGAGAGAGAGAGAGAGAGAGAGAGAGAGAGAGAGAGAGAGAGAGCGAGAGAGAGTGATGAAACCAGTGCAGTTGGTTAGAGTTCCCTTGTTACCGCCTCTAATGTATCCAATGTACCCCCAAAAAATAAAAAATGAAAAGACAGCCATCCAACTCAAGAACAGAATTGCAGTGTAATCACACAACTTCAAATTGCAACCAAGTTGATCCTATCATAGGGAGAACTAGCAGAACATTGCCTGAATAGAATGATAATCACTATTCATTCTTAAATTTACAACATGATTATTGTTTTCCTTGTTCAAAGCAACTATGTGCTACCAAAAAGTGGACCATGGCGATAAATTGGTCACAAGATGGTAGGACCATAAAATCACATATAACCACTGACATTAGTCCTTTATCATAATGTCATTGAGGCAACATACAGTTCATATATTTCACTACTATGTCATTCATCACAACTTTTACCTCTAATTAAACGATGGTGTACAATGGGGATATGCTATTGCTAGTCAAAAAACTACTTATCTATTAAAAGGACGGGACTGGGCACTTCGTGGTTATTATGTAAGGTCACATTTGATCACCCATATGGTTTTTTGTGGGATATAGGGAGTTGTAATACAATAGGATTATGGACAGGATTAATAATACCTATGTTATTGCATGATATTATATATCTCATGGGAGTACTTGTACTATGAATCTATGATTGATTAGAGCAGTGTTTTAAAAAGCTCCAAGCGCATTGAGGCGCTAAGGTCTTCTGGAGTGTAAGCGTGAGGCACAAGGCGAGGCACGTGCCTTACCGAAGCGAGGCTCAAGTCGTTGAAAATAACCAAAATATTAATATAGGTGAAGTTTTTGACATAAAACAAACATTCTTAGAATTTCAAAAAATAAAAAATAAATAAATAGAACAACATTCAATATTCCAAAAATCATGAAAAATAACATTTAACGTTTCAAAAATTTCTCAAAAATAACATTCAATCTTACTTTACCCTATACTATTTATCTTTCTTTGTCAATTTATTAACGTGATTCATTTCTTTTTTTAGATAAGGAACTCATACCATATAATTCCTTAGTGGTTTTAATTTTAAATTGGGACCAATTGCCTAATAGCTTTAATCATTGACCTGAAATTGTTGTAATTTACTACATTGAAAGGAATCCCAAAGCCATATATCCATCTTACAATTCTAGAGCTTTTGCTTAATGCCTAGTGCTTTTTTTATATGAAAATTGGGGCTCAAAGCATGTGTTTCCATTTTATATTAAGGGGGTTATAATTCTTGAAAAATCTAGAAACCCTAGATGTTGATTTGTGATTATGTACCAATTTTAAGCAGAATATAACAATCCCAATCAAATAATAAAAGACAAATCGACACAACGATTTTACGTGAAAAAACCACAATTGGACACCTCCAACTGTGATTAAAAAACCACGGGTAACAGCCACAAAACAATCCACTAAGAAGATTTAAAGAAATTACACAGATATACTCTCAATTACCTAGCGAATCCACGCCTAATTGAACCAACCTCTATGTGCCTCTTCCAACCCCGTCTTCATCTCGGAATTGTCTTTACGATGAGCCACTCCAGAATCCATCGAAGCTTCAGCCTCGAATTCTTTAGAATCTATCGAAGAACAACTCTCTCTCTCTTGTATATAACAAACAAAACCTTTGATGTACTCTCTTTAAATCATGAGTTGAATACTCAATAAAACATCAAAGAAAACTAACAAAATATCCCCAGATATAAACCTTAAGAACCAAAAAGAAGATCTGGAGGAATTAAATAGTTTTGAGAGAAAACCAACTATTTATAGAAAATCCAAAAGTAATCCTAATTTTGGAAGAAATCCAATTACTTATAGAAATCCAAAAGTAATCCTAGTTTTGGAAGAAAATCAACTTCTTATAGAAATCTTTGTCAAACGGGATTGCCAAGAATAAAACCTAACAATCTCCTCATTTGGCAATGCCGTGACAAAACACACCTAACAAATAAAATCCTAATCACCCCAACCCATAACAGCCAACAAAAGCCAACTTCTATCTCAAGGTCATGATTTGCAAAACAGTTATTAGTGCCACAATCTCCAAAACAACTATTAGTGCCACAAGAGTATATGAAAAAAAATAATAAACATATGACAAGATTATCTTGAAGTATGAGATGGAAAACATGAATAGATGCGACTTGGAGATATTAAGAACATGTAGCATGAAAACATGAACAATACCTTTTTGTCACGAATTGACAAAGGAAGCTCAATTAACTAAAGCATGATCATAAACCACACAAGCAATGATATGATGATGTAAATATCAGGAGCATGCAAGAATGCAAGCAACATGCAAAACAACTAAAGTCAATCTTCCTTACCAAACAAATCAAAGTGATCATGCGAACAAACTTTTGTAACAATAAACCAAACTCCCCCTCACTAAAAACAACCACACACACTGAAAACAGTGAACAAGAAGAAAAAGACAAAAAATAATATGGTGGAGCAGACACGGAATTTTAGATTAGTACCTTAATACACACAAGACTATCTAAGAAGCACAATTACTTGAAAACACAATGTGTACAGCCTCTAGAAAATTCCTCATAAAAGAAAGTAATGCATTATGTGAAAAGCATAGATCCCATGATAAAAGTGTGTGTGTGACTCTTGGGATTCGACAAACACTAGATTCAAATCTTAGTAGTGATATAAAAGCTGGACCTCCAACAAAAGAATCTAAGCATAACTACGGAAAGTCAAACCACTAGGAATCAAGGGATATTTGGTAAGTAAAAGCGGAGGCTCCCCCTCAATCAATGAATCCTTTATTTTTTTCTTTTTCTTTTTTTTTCTTTTGCACTTTTTTTTTTCTTTCTTTTGCATATTTTTTCTTCTTCGTGTTTTTCTTATTTTTCTTTTTCTTTTGCACACTCATTGGCGGCTGGCACGCTCAAGAGTATGGAAACCGAACCAGAGAAGTATGGATATAATAAGGATGGCCTAGTTGGTGACTCTAAGGTAGCCTTTTCCTCATGGCTAGACTTCAAAGAACAGAAGGGAAAGCCGTGGAGATGCAAAAAGATGGAAGATGGTTAAAAGACTCAACATCACCCATGATATGCTAGTATAGGTCAATTCCTCTAGAAAAGCAAAAGATACAATGCCAGAAGTCCATAGAGAAAAAAAGATCACTAAGGCAGAAGACTCCAATATTTGCTTATCCAAGAGTGTGTACAGAATGAGACATACTAATCAAGGAACACACACTCCAAAATGAGAAACGACCACAAAAAGCACACACATATTAACATGTAAAAGATATTCTCATCAATCCCAATATGTAACAAGGACCACTCAAAAATTTTCAAGCTTGCAAAACCATACTAAGAAAATCTTTTTGAATTTTTTTTTTCATTTTTTTTTCTAAACAAATCAAGACAGAAAACAAACATGCACACATTTTTTTTTCTCAAAAACAAAAAATATAAACAAATTAACACAAGTCAAGTTTTCTCACCCAAACCGCTTTAGTATAAACAAAGTTGTGAGCATTGCGGTTCTTGGGTGGTGTCTTGATGTTGTGGTTCCCTTTGCTTTCAATGGGAACCCGTCTTGACTTGGTTTCCAACTTCCGATTTCTAGGTCTAGGTAAATAAACTCTCCCATGCAACTTATAACAATAAGGGCGAATATGACTATGCATACCACAATGATGACAAATAAAAACAGGGTGTACCTTCTTTTCTTTTACCTTACCAACTCTAGAAAGTTTGAGAAGTCCATCCTTATGTTGAATTTTTTATTCTCCCTTTCCTTGAGTTCTTGTATCATGAGATGTAGATGCACTATGTTTTTGCTCTTTGTTATCACCAAAGCCAATGCCACTCTTGTCAGAACAAATTTGGTGAGACCCAATGATATTGTCCAAAGTCTTTGATCCTCTGTTTTAAAGACCAATGGTTGCCATAGCACACTTGAGTTCTTCCTCTTTCTTGATCATTAGTTCTTCCAAAGCAACTTGAGACATCTCAAGAGATTCAATCTTTTCTTCATATGTTGCATAAATTTGCTGTAGCTCATTCCTCTCTGTCTCACAAGTCAAGAGTTTTGCACAAAGAGCTTGTCGATCATTAGCTATCTTGATGGCATCAATCCTAGCCTCAGAAATCATTTCCTTTAGTTTGACATTCTCACTTTCAAATGCTTTAAGTTTCATTGTGAGTTTGTCATTTAATTTGAATAACTTAAGAGACTCCTTATACAACTTTTCATAAGCTTGCTCAAGCTCTTCATCCTCACGAATTGAATTCATTATCACAAATCAAACAAGATCTCGTTCTAAAAGAATTTTTTTAAAAAAAATAGAACGACCCGCTCTGATACCAATTGAAAAATCTAGAAACCCTAGATGTTGATTTGTGATTATGTATCAATTTTAAGCAGAATATAACAATCCCAATCAAACAATAAAAGACAAATCGACACAACGATTTTACGTAGAAAAACCACAATTGGACACCTCCAACTGTGATTAAAAAACCACAGGCAACAGCCACAAAACAATCCACTAAGAAGATTTAAAGAAATTACACAGGTATACTTTCAATTACCTAGCGAATCCACGCCTAATTGAATCAACCTCTATGTGCCTCTTCCAACCCCGTCTTTATCTCAGAATTGTCTTTACGATGAGCCACTCCAGAATCTACCGAAGCTTCAGCCTCGAATTCTTCAGAATCTACCGAAGAACAACTCTCTCTCTCTCTCTCTCTCTCTCTCTTGTATATAACAAACAAAACCTTTGATGTACTCTCTTTAAACCATGAGTTGAATACTCAATAAAACATCAAAGAAAACTAACAAAATATCCCCAGATATAAACCTTAAGAACCAAAAAGAAGATCTGGAGGAATTAAATAGTTTTGGGAGAAAACCAACTATTTATAGAAAATCCAAAAGTAATCCTAGTTTTGGAAGAAATCCAATTACTTATAGAAATCCAAAAGTAATTCTAGTTTTGGAAGAAAATCAACTTCTTATAGAAATCCTTGTCAAACGGGATTGCCAAGAATAAAACCTAACAATTCCATATGGTTACATACACAAAAAATAAGGATGGAGCAAAAATTTAAAAAAAGCGCATGAGGCGTGCACCTCGTGCCTAAGCCCAAGGCGCTCACCTCAAGCATTTGAGGTGCGCGCTTCAAATGCGCCTTTCCTACTGCGCCTCGCCTTAAGCTGTCTGAAGCGCCTCATGTGTGCCTTGGTGAGCCTCGTGCCTTTTAAAACACTAGATTAAAGTATGATATAGTCTAAAACCAGAGGGAGGAATTATTTTATACCATTGGATAGAGAGTGATATGACTAATATCATACAAGGGATTACTAATACTAGGAGTGTGGTATTGGTAATCCCACTATTTTGTGGAATTAGCAATACCATTGGACTATCAATTTCAATCCCAAGACATAACCAAACTAAGGTCTAGGGAATACCAAAAAAGAAAATCATGTGGGCCCCACAGGATGTGCAATCCCAACCTCTCTAATTTCCATCTACTCTTGTCAATCAAACATGCCCCACAAGTAATATCGCAACACAAGTAAAATGGGAAGAACCGAAAATCAAAACAAAAGACCCTTTTGTTTATTTTCTGACATAGAAGCATAAAAGGCCCTAAGATGAGAAGCAACACCATGAGTGACCACAAAAAAGTTTCCAAGAGGAGTCTGATTTTGATCACACTTGACAAGTTGTGTATGAAAACACACACACATGCACAAAAACACGTATTAGTTAAATCAACTGGGTCCTCCGCTTTAAATGGGATACATTACACTGTTTTAACCAACAAAAAATTTTGATATGTTTAGACATCTTGTGAGAAGTGTGAACAAAATAGTTTTCCCACATAAATTATGCTTACAATATTGACCCAAATGACAACAATTTCTTTCAATTTCAATTAGGCACACATAGTAATCAATCACACTATTCTTAAACCAACTCTTAAGTAAATATGATCAATCACTATATTATGTATATACATTGATAGCATCTCTAACTTAATCTCTGCCCATTATATTTGAGCTAAACTAGAGAATTGAGAGGGTAATTTATAAGTAAATTGGGCCGAGCTGGGTAATGGGCCGTTTTGTGGGCCGCAGTAAGAAAGGGTTGAGTAAAAGGGTCTTGTAGTTAGCTCGGTCCAAGAAGAGCCTTGAAGTTAGCTCGGTCACCACGGTCAGAGTGGTAACGGTTAGCTCGGTCATACCATTCTGAGTTGAGATGTTTTGAGCTTTCCTCAGGACCATGCTCTAGATTAGCTCGGCCCAAGCTTGCTATGGTTAGCTCGGTCTCAACAGGTAAAGTTGAGGTATGTAGACACCCCATTTTGACTAACCTTAAGACTTGGACACTTTGTTTTGACCACTCGCTGATGAAAATTGAAATATGCCATTTTATGAATTTCTCAGCCGAAAAATCAAATTGAAGCTTTAATTCCAAACCTCACTCATTTTGGCTATCACTAATATTTTGTGAATTTGTAGCATTGTATAATTTTATATAATTTTGTGTGTTCATACATAATTGTAGATGTTTGGTATAAATAATACATTTTTGATATTTGATAAAAAGAAAAGGATAAAAAAAAATAGAAAAGGAAAGATTAAAAAAAAAAATGTGGTCATTATGATTATGGTTTATTTTGGGTGGGATAATGATAAAAAAACAAAACAAAAAGAAATGGTGTATCGTAAGTGTGGCTTTGGAGAATATCATTCCGATGATTAAGAGAGTGATGGAGGTAATTTTCAAAAAAAAAAAGAAAAAAGGAGCAGGTGAAGAAGATAAAAAAAGAGAAGTAGGTGAGAGTGTGTGAGGGAGAGAAAAACAAGAGACATATGCATGTGCTCTCTCTCTGGCGAGGATGAGGTCCTCTCTTGGGTTGAAAGAGGAGATTAATAAAAAAAAAAGAATGAAAATAAGGAGAAGGCACTGATCAAGGGCAAGGGGACAGTTTTTCGGTGGGAAAGGATTTTAAAGTGAGTGGGGGAATATAGAAAAAAGGGGCATCATATTGGAGCAGGTGATGACAATTTTCAAAAAGAGAAAAGGAGGGGAGTGGGTGAAGAAAATGAGGGGAGAGTCATTTAAGGGAGGCATACACTGATGAGGACGCTCTCTCTCTCTCTCTCTCTCTCTCTCTCTCTCTCTCTCTCTCTCTCGGGTTGGAGAGGAGAAGAGAAGAAGAAGATGAGCTGAAGACACACAATGCACACATAATACACACTCTTCACACACACACACATACCTGAGCTTCATGGATACACACTGCTACACACACTCACACACACACACCGATACACGCCGAACACAAGACACACAGAGGAAGCACCCACTCAATCTCTTTTCCTCTCACTCTCAAGATCAACACGATATACACCCACATCATACACAAGAAGACCCTCAAGACACCCAGATGCACACAGAGGCAGATTAACATACAACCACAAGACACACCCAACACGACACACACGGCTGCTGCACACACACTGACTCTCCTCTCACACACACCACAACACCCACATGCACACACATGCACACATGACACACTCAGCCAGCTGACTCACTCTTGACATCACACACTACACAACTGACACACACATGCACGCTGATGCACTCGACACACACCACACAACACCCACATGATTCACACTCGTACACACACGGCTACACCATTCACACAGACACACTCATACACACACCACACCCAATACACCAGGGACACGGACTCCATGCACACGGAGAAGAGCACACACCAGCTCTCAGAGACGGACTGAGCTCTCTCTCTCTCTCTCTCTCTCTCTCTCTCTCTCTCTCCTGGGTTCGGTAAGAAACCCATAGAAAATGACCAAGGAGATTCTACTGGTGAGATGGTTGAGATCTGTGGAATGAGACTTCTCAAGGTGGGGCCTCCATTGAAAATGAGCTCATGGGCTAAGGCGTTAAAGACAACTTGTTCTTTGTCAGTTGATGGCTTTATGAGTGGCCGGGGGTTTAAAACATTGGGCTTCATAATTTGGGCTTACTTGTTGGGCCCAATTTTTAGTGGAGAAAAGGAGTGGAATGCGCCAATGGGTTGCTGAGTTGATATTCTTTATTTTATTTTTATTTTGAGTGTTTGTGAGAATTTTATTTTATTCATCTTTTGCGGATCTGTAATATTTAAAGTGTTGTAATAATTCCCCCACCCCACTCTTTTCTATCCCATTCTTTAATCGCTTTCCCTAACTGTACATATGTATCTATCTGATATGTCATGCATATCCATGCTTTACATCCATGTTACATGCATTAAGATTCGGCTTTATTTGCATTTTTATGCTTTAATTGATTATCCCATGATTTTGTGCGCTATCACATGTTTTGCAATGTTTCACATATCATATCTTCGAAACCGAATCTTTAGTTGCATCTCATGAGTGAATTGCATTAGAAATTCTGTATATAAGATCATGCATATTTTACTAACTTTGTTTTGTAGTTGTTCGAGGGACGTCGGTCAATCTGTGAGTTTTTATGCTTTAGCATCCCATTTGTGTGTGTTTTTCTTACTATGTTTAGCATCCTACCATGTGGCTATTGATTAAATGATAAACTGTTTGAATGCCTGTGGATGAAGGCTTGTTGTCTGAATTGGAATGATTCAATGACTGTACGTTTTAAGCCCACTTTGTAGTGGCAAATTCACAAACTTTAAGCCCACTTTGTCAAGTGGCAAATTCAAACCTTTTTTTTGAAAAACAAACATGAAATTGAATTGTTCCAATTTGAGCAAACTAGTCTATACTTGTATGCTTCACATAGTAAATTTTAGGATTTACTAAATAATCAGAACATGAACATATAAAGAAAATAAAAGTCATATCATGGTTTAGTAGAGGCCGATCTTTTGATCGGGTAGGCGGGAGTGCTCATTATTGACCTTCCCCTCTCATACCTAAGGTTCCGAGCCAAGCATCCTTGGTTACGACGAACAGTGGCCTTGGCACCGAGTCATGGGTTTCCTAATTTCCCAAAATATTAGGTGGCGACTCTGAGATCTGATGACGCAGTCCATTCTTGACAAAATTGCACTAACATGGATTTTCAATAAAAGTTGCCAAATCTGGACTCTCATCTACATTTCACATTGCACTCGTGAAACTTGAGATCAAAGAGATCTCGGGAGTCCGAACTGTTTAACGCGCGCGGGTACCCCCCGGGCATGTTATAGTTTCTGGCGACTCTGCTGGGGATTTATGAAACCTTGACTTGAACTCCATGATATGACTTTTATTTTCAATTATATGTTTATTGCATTGCATGCATTGGTGCACTTAAAGTTCCTGTGTTTCCCAGATACTGGTGGGAGCACAGGCATACTTTTTGTGATACTACACCTATCTCTATGTTACTTTGGAGGCCTTGTATTATAATCTTTTGAGATCTAAAGGTTCTCGGACTTTGAAGAGAGGCTATATTGACTCTTCTGATTTCCTAAGATCTTCATTGGTTATGACCCAAAGGACTCTTTGGTAACGTCACCTTGGCTTCAACCCCTAAAGTAGAGCCAACCTTGTACATATCATGAGCCATAGTACCTTCCAAATTAGGACAGGATGCTTTCCCATTGCTAGGATGTATGATACCGCTTGTCTGAATAGTGAAACCCTAGATCATTTCAAGTTAGGACAGGATAACCCTACCCTCCATAGGGGTGTTTGTTCTCTTTCCTGCTATATGTTATGTGCAATGTATTGGATCTATACAGGGGTTCTCAAATTCAAATGAGTGGTTCAGGTAGTTCAACTTAGCACCATTACTTCAAAAACAAAAATAAAAAAATTAATAACAAAAACATAAAATAAAAAAAAATTGTAAAAAAAAAAAAAAAAAAAAAACTCCGGTATCCCACAAAGTCGACCATTTGTAAATAAATAGAACTTGTAGGGTATCCGACCATCTCTGTGATTGGGGAGTGGCCACCTGTTGATTGGACGAGTTTTATTTTGAATATTACGGATGGCCCACACGTTGACTGGCAATTTGAGAATGGTTTTATTCTGAATTCTAAATTGAATATTGAGTCTAAGTTTGATTCCACCAAATTTGTAGAGTTGGGATCAGACTCGAGTCATTCTAGTGAGTCAGAGTTTGTTGATTTCGAGAGTGCTAACCTAGACATTTCTATCTTGTCTAGGTCTTCTTTGTCATTTTCTTTTGAGTCTGTGTCATTGCTGAGTCATAGTCTCGTTTCAAAAAAAAAAAATTCAAAAAAATAAAATATAAAAAAAATGCCATAGAGTCTGCCTACTTCTCTGTGCCTTAATTCCTCGCATTGACCAAAGTTTTTCAAAACTTTTTTCAAAACTCTGATAAAAACGAAGAGGAAGAATTTTCTCGGGATTTGTAAATTTTGATCAACTGAGAGGAAGAGAGGTGTGCTAAGCCTTTGATGAATAAAATCATTTTTGTTAATGTGGGTACTGAGAAGGATCTTGGCTTGGTCCAAATTGGTCCTATCTTATCTTCGTGAAAGTACGAGTCACTTTGTGAAAAGATTTCAAAAACTGTTTTTGTGTGGTCCTACGAAGACATGCCTAGAATTAGTTATACAGCATAGGATCCCTCTTGACTTGTGGTCCGATCTCCTTAGCTCCTTAGCTTTCAAATCGTGATTTGAAGTATTCCATGATCAATCAAAGTGTAAAGTTTGCGTAGCCAAATTGGAAATAGCTCTTGAAATAGGGGGCCATGATGTGATTCAAATGGAGGCAGCCCTTCAACTAAGGGCAATAAGGTCAATAAGGTCGAATATGATTTAGATTGGAAATAGCCCTTGAACTAGGGGCAATGATGTGATCCAGATTGGAAACAGACCTTGAACTCAAGGCAGAGAATGTGATTTCGATTTGAAACAGCCCTTGAACTAGGGGCAAAAGTGTGAGGCTTGCATAGTTGAAATGGAGGTAGCCCTTGAACTAAGGGCAATAAAGTATCACCCTTGAGAGGCTCGCTAGGCCGAAAACCCAGAAGGGCGACCTAGGCAAAAGTTAGAGCACAAAAAAATAAAAAATAAAAAAGAAGAAAAAATAAAAAGAAAAATGAAAAGCTCGCAAGGTTGAAAACCCGAAAGGGCGGCTTTGGCAAAAGTTAGAGCGTAAAAGGAGAGTGTCAATACTCGAGTGAACCTTAGCCAAAACTATGTAGGGCCTATGATTCAGATTGAAAGTAACCCTTGAACTAGGGGCAAGAAGGTTGGATGTGATTTAGATTTGAAGCAGCCCTTGAACTAGAGGCAAAAGGTTGGATGTGATCAAAGAGTTAAAACTGAATCGTTTTCCAAAGAAGACCGCACAGAAAGGCAAAACCAGAATTTGAGAGAATGAATTTTATTATTGAAGGACAGTCGAGTTCCTATCCACTACACTAAGGGCAACACTAGGGGCAAATTCGGACCCAATTAGCCTAGTCCCTACATCATCATATCTACTGGTCAAGTGTAGCAGTCGTTCTTATAAATGGCCTAGAGATTTCACACCCAATCAACATGGACAAGTTAAACTGAAAGTAACCCTTGAGAGGCTCGCTAGGCTGAAAACCCGGAAGGGCGACCTAGGCAAAAGTTAGAGCAGAAAAACAAAAAAATAGAAACTCAAAAGAAAAAAAAAATTTAAAAAAATGAAATGAACAAAATAGAAAAAATAGAAAAAAAATAAAAAAAAATGAAAAGCTCGCAAGGTTGAAAACCCGAAAAGGGCAACTTTGGCAAAAGTTGGAGCACAAAAGGAGAGTGCCAATACCCGAGTGAACCTTTGCCGGAACTACGATGGCCTGATTCCTATCTTTGGGATACGTAGGTAGCTTCATCTTGAAGTTCGGCCCTAATAATTTTTCAATTCATTCATTTCGTCCATGCTTGATTGGTGTGTCTTCAGTCGACTTGGTTGTCCTATCCGTGTTTGATTGGTGTATCTTCGTTCTGCTCAGTTCAATTGGTTTGATTTAACTTGGTTCAGCTCGGTTCGATTCGGTTTGGCGGTTCGGTTCGGTCCGGTCCAGTTTTGCACAACTTCATTCGGTTCGGATTGGCTTGGTTCGGTTGGCTTGGTTCAAATATCACCTTTGATTATTTAGTTTGGGACTATGCACCTCAATGCTTGATTCCATGTTAGTTGAGTAGTGGCCATTTGCAAAAATAGGTTTTGATTAATTTGAATGAAACTGACTAATTTTTCTCGAAAATTGTTCCATTTTTGCAAAACTTGGACTATTCTTTGGATTTGAAAAGGGAAAATTTTTAGTACTCACAGTTTAGCTTACATGATTTGAAACAGAAAATGGAATAAGTATGCTAATCTAACTCTCATGTTGATCAAAACATGTTTACAAAAAAATCAAGAGACAAAAAAAGGTCAAGGCAATGAACTAGGGGCATAGTCGAGTTAGAGATTCTGTCTTCTCCACCGCTCGAGTCAACTATTCAGTGTATATAAGTGTGTATTCATACCAGTCAGTGTATATAAGTGTGTTCCTTTTATACCAGTCAGTATATTTATACCAATCGGTATATTTATACTAGTCAGTGTATATAAGTGTGTTTGGATCATTTTGCTTCGTCTTGTTTCGTTAAGTCATTCTTTGATTCAGGTCAGTATATAATCAATGTTTAATTCAGAGTTCAAAATTCAATCACTCTCAAATTCAATCAAACAAAAATGTTTTCAAATTTAAAGTGATATGCCAGTCACGCCATTGATGTGCAAAAACTAAACTGATTTTATTGCAGTCAGGGGAGGACATCCCCGATCACAGAGACACAAAACAAAAAAACAAAACAAAAACAAAAACAAAAAAACAAAAACAAAAAAAAACAAAAACAAAAAAACAAAAAGAGAGAGAGGGATCTTTTTCTTCTTTCTTCTGCGGCAGCAGCCCGGCGACGAAGATTACAATAGGCTTCATTTTCACACAGCTTCATTGCCTGACTTTACCATCAGCTGCCTCACTTCATCTTTACTCCTTCGAAGCTTTTGAAGACTCTGCCTCGGCCTTGGCAGAGCTTCCAAAGGAGATTATTCTCCGCCGGCCATCAAGTTGGTTGTGCGAAGGAACTCCAAATCGAGTCACGGAGGTCGTCAGACGTTTCAACTCTTTGTTCTGCTTTTTCAGCGCATTAATTTCTATCTAAGCGTCTTTGTACATACGTTGGAGGAGGGAGAGTGTTGCATTTAACTGATGTACCTCACACATCCTATTTTGCAGTCGATGGGACAAGTTGGAGACCGCTATCACGGTCTCCACACATCCTATTTTGCAGTCGATGGGACAAGTTGGAGACCGCTATCACGGTCTCCACACATGACCTCAGCGTATACGAGTTTGCTTCGATGTCAGACTGTGCCGCCATGATTTGTTCAACTGACATCGCTGGAAAGTTGAAAACAGGGGAAGGAGGAGGAGCCCGTGGTTGAGGTTCAAGGGAGTCAGAATTGGTCATCTCTATCGTGGACTCATTCAGGTCTGGAAAAAGATTGAGAGAACCGTGTGAAGAAGCCATGGCAGAGGAGAGTAATGCAAAAGAAAGAGGTTTTAGAGTGGTGGCAGAGAAAAATTGCAGGCTTTTGCTCTGCCTCTCTCTTTCGCAGGCCTCAATTTAAGAAGAGGATGAAGCCAAAGAAGAAGACAAAGAGGGAGGAAGGCTCGAGACGATCTTTGACAATCGGGGCAAGATTGGATAGCCTGTCGGTCAGGCGCCGCGATTGTTGAAATCGCGCGATAGACACGATGCTCGAAGAAGATGAAGGAAGAGAGAGTAAGACAAAATAGGAAGAGAGAATGAGACAAAAATAAGAGAGGCGGGAAAGTTGTATATATATATATATGTATATGTATTGTATATCTATGTATTATATACATTTGTTTGAACATTTGGGTCACAGGTGTAGATTGGGTTCAATGATTTGGCCCAGTGATTGAAGAGTGAAAGCCTAAGCCCGAGGTCAGGGGTTCGAACCCCACATCGAGTGTTTCTTTTGGTTTTTTTTGATTTTGTGTATATATGTCTCATATATGTATATATACATTTTTGCATATCTTGTCACAAGAGTGGCGTGGTTCAGTGGTCGAGGACTCGAAGACCAGGCCGAAAGTCAGGGGTTCAAAACCCCATATCCCCACATCCATGCATTTTGTGTTTTTCCTTTCTTTTTGCGTGTTTTGCGTACGTGTGCTGACATGAGCAAACGGAATATGCCTTCTCAGTAACGGCATCTTCCCGCTGACGGTTGCAAACAGAATATTCCCCATCTGTATATATATTCGTATATGTTTGTATATAGGTCCGTATATGTTTGTGTCGTATATACCTGTATATATACTGTATATGTCTGTGTATATATCTGTATATAGCTGTCTCTATATTGTCTATATATGTATATATGTATACCGTATGTATATATCTGTGTGTATTTTTGTCTGTATATAAACATATGTATACCGTATGTGCATGTCTATGTCATATATATGTGTATATATACTGTATATGTCTATGTCTGTGTATAGGTCTGTTATTTGTCTGTGTATATTGCTGTATTCGTATGTATTTTGTTTGTACATGGTATATGTATACGGTATTTGATTCGAACATACAATTCCTCCTTACATTTTGTGCATCTATCGCACAATAAAGCATATATCGCACAATTTCGATTCCATCGCACTGTCTTGTGTATCATCAATTTCAATAGCCCTGCTTTGGGCATCGCACTGCTTTGTGCATCAATTTCAATCGCCCTGCTTTGGGCACCGCACTGCTTTGTGCATCAAATTCAACCGCCCTGCTTTGGGCACCGCACTACTTTGTGCATCAAATTCAACTGCCCTGCTTTGGGCACCGCACTGCTTTGTGCATCAATCGCCCTGCTTTGGGCATCGCACTACTTTGTGCATCAATTTCAATCGCCCTGCTTTGGGCACCGCACTGCTTTGTGCATCAATTTCAATCGCCCTGCTTTGGGCACCGCCCTGCTTTGGGCATCGCACTGCTTTGTGCATCAATTTCAATCGCCCTGCTTTGGGTACCGCACTGCTTTGTGCATCAATTTCAATCACGCTACCTTGCGCATCGCACTATCTTGTACACTCCCTGGGTCTAGGAGACCTTAAATCCTCTAAAGGTGCAAGTCCTTTGGTGTTTGTCGTGCCCAAACGACTTTCATGGTCTAGGAGACCTTAAATCCTCTAAAGGTGCAATTCATTTGGTGTTTGTCGTGCCCAAACGACTTCAATCGGTCTGGTATAGTCACCTGACTGTGTTTGTAATGAGTTCCTAGGAGATCAACTAAGACGGTGGAAACTAGAGTTCGAATAGCGATGCCTAGAACGCAAAAGGTTCGGGATTTCCGAGACTAAAGTCTGGTTTAAATACCCAGGGGTGTATCCCCGGCTTGAAATCTGTATGGCAGCCCCATAGGTTGAGATAGCTTGTATGCGCCTCAACTCTGGAAACTGAACCAACCTAGTTTGTCATCCTGTTGGAGAATAGGGAAAGTTGCAAACATAGCTAGGTAGAAATGTGACTTGCTTCGTGTGTTTTACACAAAGCTTGCCACCCATGTTGCCATCTTCATAGCTTTATTATCACTCCATGACATTGCATTGCATTGCACAAATCATGAACCATCTAAACCGGCTTCGCGTAGCGTGTAAGTCCAAACATCAAATCGGCTTCGCGTAGCGTGTAAGTCCAATCATCAAACCGGCTTCGCGTAGCGTGTAAGTCCAATTTTCAAACCGGCTTCGCGTAGCGTATAAGTCCAATTTTCAAACCGACTTCGTGTAGCGTATAAGTCCAATCTTCAAATTGGCTTCGCGTAAGCGTATAAGTCCAATCTTTAAATCGGCTTCGTGTAAGCGTATAAGTCCAATCTTCAAACCGGCTTCGCGTAAGCGTATAAGTCCAATCTTCAAACCGGCCACAGTGGCGTATAAGTCCAATTTAAACCGGCCACGGCGTGGCGTATAAGTCCAATTTTTAAACCGGCTTCGCATAAGCGTATAAGTCCAATTTTCAAACCGGCTTCGCGTAGCATATAAGTCCAATTTTCAAACCGGCTTCGCGTAAGCGTATAAGTCCAATTTTCAAACCGGCTTCGCGTAGCGTATAAGTCCAATTACCCAAATCGGTTAACAACAGCAGGTGCGCCTGTCTGTTCACACCATCGAAATCAGTTAACAACAGCAGGTGCGCCTATCTGTTCACACCATCCAAATCGGTTAAAAACAGCAGGTGCGCCTGTCTGTTTACACCACCCATTCTCCTCTCGCGTGAGACGCGTTAGGATGTTGATTTCACTCGGTTAAAAACAGCAGGTACGCCTGTCTGTTTACACCACCCCTTCTGCTCTCACGTGAGACGCGTTAGGATGTTAATTTCACTCGGTTAAAAATAGCAGGTGCGCCTGTCTGTTTACACCACCCCTTCTCCTCTCGCGTGAGACGCATTAGGATGTTGATTTCACTCGGTTAAAAATAGTAGGTGCGCCTGTCTGTTTACACCACCCATTCTCCTCTCACGTGAGACGCGTTAGGATGTTGATTCACTCGGTTAAAAATAGCAGGTGCGCCTGTCTGTTTACACCATCTTTTCTCCTTTCACGTGAGACGCGTTAGGTCTTTGATTCACTCGGTTAAAAACATCAGGTACGCCTGTGTTTACACCATCTTTCCTCCTTTCGCATGAGACGTGTTAGGTTGTTGATTACTCTTAGTTGAGGTCTTCCCTCTCTTGCATGATCATAAGGTTTTTCAAAATAATCGGCTTGCATTCTGCCCCTGAACTACGCTGGTTTGATTCCTTGCAAAGGGATACGTAGGCAACTTTCGGGTTCAACCACTTGCATTACATCTGGTTTGTTTGCCCAAGTCTTACGGCCTTGTCAAAAGGGTTGTTTTCGGGCTTTAACATTCACTCACGTCATGAAATGACTTCGAGCTCTGTCAAAGAGGGGCAACTGTAGACACCCCATTTTGACCGACCTTAAGACTTGGACACTTTGTTTTGACCACTCGCTGATGAAAATTGAAATATGCCATTTTATGAATTTCTCAGCCGAAAAATCAAATTGAAGCTTTAATTCCAAACCTCACTCATTTTGGCCATCACTAATATTTTGTGAATTTGTAGCATTGTATAATTTTATATAATTTTGTGTGTTCATACATAATTGTAGATGTTTGGTATAAATAATACATTTTTGATATTTGATAAAAAGAAAAGGATTAAAAAAAAATAGAAAAGGAAAGATTAAAAAAAAAAAAAGGTGGTCATTATGATTATGGTTTATTTTGGGTGGGATAATGATAAAAAAACAAAACAAAAAAAAAATGGTGTATCGTGAGTGTGGCTTTGGAGAATATCATTCCGATGATTAAGAGAGTGATGGAGGTAATTTTCAAAAAAAAGAAAAAAGGAGCAGGTGAAGAAGATAAAAAAAGAGAAGCAGGTGAGAGTGGGTGAGAGAGAGAAAAACAAGAGACATGTGCATATGCTCTCTCACTGGCGAGAATGAAGTCCTCTCTTGGGTTGAAAGAGGAGATTAATAAAAAAAAAAAGAATGAAGATAAGGAGAAGGCACTGATCAAGGGCAAGGGGACAGTTTTTCGATGGGAAAGGATTTTAAAGTGAGTGGGGGAATATAGAAAAAAGGGGCATCATATTGGAGCAAGTGATGACAATTTTCAAAAAGAGAAAAGGAGGGGAGTGGGTGAAGAAAATGAGGGGGAGAGTCATTTGAGGGAGGCATACACTGATGAGGACGCTCTCTCTCTCTCTCTCGGGTTGGAGTGGAGAAGAGAAGAAGAAGATGAGCTAAAGACACACAACAGACTCACACAGATAACACTCTCTCACAACACACACACACACGGAGCTTCATGGACACACACTGCTACACACACTCAATACACATACACACTGATACACGCTGAACACAGCACACACAGAGGAAGCACCCACTCAATCTCTCTTCCTCTCACTCTCGGCATCAACCTGATATACACCCACATCATACACAGCAGCACCCCTACACACCCAGATGCACACAAAGGCAGATTAACATACAACCACAAGACACACCCAACACGACACACACGGCTGCTGCACACACACTGACTCTCCTCTCACACACACCACAACACCCACATGCACACACATGCACACATGACACACTCAGCCAGCTGACTCACTCTCGACATCATACACTACACAACTGACACACACATGCACGCTGATGCACTCAACACACACCACACAACACCCACATGATTCACACTCATACACACACGGCTACACCATTCACACAGACACACTCATACACATACCACACCCAATACACCAGGGACACGGACTCCATGCACACGGAGAAGAGCACACACCAGCTCTCAGAGACGGACTGAGCTCTCTCTCTCTCTCTCTCTCTCGACTTGGGGGAGAGGAGGAGGAGAGCAACAAAAACACATGGACGCACCCACTGAAAAGAAAGGGGACTCTCTCTCTCTCTCTCTCTCTCTCTCTCTCTCTCTCCTGGGTTCGGTAAGAAACCCATAGAAAATGACCAAGGAGATTCTACTGGTGAGATGGTTGAGATCTGTGGAATGGGACTTCTCAAGGTGGGGCCTCCATTGAAAATGAGCTCATGGGCTAAGGCGTTAAAGACAACTGGTTCTTTGTCAGTTGATGGCTTTATGAGTGGCCGGGGGTTTAAAACATTGGGCTTCATAATTTGGGCTTATTTGTTGGGCCCAATTTTTAGTGGAGAACAGGAGTGGAACGCGCCAATGGGTTACTGAGTTGATATTCTTTATTTTATTTTTATTTTGAGTGTTTGTGAGAATTTTATTTTATTCATCTTTTGCGGATCTGTAATATTTAAAGTGTTGTAATAATTCCCCCACCCCACTCTTTTCTATCACATTCTTTAATCGCTTTCCCTAACTGTACATATGTATCTATCTGATATGTCATGCATATCCATGCTTTACATCCATGTTACATGCATTAAGATTCGGCTTTATTTGCATTTTTATGCTTTAATTGATTATCCCATGATTTTGTGCGCTATCACATGTTTTGCAATGTTTCACATATCATATCTTCGAAACCGAATCTTTAGTTGCATCTCATGAGTGAATTGCATTAGAAATTCTGTATATAAGATCATGCATATTTTACTAACTTTGTTTTGTAGTTGTTCGAGGGACGTCGGTCAATCTGTGAGTTTTTATGCTTTAGCATCCCATTTGTGTGTGTTTTTCTTACTATGTTTAGCATCCTACCATGTGGCTATTGATTAAATGATAAACTGTTTGAATGCCTGTGGATGAAGGCTTGTTGTCTGAATTGGAATGATTCAATGACTGTACGTTTTAAGCCCACTTTGTAGTGGCAAATTCACAAACTTTAAGCCCACTTTGTCAAGTGGCAAATTCAAACCTTTTTTTTGAAAAACAAACATGAAATTGAATTGTTCCAATTTGAGCAAACTAGTCTATACTTGTATGCTTCACATAGTAAATTTTAGGATTTACTAAATAATCGTAACATGAACATATAAAGAAAATAAAAGTCATATCATGGTTTAGTAGAGGCCGATCTTTTGATCGGTAGGGGAGTGCTCATTATTGACCTTCCCTCTCATACCTAAGGTTCCGAGCCAAGCATCCTTGGTTACGCATTTAACAAAGGGCCTTGGCACCGAGTCATGGGTTTCCTAATTTCCCAAAATATTAGGTGGCGACTCTGAGATCTGATGACGCAGTCCATTCTTGACAAAATTGCACTAACATGGATTTTCAATAAAAGTTGCCAAATCTGGACTCTCATCTACATTTCACATTGCACTCGTGAAACTTGAGATCAAAGAGATCTCGGGAGTCCGAACTGTTTAACGCGCGTGGGTACCCCCCAGGCATGTTACAAGGTACAATCTATGAAGGAAAGAACCGAGCTAGTTAGAGCTCGGTTATATTTGCCAGTTTAGCATGGCCATGTTAGCTCGATCGTTTTGTCATACTACCGAGGTAAAACCATCTCACTTGGTTTAAGCAGTGAGGGGGTTGTTAAAAGATTAGCATTATCTTTCAGGAATGTGATTTCTAGGAGGACTCTACATAGAGGAATAAGAGTCCTACAAGGATTGTGCCACACGGAACCTATAAAAGCTCATAACATCACCTATGGAGAGGTAACACAACTTTGATTCTGGAATTCACAGAGCTTTTGCCTATTTGTCTATTTTGCTGACTTAGGCATTGGAGAGGTATCCGACACACACCCGCCGGCTAGCTCACGTTTGTGTTTTCAGGGAGTAAAGCGACGACGTTTGGAGGAGCGTGAACTTGATCAACATGATTATATGAGAAGAATATTTCTTGGTCGTACAATTGGCGCCGCCTGTGGGAAGATTAGAAAGAACAAAACCTCTTGATCAAGTTTTTCCTCTCTAATTGGAAGTAATGGCACACAATGAAGATTTGCCGCAGTCCGCCATCGACGGTCAAACCCCAGAAGGGGGTGGGAGGCGCGAAGGTTTGCCTTCTATCCCTCCCATGGCAAATTTGGAGCCCCAATGACAGAACCCCCAGAGGGATGCAAAGGGGAGTCGGACTAACATCCCCCGTCGCTCTCAAAGTCCTGAAAGACAGAGGCGAAGGATCGATCCTCAAGTTCTGGAGGATCGATCCTCAAGTTCTGGAGGATCGCGTGAAGATAAGGAAGATGACAGCAGACATGGAGTTAATGAAGCGCCAGATAAAAGGAAAAGGGGTGGCAACAGGAGAAGGGTGCAAAAGCAACACGCTCTCTCGCCACTCGAAAGATTGTGGTAGGCGTGCCGGCGAAACAAGGCTTTAATGTGCATCCTGTTTCCATCCAGCCTAGGTGACCTGGGTCTAACCTGGTTTGAAAGGCTACTAAGGCAAGATTACCTCCGGGCACATTGGCGAGGCGTCAGGACAAGGTTTAGAACGAACACCAAGACACCAGTGGAGATTAATCAGCTACTCTCCATTGACATGGGCGACAAAGAAACATTGAGGTCCTACAACAATCGTTACTGAGAAACTTTCAACCAGATAGGAGATTGTCCTACAAACCTCACCATTGCACAATACAAACGAGGCTTGCCGGTCAGCAACAAATTGAGGGATTCAATTACTATAACGCCTCCCCTCACGATGGAGGCCTTAATAGAGAGAGTGCACCAACATATTCGTGTGGAAGAGAATGGCGCCCGTACAAAGGCGAAATCTGGCACGACAACAATACCAGATAAAAAGACTTCAGAAAAAGTCAACACGGTAGAACGATTAAGCAAGAATGGGCGAGGCAGACGGGCCAACAAAGAGGATCCAGACAAAAGGTGGCTAAGAGTTCTCACTGCCATTACCATGGTGTTCAAAAAACCAATCTACCGAATTCTCAGTGAAATACGCGATGAACCTTTCGTCCAATGGCCAGCTAAGTTGGGAGAAGCACAAAAAGACTATGACGAAGGATCCCGGTGTACCTTCCATAATGAAAAGGGGCATCGCACAGAGAATTGCACGCCGTTGAGACAGCACTTGGAGGAGTTAGTGGCAACTCGGCACTTGGACCAGTACATAGAAGGAGGGACACAGCCAGCCCCCCAGAACCACGATCACCCAAACGGAATGCCGATCGACGCCCCACCTCAAGGCGTGATTAACGTAATACATAGGGTATTCGAACTTGAGCGAGTCTGTGAGCTCAGGGGAATGATCAAGAAGGCTGAGCACTTAAGGGAGGTATTAAGTGCACAACCTGCCATCAAAAAGGGGAGAACGGAAGCCACGAATGTCATATCTTTTTCAGACAGAGACTTGGCAAGGATATATTGCCCTCACAATGATGCACTGGTCGTCACACTCCGCGTCAAGGATTATGACATCAAACGGATTCTGATCGACCAAGGAAGCTCGTGTGAGATAATGTATTACGAAACCTTCAAACAATTGAAACTGGAGGACAAAGACTTGGCGCCTACAACATCTTCCCTAATCGGATTCAACTCAATGCCAGAGTGGCCAGTGGGCAAGATAATTCTCCCAGTCAGAGCAGGAAGCATGACGAAGCAGGTGGAATTTTGGGTATTGAAAGTCCCTTCCATTTACAACATTATCTTGGAAAAGACATGGTTGCACGCCATGCGATCGGTAGCGTCGACCTACCATTAAGTATTACGGTTCCCCAACGAAGCCAGAGTAATTGAAGAGGTCTATGGAGACCAAATTATGTCCAAGCAGTGCTTCGTCATAGTAAATGGCAGCCGACCTGCCAAAGGGTATGTACAGATGGTGGAAGAACCTGAGAGCAATGAGTTGTTCGCAGATGTTGGCAAAGCAGCTGAACAAAAGGCGGTGGAAGACTTGGTATAGGTAAGGATAGATGAAAAAAACCCAGAAAAGTTTTTTTTGCTCGGCTTGTCATTGTCCAACACTGAAAGAATAGAGGTTATGAAGTTCTTAATCTCTAACATCGAAGTGTTCGCCTAGACGCCTTATGACATGCCTGGCATTGACCCAAACTTCATCTGTCACCAATTAAATGTCCACCCAACTGCCAGACCAATTATACAGCGCACTCACAGATCAGCACTCCACTACGCCGAGATAGTGGCGGAAGAAGTGGAAAACCTTCTAGAGGCAAGAGCTATCAGAGAAGTGCACTATCCCAAGTGGATATCCAATACTGTTGTGGTGCCGACGAAGAATGGAAAATGGCGTGTTTGCGTGGACTACAAAACAGTCAACAAGGCATGCCCAAAGGATAGCTTTCCCTTATTGCGGATAGACCAACTGGTAGACCTAACGGTAGGACACAATCGACTTAGCTTTCTTGATGCGTACAGAGGTTACCATCAGATCGCTATGTATGAACCAGACCAGGAGGTCACATCCTTTACAACACAAAAAGGACTGTATTGCTACAAGGTCATGCCCTTTGGCCTAAAAAACGTAGGGGCAACATTCTAGCGGATTGTCACCAAGATGTTTGAACCATTGTTAGGTAGAACAATGGAGGCATACATAGATGATATGGTGGTCAAAAGCAAGGATGAGAATGACCATCTTAGGGACCTAGGTGAGATGTTTCAGATCTTGAAGAAGAACAAGTTGCACCTTAATGCATCCAAGTGTGCGTTCGGCGTTGGATCAGGCAAATTCCTAGGCTTCTTGGTGACCAACCGAGGTATTGAGGCAGACCCCTCTCAGATCAAAGCAATCCAGGATCTAGAGAGGCCCAACTTAGTAAAAGAAGTGCAGCATCTCACTGGTATAGCAGCTGCGCTCAACCGGTTCATAAGTCGATCGTCAGACAGATGTCGACCATTCTTTCAAGCACTAAAGGCCAAGTTTGAGTGGGATGAAGAATGCGACCACGCCCTAGAAAGCTTGAAAGAGTACATGTCTTCTCCACCTTTGCTAGTAACCCCAATACCTGGTGAAAAGTTCTTTCTGCACGTGGCAGTTTCACAGCACGCAGTCAGCGCGGTGTTGGTCAGAGCAGAAGGAATCCAACACCTGCTCATCTTTTATGTCAGCAAAACCTTGTTGAGCACAGAAACCAGGTACTTACTATTAGAAAAACTGGCCTTAGCCCTGATGATGGCCTCTAGGAAACTGTCGCATTACTTCCACGCCCACACCATAATCGTCCTCACAGCTTTTCCATTAAGTGGGCGAACTTTTCTGGCCGAATCTTGAAGTGGGCAGTGGAGTTGGGACAGTTTGACATCAAGTTTCAACCCAGAACCGCAATAAAAGCCCAAGCTTTGGCAGACTTTGTGGCAAAGTTCACACCAGGAAGTCATCACATCTGCCCTGTTGACTTGACTGGTACAACCGAAATGGGGATGGAAAGCGCCGTAGGAAATGCGCAACCCCTGATACAGGATGCCCAGCCACATCCCAAAACAGACCGAAGTGAAGAAGGGGAGGAAGAGGCAAACCATGCTGCCCAAGGCCAAGACTCATCAACAAACAAAAACTTGGTACAGTCAGATACTGAGGGGCAAATAGTAAGTATGGACTTAGAAGAAAATACTAGCAACACTCTTGATCCCAAGGCATCATCCGATCCCTCTACTTGCTAGAAGCTATTCGTTGGAGAGATGTGGAAGCTCTTCGTGGATGGAGCGTCCAACAGGCATGGTGCAGGACTTGGCATAGTCCTCATCTCACCAGATGGCCTAGTAGTGGAACAAGTAGTCAACCTAGGCTTCCTAGCATCAAACAATGAGGTGGAATATGAAACGCTCTTAGCAGGCCTAAAATCAGCACTTTTCATGCAGGCCACCGAACTAATAGTTTACAACGACTCCCAGCTGGTAGTAAACCAGATTTCAAGCGACTACGAAGCAAAGGATGAGAGGATGGCTAAGTACCAAGAGTTAGTCAGAAAGGAGATCATGAAGTTTGAAGTAGTGCGGATAGAGCAGATTGGCAGGGAAGAAAACAGTAGAGCAGACGAACTAGCAGGCTTTGCTTCGATGGCAGATGCATCCATCTCATATCCGTTACTGATTGACTACTTACCAAGACCAAGAATTGAAGAACCCGAAGTAGGAGGTATGTTGCACCGAATTAGGCCCTTCATGGATGGATCCAATTATAGTGTTCTTAAAAGACGGCGTCTTACCCGAAGTGAAGAAAGAAGCCAACAAAATTAGGGCAAAGTCGCAGCGATTTTGGCTCTCCCCATCAATGGCCTTGTACAAAAAATCCTTCACAGGACCTTACTTAAAATGCGTCAATCCCAGCAAGGTCGAGGCATTCTTGTTCAAGATACATGAAGGCGTATGCAGAAGCTACCAAGGAGGAAGATCATTGGTTTACAGAGCAATTTCACAAGGATATTGGTGGCCTTACATGCAAGCGGATTCAGAGAAGTATGTCAAGAAGTGCGAGAAATGTCAGAAGTTCGCACACCAAATACATCAACTAGCCAGAGAGCTTCTACCATTAACTAGTCCATGGCCCTTCGCAATGTGGGGCTTGGACATAGTAGGACCACTTTCAACGGCACCCGACAACAGAAAGTTCTTTCTTGCAGCAACAGACTACTTCACAAAGTGGGTGGAGGCAGAAGCACTAGCATCAATAAAGGAGAAAGATGTGAAGAAGTTCGTCTGGCAGAATATCATCACTCGATTCGGCATACCAAAAGCTCTAATATCTGACAACGGCACTCAGTTCGATGGTAAAATTTTTAGAGGCTTTTATGAAGAATACAAGATAGAATTCTACAATTTTACACCGGCATACCCCCAAGCAAATGGCCAAGCGGAAGCATCGAACAAAGTCGCCTTGGATGGATTGAAGAAAAGGTTAGAGAAAGCAAAAGGAAAGTGGCCTGAGGAGCTCTCTCACGTTTTATGGGCTTATCGTACCACACCTCGGCAGTCTACTGGAGAAACACCTTTTTCCTTGGCCTATGGCATGGAAGCAGTAATCCCACTAGAAGTTGGCCTCCCCACTATTAGGAGTGAAAACTTTGATCCGGACTTAAATGAAGAAGCCATAGCATTAGAACTCGACCTTGCAAAAGAAAAAAGAGAAAGAGCACTTGTTCACATCGCCTCATACCAGCAGGAGTTATCTAGAAAATATAACAAGACAATACATCCAAGGCAATTCAAGATTGGAGATTGGGTGCTGTGCAAAGTAATGGGAAACACCCTGGTACCCGCAGATGGCAAGTTAGGACCCAATTGGAAAGGACCTTACAAAGTGGTTAGATTAGTAGGAAAAGGGGCATACCATGTGGAAGATAAAGACAGCAAGGCCATTCCCAGGCTGTGGAACACTGCCAATCTCAAACTATTTTATTTTTAGCTTTTCTTTAAACGTACTTGTAGTTTTTCTTTTTTCAATAAAACAAGTAGTTTCTTTTTCAACATAAATTGTTTTTTTCTGTAAAAATAGTTTTAGCATACTAGGGGCAATGAAATCAGAGTTGGCCGGAATAACTAACTTTGGGCTTTCTTCAGCTACGATCAGGATCTGAGCTGAAGAGGTTGGCTGGAAAAACCAACACTTCTCCTAAGCCGAGGATAAGGATCTAGGCTGCAGGACGTTTGACAGGAATAACCAACTTTGAGCTCTCTTCAGCTAAGATCAGGATTTGGGCTGAAGAGGTTGGCTGGAAAAACCAACACTTCTCCTAAGCCGAGGATAAGGATCTAGGCTGCAGGATGTTTAGCAGGAATAACCAAACACTTCGCTCTAGGTTGGCAGGAATAACCAATCTTTAGCTCTCTTCAGCTAAAATCAGGATCTAGGCTGAAGAGGTTGGCTGGAAAAACCAACTTTTAGTACTTTTCAGCCGAGATAAGGATCTAGGCTTAAGAGTGGTTGGCCGGAATAACCAACTGTTAGTACTCTTCAGCCAAGATGAGGATCTAGGCTGAAGAGTAGTTGGTTGGAAAAACCAACACTTAGTACTCTTCAACCGAGATGAGGATCTAGGCTGAAGAGTGGTTGGCTGGAAAAACCAACACTTAGTACTCTTCAGCCGAGATAAGGACCCAGGCTGAAGAGTGGTTGACTGGAATAAACAACTTTTTGTAATCTTTAGCCGAGGTGAAAACCTAGGCTGAAGAGGTTGGCAGGTATGACCAGGTAGATTTCAAGGTTAAGACCGAGATAGGTATCTCGGCCAGAAAATGTTATACTGCATTCAGATTACAATTGGAAAGTAAATGCAAACATGGAAATAAACCAAAACAAAAGAAGCTTTCATTCAAAAGTTCAAATCAGAGTTACAAAGGAGTGGGACTGCAGCCCGGTTACAGTTTATTTCCAAAAGTAAAAAGAAGAAAATACAAGATTAAGCAAAAAGGTCGTCAAGATCCGCATCCAGATCAACTCGGAGCCCGGTTTCAGCAGGTAGCTTGGTCACATTGTCAACCAAGTCTTCCATCGGTGGCTCCACCCGAGTTGACTGAACGACGGGATCATTGGCGATGACCAGGGCATTGTCGGGCTTTGGGGCCTCTTCTTCATCATCATCTTGAAGAAATTTTTGTTGAATGGCGTGGGCATACTCCGCCATGTAGTTCGGTATAAAATGTGGCGGAGGGTTGAGGAAGACCTCGGTCTCTTGGCCAAGATCGAAGTGCATCACGCCTTTCCATCCACATTTGAAGAAGATGTCTTTGGCAGCCTCGCATTGCTGGATGTAGGTGTCCTCCCCCTCCTTGTAACCCCGGTTTTCAGCATCCTCCACGCCCTTCTCCAACCGGGCGATTTCATTATTCTTCTTTTTCTCAAGCTTGGCCAGCTCGTGCAGATATTTATCCTTCAGCACGGCCGCAGCCTTTTACTTATCAACTTCTGTCGAGCTAACAAGACCGATCAGGCGAGCCACCTCAGTATGTAGCTCGGCCATTTTCTTCTTGGCCTCTTCTAGCTCGGCCAATTTAGCGTCGGCCTCTGCCAAGGCCTGCCTTGTGGTTTTTCGAAGCTCCAACACGCGCTTATGAGCAACTTGGTTCTTCTAGAGCGCCTACAAACAGAGGATCAATTTTGAGCTGAATCGAGCAAACAGATGTAGAAATTAAGCAAGAGAAAGGAAAAGAGAACTTACCAACACCATTGATTTTGTAGCCGAACGAATGGCTTTCAGCTCGGTAAAATGATCATGGTGATCCATATCGGTTGGAAAGCAGACACTCTTGGCTAAATTAAAGGCCAACAAATGGTCTTTTTCCGCAACCACTGAGTCGGAGTCAGTGATAGTGCGGTTCTTGTAGGTAACCTTAGGCATCCACTTAGAGGAGCTAGCTCGGTCAGAGCACTCCGGTTGTGAGCTTGGCGGTGTCGTTTGCGAAAGCACAGTGTCTTCTTCGTCAATGAGGCGTGGCTCGATCGTGGAAGTCTGGGCGCGCTTGCCTGGCCGAGATGAAGAAGGATGTGCGGTTGGCAGGGCTACCACGACCTCTTGCGATTGGCCGACTTGTGGTACCTCGACCTGGTTTGTTTCGGTGATAAGAACTCCTACTGCTCTCTTTTTGGCCATCTCTTGTTCTGCAGTCAATGGGATAAGATTGATTTGTGGGAGGTTTGGATCAAGTTCAGGAGAGGGCTCCAAGAGGAAGTCGGTCACCCTGGTCTTCCTCCTGCTGCTGTATCTGTAGGTCGGCTCGAAGTTGAATAGCTCGGCCCAACTTTGATTGGGATATCTTAGTGCGGTGCGGAGGGCGTCAAGGTTTGGGTAACTGTACTGTGACTTTAGAAAGTTTAAATCTGCATGAAGGAAAGTTACAACAGGTAGTGCAGTTCAAAACATACAAATAAAGTAAGGAGTGCAAAAAGTGAGCCGAGGTATGTATACCGGCTACGCCCTTGTTCCAGTTTATTCGGTCACCCGGGATCTGGGCTTCTTGGTCTTCGAAGTTACCAGAGACCCAAAAGAAATCATCATCGTTTACATCTTTATCTGGGGTTTTTTTTTAATTATTTTCTCATAGCGACGCCTTATTCTTAAATAGTAAACCCAGCTGTCCTCATTTTGGCCTGGAGAGTATTGGTGTAATAGCTCGGCCAAACCGAGGTTGAGGCCAAGCCGGCAGTTTATGTCACACCGCAAATCCGGGCATGACCGGCCGTGGCCCACAGTGACTTAGCCCAAGGCACACGTAAGCCTAAACATGAACCCAAAACCATAAAGAATAAATGTGATGGTAGCCCAGAAATAAATAAATCAACACTCAATCCAGTGACATACCACAAGTGAAGAACAAGTCATAACCAACTTCCTAAAAATATATATATACTAAATGAGACACAGACCGCCCACAAAATAAAATAATTCTAAATAAAACCCAACCACAATGTATGCACAAAACTCGACAAAGCAACCTAAAACAAATTAAATAAATGCCCTAGAGGTCCATGTAATTGAGTCCCCGCTACGCCATGAGTCCACTCTAAGTCCTTCTAACACCTGGAAGTGATAAAAACTAAATCAGCTGATAGCTCAGTGAGTAGCAACATGGATAGTAAATACAGTTTTGAAAACATGGCTCAATTCCAAAATAAGAAATATATCACAGAAACTAGATTGGCATACAGTTTGGTAAATACAATCTGTTTCAAAAAGAAGGTTCCACAGTTCAACACTTAAAATACTCATGTCTCGCAACAACATGATAAATAACATTTTCCACTTAAAACAGATTATAACATGAACACCAATAATTTTCTGGGTATCAAGAAAAACAAATAATATGCCACACAGTTCTCAAGGCTATAAGCCCCGTTGGATCTAATACCGAACTAAGAGTCATCCTTAGGGTGGCACCTGGGCCTTTTCTCAAAGACGATCCGATTGAAGGTCACCTAGTTGTTTTTAAAGGTCTTTTCCTTACAATCGTTGAGCACTAGAGTCATCACGGCCCAACTCGGATCTGTTCCCTAGTGGCCAGAGTCACCACACACAGTGGAATAATTTCCCTGAACTAAATACACACATGGTCCCAATAATCAATACACATCAGTTTCGCAAAACATGGTAGTTCATCATTATAAACATGAGGCCAAAACAAATAGTTTACAGTATGCCAAGTTCACACATGTTTCAGAAATAATTTGATTCCATTAATAATATAATAATTTATCAAAACAGTTCAGTCTTAAAACAACAATTTAATTTCCAACAATTCAGGGTAGGGAAACATTTATAAAAATACGTAGCATGAAACTACTCACCTGGAAACGAAATAATATAATCCTCGAATAGAGTATGAAAGTCTAACTAGTGCCCTGAACCAATATGAAAACTACACGTCACTACTAATTTAAAAATACTAAAAAATACAAACTAAGTAACCCCAAACTAAAGCGCACTAACACGGCTCAATCCAACTCACCGTTATTCTTAAATATTACCTAAGTTCATGTTCTTGAAGGTCTAAAACCACCCAAGACATAGGTTCCGATCGAAACTTAACTAAAAGTGACTTTAAGATAAAACAGAGTTTTTCCAATCTCTTCGCTAACTTTGAAAATTAAAAACCCACTCCACGTTGTTCGAAAAATTCTAAAACCCTCCCGATATCAACTAATATATTCTAAGTTTTAATCCCAATTGGTTTCACTTGATTTTCCTATCAAAATAATTATTTACAATTAATTATGCCCAAACAGATTATTTTCTGCAGCACTTTAAAGAAATTGACGGTTCTCTTAGTATACACGAGCAATCAACGCAAGGCTGAAAATTTAAGAAACTAGACTTGTAACCAGTTCTAATGACGCTGATTTGATAATTTTTGGATTTATACCCAAAGAGAACAACACTCCCGAATTTACTGTTAAAAACCAGTTTTCTGGACAGATTTGAACACCTCAGTTTATATGGATTTTGACTCCCAAAAGTTATGAAAAAATTTAGATATGCAATTCAATATGTAATTAATCTACTGTAAAAATTTCATATTAAAATTCATCCATTTGATATGGTTTCTTGATTTTTAAAGTTTGTGATTCTGTGCAAAATTTTTGGACTAAGAATTGCACCATTCTTTATACATGAATTTAACTCCTTAGATTTCTTAACAGTATACATATATACAAAATACATAAATCTACAACCTCTCCATCAATGAACTGAATAATAATAGAGTAAGGATAAAGAACAAAAACAAAGAAAAGAAGAAAGATAAAGACCTACCACACCCAAAAATTACTCCTTGTTTGCAATCCCCTTTTTTTCTTCTTCTTTTCTCTCAAACTCTCTCTCTCCCCGTGGCTGCTGTGGCTGCTGTTATAGTGTAGATTAGGAACCCTAGGGTTGTTATATATTGTATTAGGCAACTTAGGGTTACTTTATATATCTAAACAAAAGGCTCTAAATTATTATCTCTTTATATTATTTTATTTTCTATCCCATTAATTTAAATAAAATACAAGTATTACTAAATCAAAATATACTAACTAATTGGTCCCCTATTATTTATTTATTTATTATAAATCTTGCCTCTAAATTAAAGACTTTCACTTTAAATTTATTTTAGGTTTTAAAATTAATTAAAAGGCCTTCCAAATATTTAATTTGCACTTTAGGATTCACCACCAAAATATTTGAAATTGTAATATTATTATTATTTAATTATTTACTAGATTTGTATATTCGGGTTCTCACAGTTTAGCTCGGCAATGCCATTTATTATTCGGTATGAGTTTGTTGAAAACTGGGTAGGGCAGAGGTTTGTTTGTCTAAGGAACTCACAAAGAAGAGGCTGTACAGGGAATCAGAGTTCGGTTTCTACAATAGAAAGAAGGGTGAAGGGAACGAAGCCCGGGTTTCCCCAAGGTATGGTGTCTAGTTCGGCTAAAGTAAGATGGACATCATCAGGGATATGGTAGTCCCTTCGGAACTCGGCCATAGCCCCTAGTGAGTTTACCAAAAACCTATATTTACCCATGAGGTCTTAAATTGTGTATAAATTAGCTGTAGTATTGGCTCGGTGGTAAAGTGACACTGAGTAGCTCGGTTGAGCGTTCAAGGGAGTGTTTGGCCAACCTAAGTCAGCAAAGTGAAAAAGAAAGGTGTTAAGCACAGATCGTTGGACCACGCTAAAAAGAAACAAAGGCAGAATAGATGAGGTCCTAGCTCAGCTACGTGGGGTATGTCATTTTTAGCTCGGTTTGAGCGGGGGACTTTAGCCCGGTTGAAACTTAGGGTATAGTTTTCTTAGTTCGGTTATAACTCGGTCGATGGTTGAAGCCTTCTAGTGCGGCATTGCGCAAACCTAATACAATTCGCTAGCTCGGCGAAATAAGGCAAAGGGTGCTTAGACCTATCGAAACTACAAGAATGGCATGGAGTTTTGGTTCGGTTGTTTAGTTTGGCTAAGTTCCCACCTAATACAAACAACTTCCTAGTTCGGTTGGAGTGAGATTTTGGATCTAAGACGTCCCATTTCAATTTGTTCGCAAATCCAGTAGGTGTGAGTACTATTCAAGAAGTTCTTACTCATTACAGAGAAAACTATTTGAAAAGTGTTGTGAAAAAACACGTATATGCAAATGGCACATGTTGCTAGTCAAATGGAAAGCAGAAAAGGATTGAGTTACTTACAGATTAGAAGAGGAGGGATGCAGATCTGAAACCACGAAGATGGTGTTGGGAGTGCAAGCTTCGCAGGTACTAAGGTTGTAGAAATGGAGGTTCAAGCAAGAAGAAAGAGAAGATGACTAGTGCAAGTGAATGGTTCAAAGCATAAGGTTTGGTTTTGTGTAAAGAGAGTGAAAATGGCGGGACTGTTCAAATTTTGCAAAGTACGAAGATGGCGTGACAACTACGCTAGGCAAATGACAGCTTGCCATGTGTCCTTGGAATGGGAAGTAATTCAGTTTCAGTGCGACTGAAGAGATATTTTGTAACCGTACCAATCGGTAGCCCGATAGCATTTCAGCTCGGTTGAAAGGCGAGAGGTTTAAGCTCGGCTGGTAACAGGCAATCCCAATCATGCTGCGCAGATGGAATTAAGGGGCAATTGAGAGGGTAATTTATAAGTAAATTGGGGCGAGCTGGGTAATGGGCCGTTCTGTGGGCTGCAGTAAGAAAGGGCTGAGTAAAAGGGCCTTGTAGTTAGCTCGGTCCAAGAAGAGCCTTGATTAGCTCGGTCACCACGGTCAGAGTGGTAACGGTTAGCTTGGTCATACCATTCTGAGTCGAGATGTTTTGAGCTTTCCTCAGGACCATGCTCTAGATTAGCTCGGGCCAATAGCTTGCTATGGTTAGCTCGATCTCAACAGGTGAAGCCGAGGGACAATTTATGAAGGGAAGAACCGAGCTAGTTAGAGCTCGGTCATATTTGCCATTTTAGCATGGCCATGTTAGCTCGGTCGTTTTGTCATACTACCGAGGTAAAACCATCTCACTTGGTTTAAGTAGTGAGGGGGGTGTTAAAAGATTAGCATTATCTTTCAGGAATGTGATTCCTAGGAGGACTCTACATAGAGGAATAAGAGTCCTACAAGGATTGTGCCACGCAGAACCTATAAAAGCTCATAACATCACCTATGGAGAGGTAACACAACTTTGATTCTTGAATTCACAGAGCTTCTGCCTATTTGTCTATTTTGCTGACTTAGGCATTGGAGAGGTATCCGACACACACCCACCAGCTAGCTCACGTTTGTGTTTTCAGGGAGTAAAACGACGACGTTTGGAGAAGCGTGAACTTGATCAACGGGATTATACGGGAAGAATATTTCTTGCTCGTACAAGAATCATTCACAAAAAAACCAATTCAAATTAGGGAGATTCACCGAAGAAAACCGACTCTAATAAACTCACTATGTGATTTCTTATTTTTAGGGTCCTATTCACTCAACATGATATTCATTCCAAAAAAGAGATGCAAATAATAAACAATTATGGAATAGTCAAATCCCCATAAACACAACAAGAGAGAGAGAGAGAGAGAGAGAGAGAGAGAGAGAGAGAGGGGTATGGAAAAGATAGTCATCCAACCAACCAGCAGCACAGTTGGTCAGAAGAACCCTTGTACCTCGCTGGGAGATCAAGGGTTTGAGGTCCCCTGCTAGGATCTCTAATGTATCATGTGTGCCAAAAAAAAAAAGAAAGAAATATAGCAACCCAAATCTAGAACAAAATTGAAGTGTAAACACACAAATTCAAATTGCAACCTAGCTACTCCAATGATGGGCAGTACTACCCTCAACATAGCATGAAAAGAATGATAATCTCTATTCATTCTTAAATTTACACAATGAGTACTGCTTTCCTTGTTCAACCCATGTGACCAACAAGTGGACTGTGGCAGTAAATTGGAAATGAGATGGTAGGATCATAAATCACATATAACCATTGATATTAGTCCTTTATTATAATATCATTGAGACAACATGCAATTTATGAAGTTCACTAATCATGTGGTTAAACTCAGTATGTCATTTCTTAGGACTTTAAATTGTAATTGAACAAGGGTGTACAATGGGTACATGGTAATGCTAGTCGAAAACTACTTATCAATTAAAAGAAAGAATAGTTAAAGAATTACACTGGGCACTTCTTGGTTGTTCTGTAAGGACGCATTTGTTTCATCCATATGTTCTCCTGTTGGATATAAGGACTAGTAATACGATAGGATTATGGACAGGGTTAATAATACTACTACAACATATAAAAGTTTTAGAGACTAAATGTTTTGATCTTTAAAAGTGAAAATTTTATTGCAAAAGACATTTTCATTGTCATAAGGATAGTCGCTAAAAGGTCATTTGGAAAAGTAAAAAAAAAAGCTTTTAGCGACAAAATTTTGAAAATGACACTAATAAATAGACTTTTCGGAACAAAATAATTTGGTCTTAAAATGGTTCATTTTTTCAGACAAAAAATTTGGTCTTAAAAGGATAATACTTCATCACTAATGTCAACACTTTTCACAACAAAAAAATTTGGTCTCTAAAAAATAATTGTCTCTAAATTTTAATCTCTAAAATCTTAATTTTTTGTAATGCACCTAGGATAATGAATATGATTACACATATCATGGGAGTACTGGTACTATGATTGATTAGGGTATAATATAGTATGGCATAAGAGCATCTCCAATAGCATGGGCATTTATCTCATTTTAGGCTTTTCACCTAGTCTCATCACTCATCACAGATTGGGGTTCCAAAAAAATAATCAACATGCTAGGTATTTTGTGTCATTCTCTCTTGGCTAGTTACATTTGAAGAGTCTTGGAAGCTAGACAAACCAATTTTAGGAGTCAAGAGTATTGTTCGAGCACACACTAGCTAAAGTGCTTAGGCAAAATTACACGATGTACTATTTTATAAACTTTTGAACAAGAGTCAAAATTTGTTCACACTTGATAAATTGTGTATAAAAAAATTACACTGTATCCTCCACTTTCATTGGACCAATCACATTTAAATGGGATACATTACACAGTTCTAACCAACAAAAAAGGTGTGCTATATTAGAACAAAATATTTTCCCCACATATGTTAATGTGTTCACAATAGTTTACCCCAAATGACAACGATTCATTTCAATATCAATTAGGCACACATAATAATCAATCCCATTGTTCTTACACCAACTCTTTAAGGAAATATGATCAATCACTACATTATGTATATGAGAAATTCTACTATGCACACCCCTTTCAAGGGTGTACTATATCCAATGCTAATTATGTCATTTTTTTATTTTTTATAGTCATGACTTATTTTTTTTTTAATTATAATAATATTTTAGTTATAAGTCATAAGATCTTTGATTATGTCTCATAGTGTTTGGTTGACTTTTTTTAGGGATGGCTAAGAAATTATAAAGTTATTATAAAATTATGTTATTTTCTTCTTTAATTATGAGATACATATAGTACATAGAATAAGTCTAGGCTTCAGGGAAAAAAAAAACGGGAAAAGGATCAGGAAAGGAGGAGGAGGAGGAGGATCGTCGCAGCCTCTGCCGTCGGTCGCTCGCCTTGCCGGTCGCCTGCCCGGCTGTCACTGCCCGCCTCCGCCTCTGCCCCCGCCTCCGCCTCCGTCCATTTTTATGGCCCCCTCCAGTTCCTCCTCCTCCTCCTCCTCCTCCCCTCCGCCTCCGCCTCCTCCTCCTCCTCCCCCCCTCCTCCTCCTCCTCCTCTTCCTCTATTTTTCCTGACATTTTTCCTTTTTTTTTTCTTGATACGTAGCAGCTCTGTAGTACATATGCTTAGTCTTTCCCCATGTATATATATTGATAGCATCATTCACCGAAAAAACCACAAATCAGGGAGATTCGCCAAAAAACAAAGTCCAATAAACTTACTATGTGACTTCTTATTTTAAGGGCTTGATACAGCTGCTCCCTCAGTCAGCGTAGTACTTCATAAATATACTTGAACTCTATTTTATCGCAATAGAAGCCATGATTAGTTGGAAAATCACTTCAACTCATAACATAAATTTAAAAAATGTACTAAAAAAGAATATGTAATACAGGAAAAAATAGAGAACCCACTTTATAATTAAAATTAAGAAGAAAAAAAAAAGAAAAAGAAAAAAAAAGAGAAGCATTGTTGGAGATATTTGGAGAGGGAGGAAATAGGGATCAAACCGTGACTTCGATGGGAACGCTAGTGTCAGTCCGATGCTGGTAATAGAGATCGATGCACTCCACCTCCAGCCGCTTCAAACTGGTCTCGCACGCAGCCCGCACGTAATCCGGGCTGCCACGCACCACCGGCTTGTCGACGCTGGTGATCCCAAATTTGGTGGCCAATTGCACTTTCTCTCTCCACCCTCCCTTCAGAGCCTATATATAAATAAATAAACCCAATTCAATCAAATTCAGCTTGATTTAGAATTGATAGTTAAAGGGTTTGAATAAATGGAATTGAAATGGAAGTAGATATGTTTTTTGTTGTTACCTTGCTGAGAAGGAGTTCGTTGTCACCATAGGCTTCGGAGGTGTCGAGGAAAGTGACGCCGGAGTTGATGGAGTGGTGGATGAGCTGGATCATGTCTTCTTCGGGCTTTGGAGGCCCGTAGATGCTTGACATGCCCATGCAACCAAGTCCCTGTGCTGATACCTCTAGACCTTGTGAACCCAACTTCACCTTCTTCACTTGAACCATTTTTCTTCTTACAAATTTCTTCAAAATCCTCTCTCTCTCTCTCTCTCTCTCTCTGTGTATATACGTATATATTTATAGTTGCAGAAGAGGAGGGAAGTGAAGTGCAGTGGCCATAAAAGAATAGAACTGCCGACGTCACGGATTACGTTCAGAATCGAAACCTATAATTATATAATTATAGGATAATGCTATGATAAACACTATGGAGCAGACCGTGTACCCACTACCTTATAATTAAAAAGAAAGATAATATAATTTTAATTTTTTAATTTATAATTAAAAAAATATCATAATTAAATATAATATGAGATATAATTAAAAAAATTTATAAGTCATAATTAAAAAAAAATTAATCATAATTAAATAAGAAAATAACATAAATAGAAATGTATATGGTACACTCTTAAAAAGATGTATATTAAATTTTTTCATAAGTTATATTACTCTTCAAAGGTATGAACCTTATTATCTATGTTTATAGTGTGTGTTACCTATTTTTTTTATAGGAGTTATGATGATTTATAGTTTAAAAGTGAAATTACATATTTTTGTGATAATAGTACGTATTTTGTAGTATTATTAAGGCCAAGTTTGGGTACTCCCAAATAATCTAAAAAGTCAAAAAGTTACTCAAAAAATTTAAAAGTTAACACTATTCACCAAAAGTCAACAATTACGGCTGCACAACTCTCAATTCAAATTTTTCTCTAAAAACCAATTTTCACAATTTTTTACTACACATTTTTTCATAAAAAGTCAAAAAGTTAACCCAAACATCCATATTTTCAACCTCAATTTTTTTGTCCAAAAAGACAAAAAGTGCACTTATTTAGTCTTCCCAAACAAGGCCTAAATATTTTGTATTTAAAAAAGTTTGGATAAAAAAAAGTATAACATTATCAAAAAGATGCATAACACTGCCATGAAATGCGTAATTTCATTTTTGAATAACAAATTATCATAACTCCTACCAAAAAATATATAACATTTATCACCAAAAAAAAAAAATGCATAGCATTTACCACAAAAAATGTCTAACCGTGTGCATATAGTATACACTTTTTGAATAATTTTGTTTAGAAAATGTTTGCATATGATTTGGTATTTAAGAGCATCTCAAACGGTAAATTATTTTTTTCATCAAATCTGAGGGGAAAAAAAAAGAAAAAAAAGAAGGCGATTTCCTTAATTTGATACGAGGTGCTCCAACGATGGCACTGTAGCTTACATCAAAAGCCTAGGGACAACCGGCCAAACGACTGGCCAAGCACTGAATTTTTTTTCCCTCAATTTCTGTTTCTCCCCATTAAATATATTCTAGTTTTTGTTGCCTCCAATAATGATTTCCTTCTAAGAACTAATGTAAACACATTATCCATATACCATATACCAGGCTAGAGATACGTTATATCTGGAAGGCACCATACTTGAAAGTAAAGCATAATGAGTACCTCAAATTCTTACCTATTCACTTCATTTTAATCCTCTTCTTCTTCCTCATCCTCTGATAGTGAGTCTGATTATGAAAAAATGGTCACACTTTTGGGGGTTTATGAGATATATAATGCTAGTATGATTCAAATTCTGCAATCAACTGATCGATCAAAGAAAAGAGGTGGTTCTATTGTAGGATATAAGTACATACGTCGTAATAGATGGAAGGGTCATGAGTGATTGTTCGCTGATTATTTTGCGGCAAATCCAGTTTATTCATCTGTATCAAATATGAAGTGTTTTTTCTGTATTGCATAATACATCTGCTTTGCTTCAGCGATGTGCAAAATGAAAATTAAAAACATATCGATAACAAGTACACATTACAAAAGAAAATTGATATTTAATAACAGAAATAAAAATTACCATGTTGCCTCAGTTGTTCCACTTTATTGCCTCAATTGAATTTGCTCAAGAAAATCACAAAATTTATTAATTGCTTTTTGCATGACAGACCAGCTGTGGACGCGCCCTTGGGCTTCATGCTATAGTTCGAACTCAAATGTCACGGTTCTTAATCTGATCTCGCAAAGTGTAATGCAAGATTGATAAATCACCAAAGAGTCCAAATCCGACAAATCGTTTTGAAAAACCGATTTTTAATAAAGAAGTGCCAAACATGGACTGCTTTGCCAGATACAGAGTTGCCACCTAAATATTTTATTTTGGGAGAATTTAGGAAACCCTGACTCGTTGCCTAAGGCCACGTGTCCGTCATCACCAAAGTTGCCTCGGCTCAGGAACTTGGGTACGATTGGAGAAGGTCATCTATGAGCACCCTCACTCGCCCAATTAAAGATCGGCCTATACTAAACATGATATCTTGTTTAGAAAACACATGTGTTCTTATTCCGGTTAATTAGCTAGAATTACTATGTGATGCGCACAACACACAAGTATAGATTAGATCACCTAATTTGGAACAAAGTATTGCATATCCGTTTGTTTGGAAATGGTTTGAAGTTTGCTACTCGCAAGTAGGCTAAAACATGGATTTTAATGAATCGTTCCAATTCAAGTAATCCAACCTTCACCCACAGGCATTCAGGCAGTTATATCACATAAGCAATTAACCTCATGGTAAGCATGCTATCATGTTAACACTCACACACATGCAAGATGCTAAAGCATAAACACTCACAGTGTACTCCGAGCCAAAACAAGAAACTAGTTAGAAATGATGCATGATCCTAGTTCATGTTAAGATGGCTAATGTAACACAGGCAAAATGCAACTAGAAATAGACTTGGTTATTCTAAAATGGCATGTGAGATGCAATACTTGATACATGTATTCAAATTGGAATTGAAATCCAATACAGTTAGTATGATGCACCAAACCCGGTGCATGTAATACAAATGAATGGATGCAAACATGCGAGCATAAGGATGCTCAATGAAACGTGCCCTAGAACTAACCATCGTAAGCGGTTAAGTAAAAGGGAGAAACGTGGGGTTGGAAAACATGCATCACACACACGCACACTTATTACATAATTGCGCCCTCTCGACGGAGAGACCGAAAGAATAATACAAATCAATCTAATTAACTAACTAGTAAGCTAATTAATTAATTACACAACCAAATCGAAATAAATAACTATTCTAAGTTATTAAAACACTGAAATGGCCTCGAGACGAGGGATGAATGCATGCTCGAACGGCTTCGCTTAGAAATCCATCGCCATGCTTCATATTGCCTCTGTTTGCACTGCTTTGTACCTCTGAAAATTGTGCCAACTTCTGTGACACTTCTGAACCACCTTGTGGGCATGCTGAGAGGCCATCGGCCAAAAGATGAGGCCATCAGCCACGGAAAATTGGTCATCGACCAAATATAAGGCTCTCGGCCAAATATTTGTTGCCAATCGGCAGTGAACATGGTCGATCGACCATCTCTTCCTGCAAAAAGCTGTTCTGTTGTAGCAGAGGACAAACAGAGCATGTTAATACATTTACAAGACAATGTTTGCACGACCACTCTCTCTATCATGTCATGAACTCAAGGGAGTATAGTCCTCGACCCTCGAGCCACCAATCACGCATTTCAATGCATGATGACCAAAGGAAACAAGTGTGCAATTCAATATCAAATGAAATGCACAAAACACATAAGGGGCCCCAACCTCTATCATGCTTGATCAAGAGGCAAGGAATGCACACATAATGCAATGTAACCTAAGCATGCAAGCAAGCATGCAAACAACTCAAGCATGATACAAATCTAATGCAACATGAGCATGCAAGCATAAAATATGCAATAGGCATACAACCTAAATATGCAAACATGCATAACATGCAACAACATGCAAAATGAAACAAGCATGCAACAACATGATAAGATGGACTTAAACCAAAATGGGCAACTCTCAAACATGCCCAAATCAGTGGCCAAAATGATGAAACAAAGTCATGAAATACACATACAAACATGCATGCTAATTAGCCTAAAGACTAAGGCATAAAAGGGAAACTCTTAGGCACACTGAAAAGATACAAATATGGACATGTGACAAACATGTTAAGCTCTGAAATCATACAAGGGATGATGCCAAATCAACCAAATAATCATAAGCATAGCGTGCATGAGGCTTAAAGCTTAAGCCTAGCCAAGGGGTTCAAACTAAGGCCATGCAAGAGAAGCCCCAATGGGCCAAGGGGACCTAAAATAGTCCCAAGGCAGGTCCAAACAAGACCAAAAACATGCTCGAAACTAGCTAACACAAGCTAGAACACAATGCCAAAAGCATGAGGCATGCAAGGCTACAAAATGGGTGTTACACTACACCTATCAAAACCAAACATGGCATGACATAAACCAATAAAAACAGAGTTATGGCATGGTAAAACAAGACCAAAAACCCACTTAGATGGCATCCAATTGACCTAAGCATGGAAGCATACACAATGATCCATTCAAGAGGCATAAAACATCAACTCTTTAAAGCATTAAAGGAGCGACAAGTGCAAGTGTATGAGCATACTATATGGACTGAAATAACATAACTAGTGATGCCAAATCATTGAAATGGTCCAAGTAAAGCATGCTAGAGACTTGGGCACTCAAAGCTAACAAGCTAGAATGCCTTATGGCTATACGAAGCATGGCATATATGATCAAAACAACACCTAACAGACCTTAAGCATGGTAAAACATGGCTAAAAGCTTCATGGAGTCAAGCCAAAATCATGCTAAAAACATGGCTTAAAGCATGATGCATGTTAAGGCAAATGAGAGGGTTGCAAGGCAAGTATACAAAGCATACATGGTATGTCCAAACCAAGTCAAAACAGTGCTATATCATGGCAAAACAAAGCCTAATAAATACTGAAATGAAGCTAAAACAAGCTAAGCATACAAGCTACCAACATAAGCCATTTATGCAAGCATTCAAGACAACATGGAGAGGGGATGACCCTCTCCTATTTAAGACTTCAAAACCACCTTTCCACCACTAAAAATCCTCTGGATTTCAGTGGTAGAAAGGTCATGCAAAGCTAAGAACAAGGGCCAAAAGGGATGGCCTAAAACAAGGCCTAACAAGGCCTTGGAGGGGGTAAACAACCCCAAACCAAGAAAAGACCTTAAACAAAGATCGAAAGCATCAAAAAATAGAACTTTTATCAGTTAAGAACTAAGCTTAAAACAATAAGCAAGAAGGGCTAAAAGCTTAAGCAAGAATGGGGTATTAAAAGCAAGTTTGCTCACCCTTGAAGAACCTCTTCAAGAACAAAGCTCCAGCAACTTTTCCAAGCTTAAATCACTCCAAGAACTCTGAAACTAACTCCCTAGTGCCTCAGCAACAAGAGGATGGTATATTGCTAGGTGCTCTTTGTAGACGTCCCCGAACGTCTCGGGAGGGAAATCCCCCCTTCCCCCCTTCCCCCCCCCCCCCGGTTTTGTTCATTGGGCTCACTACAGTTCAGGACTCAATGTCACGGTCCTGTATCTAATCTTGCAGAGTGCAATGCAAGACCGATGAATCATCAAAGAGTCCAAGTCCGGCAAATCGTTTTTGAAAACAAATTTTTTGAAAGAAGTGCCAAACATGGACTGTTTTGCCAGATACAGAGTCGCCACTTAAATGTTTTATTTTTGGGGAAATTTAGGAAACCCTGACTCGTTGCCTAAGGCCACGTGTCCATCATCACCAAAGTTGCCTCGGCTCGGAAACTTGGGTACGATTAGGGAAGGTCAGCTATGAGCACCTCCGCTCGCCCGATCAAAGATCGGCCTCTACTAACCATGATATCTAGTTTTGAAAACATTATATGCTCCTATTTCGTTTAATTAGCTAATCTTACTATGTGATGCTCACAACACAAAAATATAGACTAGATCGCCTAATTTGGAAAAAAGCATTGCATATCCGCTTGTTTGAAAGCTAGTTTGAAATTTGCTACTCGCAAGTAGGCTAAAACACAGATTTCAACGAGTTGTTCCAACTCAAACAATCCAATCTTCACCCACAGACATTCAGGTAGTAAATCAACTAGACAGTTAGTCTCATGGCAAGCATGCTTTTATGTTAACATTCGCACTCATGCAAGATGCTAAAGCATAAACACTCACCTAGTACTCCAAGCCAAAACAAGGAACATGTTAGTAATCAAATGTATGATCCAAGTCCATGTTAAGATGGCTAATGCATTACAGGAAAAATGCAGCTAGAGTAGGCTCGGCTAATCTATAGATGGCATGTGAAATGCACAGATAACATATATTCAAGTTAGATTTGAAATACCATGCAATTAGTATGATGCGCCGAGCCCAGTGCATGCAATACAGATGAATGAATGCACGCATGCATAGCATAAGGTATGCTAATTTAAATATGCCCTAATACTAACCATTGAAAGCAGGTAAGTAAAAGGGAGAAAGAAGTGGGGATTGGAAGACATGCATCACACGCACGCACACTTATTACAAATTCGCCCTCGCTCGGAGGGACCAAAAGAATAATACAATTTAATCAACTAACAAGCTAATTAAATAGTTACAAACCAATTAACTAGTTAAGCAAATTAACTAAGCTAATAAAGCGATAAAACAGCCTCAGGAAGAGGATCCAATGCATGCGTGCTCGACTCCGCTCGAAAATCCACCACCATGCACAAGCTGTCTCTGTTTACACTGTTTTATGCCTCTAAAAATTGCAAAAGTCCGAAGGAGCACTCTCTGAACACTGTGGGGTGCCACCGGCCATGAGGAAACACCACTGGCCATGGTAAAGTGGTCATCGACCATCTATTGAGCTCTCGGCCACCAATTCATGGCTGGCCGGCACTAAGAATGGTCGGTCGGCCATCTATGCCTGCAAGATCCTGTTTTGACAGCGGCAGAGGACAAGACAAGGCATGGCAATACATTTCAAAGCAATGTTTACACCCCCACACCCCTTATAATGTTTATGATTCAAAGGGGTATGGTGTTCGGTTCTCGGACCACCAATCGCGCATTTCGATGTGTGATGGCCCAAGAAACCAAGTGTGCCATTTCAATGTGGAATGAAATGCACATAAACAAACAATAGGCCCAACCTCTATCACTTGATCAAGAGACAAGGCATGCGTGCTCAATGCAATGCAACCTAAGTATGTGAGCTAAGTATGCAACATGAGAATGCCAACAAGCATGCAAACATGCAAACATGTAACAAGTGTGCAAGCTATCAAGCATGCAAAATGCAATGCCAACATGCAAATATGCAAAACATGTAACATGTTAAGCAACCAAAACAAAGAGAAGAATGCATGCCAAATGCAATGTGATTCAAGCATGCAACACATGTGATAGGTCAAGTATGTAACAACACACAAGGCGAGCATGCAACAATATGCAAAGGATGGTCTTAAACTAGTTTAGGCAGCTCTCTAACAAGCCCAAAAAAGCGGCCAAACGCTATGGAAATGAGGGCCAAAACACATACAAACATGCATGCACATATGGTCCAACATTCAAGCATAAAGAAGCAACTTTTAAGCACACTTAAAAAGAAACAAATATGGACAAATGGCATGCATAGCAAGCTCTGAAAATACATGTTCAGGATGGTGCCAAACCAACTAAACAAGACAAGCAAAGCATGCAATTATGTCCAAAACCTAAGTCTCGCCAAAGAGGTATTGAACTACACTTAGCAAAACCAAACATGGCATGATTTGAACAACCAAAATCAGAGTTTTAGCATGTTAAAACAAAGTCAAAAACACATTGACATGGCATCCTAGAGGCCTAAACATGATGGCATACGCAATGACACTTTCATGGAGCATGAAACACAAACTCTTTAAGGCTTTAAAGTAACATCAAAAGCAAGCATACAAGCATACCACAAGGACTGAAATGATGCCATAAGTGGTGCCAAACCACTGAAACAAGCCAAGCAATGCATGCTCAACACTCACACACCCAAGGCTAACAAGCCAAAATGCAAGGTGGCTATACAAAGCATGTCATGGATGGCCAAAACAACCACAAACAGACCTTAAGCATACTAAAACATGCATAAAAGCTTCATAAAGCTAGGCCAAAATCATGCTAAAAACAAGGCTCAAAGTGTAAAGCGTGTTAAGGCAATTTCATGGCATTACAAGACAAGTACGCAAGGCATGCATGGTGTGTCTAAACTAATTAAAAATAGTGCTATATCATGGCAAAACAAAGCCTAATATGCACTAAGATGAAGCTAAAGCAAGCTAGGCATACAAGCTACAACACAAGCCACTTGTGTGAGCATCAAAGACAACATGGAGAGGGGATGACCCTCTCCCATTTAGGACCTCAAAACCACCTCTCCACCACTAAAAATCCTCTGGATTTCAGTGGTAGAGAGGTCATGCAAAGACCACAACAATGGCCAAAATAGATGGCCTTAAACAAGGCCTAACAAGGCCTTGGAGGGGGGAGACAACCCCAAACCTCAAAGAGACCTTAAAAAAAGTTCTAAAACTAACAAAATCAGAACTTTTATATATTATACACTAAGCTCAAAAACAGATGCAAGATAGGTTAAAAGCTAGTGCAAGAATGGGGAATAAAGGAGATAGGTTCTTACCCTTGAAGAACACTCCAAGAACACCAACCTCAGACCTCCCTTTGGATCAAAATCAGCTCAAAAACCTTGAAACCAGTCCCTCAACACCTCCACAACCGGAGTATGGTGTAATACTAGGTGCCTTAGTGCAAAACTAAGAACAAAACACCCTTTTGGAACACCAAACACACACAACTATATAGAGAGATATAGAGATATATCTATATATGCCCTAATCTCAGAGTTGTTCAACCTCTGCAAAGGAGAAGCAAGGCTTCCTTATATAGAGGAAGACAAAGACCCAAGCTTCTTAAAGAAGCAAAAGCAAAAGGGTCAAGGGGGGGTTCAAGCTTCTAAGGGAAGCTAACCCAAAGGTCCAAGCTTCTTGAGGAAGCTAAGACAAAGGTCCAAGCTTCCTCAAGAAGCTTGAGCAAAGGGTGCAAGCTTCTCCAAGAAGCTTGGGTCAAAAGGGTGCAAAGGGTGCAAGTCCTCCATACACGTGTATGGAGGACAAGTCTGTGCACTCCAACTGGCACAGCTGACATGCACCATGCCTGAAAAAGGCAAAGAGGGGGTATCGGCCAGAGAAGGAGGCAATCGGCCAAATAAATGGCCTGCCATCCACACAAAATGCCGACCGGCCACCACCAATGGCCGATGGAAAGAGAACACGGCCGGTGGCCTCAAGCCAAGGCCGGTGGGTTTCAGGGGTAGCTAACAAGCTACTCTCTACCCTCAGAAGCAAAAACCAACAAGTGTTTGGTCCAACCAAGCACAAGACAGTTAAGTCGAGAGATCTTGAGGCAAGGTGCGTAGCCGAGACCTCCGAGAACTCAAAACGAACACGAACATGGATGATCACCGAGCGTTCAAACGGTGACGTCCAAGTCTTGAGGACGGTCAAAAATGGGGTGTCTACACTCTAGTGCAAAAGTAAGACAAAATCACACTTTAAGGCACAAAACACACACACAAATCAAGAGAGAGGGAGATATAGAGATAAATAGATATATATCTTCTATCTCAAATTTTTGGAACCCTTGAGAAGGGATGAGGGCCTCCCCTCTTATAAAAATCCAAATTCAAAGCTTCCTAAGCAAGCTAATCAAGAGGCAAATCCCTCTATACACGTGTATGGAGGGGCTGAATTGTGCGTGCCAGCTTTGACAGCTGGCATAAAATATCTTCATAAAGCAGATGAACAGGGTTTGACCAAGTGCCGATCGACCAAAAGGAGTGCCGATCGGCCAAAACTTTTGGCCGATGGCAAGAAAACAAGGCCGACGGCTTCAAGCCTTGGCTGATGGGTTGAGAGAATGGCCAAAAAGCCACCCTCTTCCCTCAGAAATAAAAACACAAGTGCTTGGTCCACAACCAAGCACAAAACAGTCAAGTTGAGAGATCTTGAGGCAAGGCGCGCTGCCGAGACCTTCGAGAACTCAAAACGAACACGAGCATGGATAATCATCGAGTGTTCAAAAGATGACATCCAAGTCTTGAGAACGGTCAAAAATAGGGTGTCTACAGTTGCCCCTCTTTGACAGAGCTCGAAAGTCATAACAATGACGGGAGTGAATGTCAAAACCCAGAGACGACCCATTTTCGACAAGGCCGAAGACTTAGACAAGCATACAAGAAGCAAAGATATGTGCCCAAAGGCAAGGGCAAGATGCAAGGAACATGCACGATGCTGAACATAACTTATGATCATGCAAAGAAAGCTGTAACGAAGCAAAACACGCAACAGTTTTAAGTAGGTGAACACAAATCTAACTACATTACATGCAGAAAGGATGTAAGAGAATTATACACTTCTCGCTACGTCTCACACGGAGAATACAATACCGTTCGGTTCGTCTAGTCTCGCCAGCTTCAAATGAATCGTACATACAATATCGTGCCTGCAAAAGGAAGAAACTTAACAGGTACAATATCGTTAGAAACATGCATAACAATGCAATTTAAAACTGCGTGACAACGCAAGTGAGGTGTTCATAATAATGCAGGTAGAACATGCGAGACAATGCAAGATAAGATTTACATAACAATGTAAGTAACAAACGTAACAGCGTAAGTTAAAGATGCGAAACAATGCGAGTGACGAGCGTAACAGCGCAAGTTAAAGGGGTACGTGAAACAACGAAAATTAGATGGGTTTGCAAAACAATGCAAGTTAGATGGGTTGCAAAACAATGCAAGTTAGACATGTTGCAAAACAATGTAAGTTAGATAGGTTGCAAAACAATGCAAGTTAGATAGGGAGTGCAAGACAATAAACAAGTTAGATAGGTTGCAAAACAATGCAAGTTAGATAGGGAGTGCAAGACAATGCACAAGTTAGTAAGGGTGCAAGACAATGCACAAGTTAGAGGGGGTGTGCAAAACAATGCACAAGTTAGTAAGGGTGCAAGACAATGCACAAGTTAGAGGGGGAGTGCAAAACAATGCACAAGTTAGTAGGGGGTGCAAGACAATGCACATAACGAGCAAGACAATGCCAGCTATAAGGAGGTGCAAGACAATGTACATAACAAGCAAGACAATGCCAGTTATAAAGGAGGTGCAAGACAATGCAAATAACGAGCAAGACAATGCAAGTTATACGAAAATGCAAGACAATGCGAAAGAGGCGTGCACGACAATGCGAGGTAAGGAAATGCGTGACAATGCAAATGACGTGCGAGACAACGCATGCATGACAATGCAAATAAGATGTGCATGCCAATGCAAATGAAGAAATGCATGACAATGCAAATGAGATGTGCATGACAATGCAGATGAGGAAATGCATGACAATGCAGATGAGGTATGCATGACAATGCAAATGACGTGTTCATGACAATGCATGTACTAAAATGCATGACAATGTAGATGAGATGTGCATGACAATGTAGATGAGGAAATGCATGACAATGCAGATGAGGTGTGCATGACAATGCATGTACTGAAATGCATGACAATGCAAATGGCGTGTGTATGACAATGCAGATGAGGAAATGCATGACAATGCAGATGAGGTGTGCATGACAATGCATGTACTAAAATGCATGGCAATACAAATGACATGTGCATGACAATGCAGATGAGGAAATGCATGACAATGCAAATGAGGTGTGCATGACAATGCATGTACTGAAATGCATGACAATGCAAATGAGATGTGCATGACAATGCAGATGAGGAAATGCATGACAATGCAGATGAGGTGTGCATGACAATGCATGTACTAAAATGCATGACAATGCGTGTAACATAATAAGATGTATGATGATGCAAATGAGATATGCGAAACAATGCGGATGGAGGGGCGCAAGACAATGCGACCTAAGGGATGTGCATGACAATGCAAGCCTGGCGTGCACAACAGCGCATAAGAGATGTGCATAACAATGCAAGCGTGGTATGCGCTACAATGCGTAAGAGATGTGCATAACAATGCAAGCATGGTATGTGCTACAACGCATAAGAGAGGTACATAACAATGCAAGCATGGAATGCGCTACAATGCATATAGTACGTGCATAACGATGCAAGCATGGTATGTGCTACAACGCATAAGAGAGGTGCATAACAATGCAAGAGCGAAATGACATATAACTAATGCGCGCTCATTATAAACATGAAAAAACGTTGTAATGCAACATATTTAAAGCAATTTCTGAATCTCGTAAGAGACAAAAGGATACGGAAAATGATACTCCTTGCACGTATCAAGTGCCGCACTCGTAAGGCACGATTCGAGGTCAACACAAAGGCTAGTTGAGCTTCAAAAGTCTACTTTCTTGCTCTGTCTTAAGAAATGAAGGTCCCAAACCACATAACTGACCCAAACAAGGGTGTTGGAGGTGCATCGACCACAAGGAAAGTCCATCGACCACCCATCGGCCACAAAATGATCTCATCGGCCAAACATTTAGCCGATCGGCCAAAAATGGCAGTTTCGGGGCAGATTTGTCTTTTGGCCTCGGGTCTTTAAATATAAGGTTCCAAACCTTATATTTTCACTTCACCCTAGCTCGAAAATCCTTCCTCTCTCTCCCTAGGTGATTTTCCTTCCTTCGATCCATGTTTTTCTCCCGTTTTAGAGCCTTTTTCGTCGTTCGATTCGCGAAATCCTTCTCGTTTCGCACACTTTGAACCAATCGAAATTCGTTTTCGGTGTCCCCTTCTTGGTTTCCACCACTTGGGGTTTGTTTCCCCCGAGTTATACCTCGATCTTCGTGCCTTTTCCACACTCTGACCTTTTCTCCCATTTTTCAACCTCTCGGGGTTGACTTTTGGGTTGACTTTTTGCATTCTCACCCATTTTTCACACTTTCGGCCATTTTTGTACTCTTCTTGAGATGGCAGACGACATTCCACGGGGTGGGGTTCCCCCAGAGATGGACGTGTACCCTGAGGTCAAGCTCCTACCTTTTCGCATTCGACCATTCGATCTGGCGACCTACAGGCCAGCGATATACGTGTTGCCTCCCGACGGCATCCGCCACTTCAGGAGCTATGCGTGGGGTGCGCCACTGGAGCTTTTGCTGCGCGAGCCAGAGTCACATCTATCCTACGACGCTTCTGAGGTACGCTCTTCCCCTCTGTCTCATTTTCTACAATGTGGAACATATAACTGCGATAGTCAATACTGTTGTTTAACTGCTCAACCCAGATACGCTGATATATCATATGCTGTAGTTCGTCGTGAGCACACTCAGACCCAATATCTGTGTACACTTGAACACATGCACACACACTGCATTGCCAATTGAACAACCCAAACACACTGATACATCATATGCTATAGTTCGTCGTGAGCACTCCCGTACCTGTATAAATTGGAACACATGCACACACACTGCATTTTATCAATTTTGAACGCATCCAAACACTATATTTCTAACATTGCTTCGCAACTGTTTGTCTTTGAACACTGGGAGATTCCTATGCCTTCCTGGGGTATGGGAATACCATCGCCCGGGATTGGTACATGGAGTTGCCGGATGCAGTTCGTCATATTGTTGATCGGGCTGGCTTCGGCATTTTCTGCAGGGGACTCTCGTGCCTCACTGCGAGTAGGCCTCTTCTGGGCGCACTAGTGGAGAGATGATGAGACACCACCGACTCCTTCCACCTTTCTGCTACTGGAGAGATGATGATGACTCCCTTTGACTTCTCCATGCTCACAGGCATCGGAGTAGGGGGTGATCCGATCCCCTTCGATACTGATATGGACGAGTGGGACGCCGCACAGATTTACTTGCTTGGCGCTTAGCCTTCTCTTTTCCGTCCAGGGCTTGTGAGGTACTCTTGGTTTGAGGACCATTTTAGGATTCAGGAGCCCACGACTCGGGAGGAGGTGGAGCAGTATGCTCGCGGCTTCATCATGTTCCTGCTGGGGACCACACTCTTCGCGCGACTGGGCGAACACCGTCGCCCTTTACTTGCTGAGCGCACTTGTGGATATGACACGGATCCAGCGTTATGATTGGGGTGGCGCAGGCTTGGCCACTCTCTATTGATATATGAGCTCATCTTCTCGCCATAGCAGACAGTTGCTTGGAGGCTACTGGCGAGCCTGGGAGGTACACCTTCCCTTTCTGTCTTTTCAATTCTATTTTACATTATCTGTACACCACACATACTACACACATGCAATCTACTTTACACAGGCTGTACAATGCACACGCTGCACAACACACTACACACATTCTCTGATTTCTGCTTTATCCACATTCTGCTTTATCTAATATGCATACTCATATCTACCCTGTTGCACTATACAGTTGTAGGTGTATGCCTACTTTCCGAGGCTTGCCCCAGTGCCAGACGTGGAGACGCCCCCCATGGTTCCATTTTCCCACCGCTTTGATGTGAGATGCGAGCGGAGGCCACAGGAGTCCTTCATGTTCTTCCGCTGATATTTCAACACCATTACCGCCGCAGAGGTATTTCAAACTTTACAGTTCATTTAAGCTTCGCTTTACATTATACTTTCAACAGTAGATAACAAACTGTATATCATTTGCAGATCACCTGGCAGCCCTGGGCGATGTTGCCCGATACAGTGAGAGATGGATACATGGGTGTCCGGGAGACTGCCCGGTTCAGGATTCTGCTAGAGGGCCCGGTCTGTCGGGCATGGTATTTCGGGGAGCACTTCTTGCGGTAGACCTTGGGCTTGCCAGAGCAAACAGTTCCAGCACCTCCTCCTACCTATACGAGGCACACCGAGGGGTACACTCCAGAGGAGATGATAGATTTCACTATTGGGTGGGACTCTGACCCCTTTAGAGATGAGGGCGACTACACCGAGTTTATCCAGGCTTATCTCATGCGACCTTTGACCGGTGTTCGCTGAGTCGAGAAAGAGAGGCCTGCGGTGCTAGCAGTAGGGGCAAGAGCATCGAGGGTGACTCGGGCCCGTGAGAGGAGTGGGTCTCAGAGAGGATAGGGACCAGGATGGCCAGAGCTGCCTACGACGATGACATGACGAGGACAGGGTAGGGAGACGTACCAGATACCCATCACTCCTCCTCTAGCTGATCATGAGCTTATCGGAGTCTACGGCTCGACCCTGGTATGTACTACTATACTTTGCATTCCGTACAGTTATTTCATTTCATTTGATATTCCGCAGAATACTAATGACTTCAACACTTTTGCAGGCTTCCGTCAAGTACACTCGTGATGGGGATGCTGCAGCGGAGCATCGACCTGTTGACCATCTACAGTATCCCGGTAAGTTCCTTCAACCGCAGTCTCAAACTTTGCAAAATTTGTTTCATACTGATCTGATATACCACATTATCGATATGGCACCTGATACACAGCACTCACAGCACTGATACACTTGAACTCACATACTGCTCACAGCATTGCTCGCGGCATTCATACGCTGTACTCGAACACTGCTTACAGCATTCATACACTGTACTCACACATTGCTCACATCATTCATACATTGTACTCACACATTGCTCACAACATTCATACACTGTACTCGGACACTGCTCACAGCGTTCATACCCTGCTTTGCGTAGCATAACTGATGTATTTGCCATTTATTCCTTTCAGGCCCCATTCCAGATTCCGGCCGTGGGAGGTGCTCCAGCTGGACCATCTGTACCTGCCTGAGGAGGAGGGGGAGTCAGGCAGAGGATGACTATCCACGGTGGCGAACCTGGCGCACCGTGCGGAGAAGCGATTCACGAGCCCTCCCCGATAATTGGCGAAGGCGGTGTCGCCTGGTGAGGCCGGAGACAGCTCAGACTCTGACTACAGAGCCGGCAGTGGTGATCCTGGACCCTCGTCCAGGAAGAGGATCAGGATGGATTCCCGTGCTCGAGATGATTGATACTGATCCAGACACTTGCTGCTTTTCTTCTTTTTGCTTTGTTCAAACATTTTGTTGCTTCTCTTTTCCTTTTTGCTTTATTTCCCTTTTTTTTGCTAGTAGTTTGAGCACATTATACTGCCTCAGGCAGGTTTTACTTTCTCAAAACTATGTACTTTTTGCAAAAGACATATGATGAAATGAAACAGCTATTTTGTTCAAAAGGTGTTACATTTGTACATTCTGTGCATCGGATTGCATCGCATCGCATTACATAACAATGTAAATGAGATTGAACTTTTGTTTTGAAAACTAAACTCTCGAATTGCAATTAATCAGGTAGTGAACCAACTAACGACAAAACAACTCAATAAACAAAACAAAGACCTTAACAAGCTAACCAAGTGTAAATACAACTCGATAAGCAAAACAAAGACTTAAAGAATATGAAATACAACTCGATAAACAAATGTACATCAACTCGATAAGCAAATATGCGTGACTTTGCAAAATCAACACCGGAAGGCATTAGAAGTGGAACCAATCACAAGTTCTCAGCATGTTAAACACATAGACTACTCATAGAACAAGGGAAAAGGCCATCAGCCAAAGGGAGAGGCCATCGGCCAACATTTTTAGCTGATCGGCCAAAAAGGATGGTCAGTCGGCACTATTTTTGGCCGATTGGCCAAAAATGGCAAGAACCTCCAGAATGTTGACACCTGTCTTTCACTCAACACCTTATCTTCTACAAAGGCCTCAGCTTCGTAGTTTTCCTCATTTCAACACTAATTTGCACCAAATGGAAGAGTTTCTTGTCCAAAATCTCACAAATTGGATTGCCAACTTGGATGGCTCGGAAAAGCTGAATTTTCGGGGCTTCGGCATAAATGCACTATTCACTTTGGGTTGCATCCCACTGCATTTTCCATTCCTTTATGCCGCGGCAAGGTTTTGGAATCCGGTGACACACGTCTTTAGCTTTGGCGAACAAGAGATGTGTCCTACTTTCGAGGATTTCCAAGCTTTAATGGAATCCAAGTGCGATGAAGAAATCTTGCCTCAACTCCGGTTCGGCCATGTCCAAGCCTTAGGAAGGATGTGCGGCCTTACTTTGCACGACGCTCGGTCATTGATTCATGATGGAGAGTTGGACATTCCGAGCTTGGCCTGTCGGTTTTCTGATGCCGGTGATCGTGGCAACCATCATTGGCAGGGTTATCGGCGACACGCGCTTTGCTTATGCATGCTAGCTTACTTTTTGCTTGCCCCAGGCTCGGGAGGGTTTAGCAATCGTTTGATCGAGGTTTCCGAGGGCTTAAGAGAGGGTAAGAGTTGCATTGCCATGACGTTAGCCGAAACATTGATGGGCTTGGACGCTTTTTATCGTCGGGAGACGGCTAAGTTTGCTTGGAGTCCACTACTATTGCAGGTAATGTTTCCCACCCCATCTCACATATGTATTGCTCACATCACTCAGCCCTCAGGCTCATCTTTTTTTTTCTCTCAAAACCCTTTACTCACTTTTTCTCTCAACATACACCTCTCTATTCTTTAATCTCTCATTTTTCATCCCTCCCCAGGTGTGGTTGATGCACAAGTTGAGAGTGGTGGACTCGTGTCCGACATATTCAGCTTGCAGCTATTCCTTCCGATGACGTCTAGTCGATGCTCCGGATGAGAGATTGTGGTACAACTGGATGTGTAGTTTGTCCGCGGACCACATTGCTTGGCGTTGCCTTTGGCTTAACTTGCCGGCAATGAGTTACAGCATGACCCGTCAGCCTGGGATCCAGTTGATTGGCTTGACACACTGCGTGTTCTATTTTCCATTCTAATTCCGGCGCCAGTTCGAACATGATCAAACTTGCCCGGAGGAGGGGATAGAGTACTTTGCTACATTTCCAGTCCGAGGCGCGCAGCTAGCTCGGTATGTCACAGCATGGAGGACGAGAGAGCTTTTAGTCCCTGCTCCTAGTTTCAGCTGCACCCTCGCTGATGAGTGCATAGATTGGCTCAATGAAGAGGCACAGGTAGGGCTCACTTTGGCATCAGAGGCTTCGGCCAGCTCTGGGAGGGGACGCAGGAACACCTGACTATGCCCCGGATTTATTTGCTTTAATCAGAACTTTCAAGTTTTCTTTATGAATGTAATGAAAAGCAATTTCAATTTTGTATTCAAGAGAAAGAGAACTCTGTATTGAAATCAATAAAATTGAAGGTTATGGGTACTGAAAATTTTCCATTTGGTCCAAAAATGGTCTAAGTTGTAAAAAGATTAATTTGATCAAAATCAATTTTTATTAAAACTTTTCAAAACCATTTTCGATATGGATCAGAACTGGACATGCCTAAGATCTGTCACTGAGATGCACAACCCCGGATTCTAGCAACTGGAAAGTTGCCCTTAGTCTAAGTAGCACTGCACCGGAGATCATAACTGCGCTCTTGAATGCTGAATAGACAAAGATGACCAAGGCGATCACATGGACAAAGTTGATTAGGGAAGTGTTTATGGCTGGACTTCAGGATGAAGTTGCCTACGTATCCCAAATATGGGAATCAAGCCTTACGTAGTTCAGCTCAGGTTCACTCGTGTATTAACCCTCACCTTTTACGCTCTAACTTTTGCTAAGGCCGCCCTTTGCGGGTTTTCAACCTTGCGAGCTCAGTTTTTATAATTTCAAATTTTCTGCGCTGTAACTTTTGTCTAGGTCGCCCTTTTGGGTTTTTGGCCTAGCAAGCCTCTTAGGGAAAATATTTCTTCAACTTGTCCATGTTGATCGGTTGGGAGAACTCTAGGCCATCTAGGTCCATTAGAACGACAGCTCCACCTGACCAGATAGACTTGATGATGTAAAGACCAGTCCAATTGGGTCTGAACTTGCCCCTAGGGTCGTGGATGGGAGCTCGGTTGTCTTTGAGCACCAAATCTCCTTCTTTCAAATTCCTGGACTTACTTGTTAAAAGCCCTGGCCATTCTGCGTTGATAACCCTGAACATGGTACAACGCTTTCAGCCTTCGTTCATCAAACAGCATGAGTTCTTCGAACCTGCTCTGCTGTCAATCTGCCTCAGCTATCTGACACTCAGCTAGTACTCGCAAAGGCGGAACTTCAACTTCGATGGGTAGAACGGCCTCCATCCCATAAACCAATGAATACGGAGTCGCCCCAGTAGAAGTTCTAATTGACGTCCGGTAGCCCCACAGAGCAAACGACAACTTATCTGGCCAGTCCCGGTAGGTTTCCACCATCTTCTGCAAAATGTGTTTGATGTTCTTATTGGCGGCCTCAACTGCTCCGTTGATCTGCGGCCGATATGTGGATGACTTATGAAAAGCCACGTTGTATTTGTCCAAGAAAGTTGATCACTTCTTTCTTGAAGTGGGAACCATTATCTGAAATGATCTCATTTGGGACCCCGTAGCAACAAATGATGTTGTTCCTGATGAACTTTGCAACATGCGAAGCCTTCAACACCGCATAAGATTGGGCGTCAACCTACTTTGTGAAATAGTCTATCGCGACCAGAATAAACTCATGCCCATTGGACCCCTTCAGACTAACAGCCCCGATCACATTAATCCCCCAGATTGAAAATGGCCATGGCGAACTCATGTTGTACAGCTTCGACGGCGGAATGTTCATGCGGTTTGCATGGATCTGACATTTGTGGCATCGCTGGACAAAACCAATACAATCCTTCTCCATGGTGGACCAGTAATAACCCTGTCTAAGGATTTTCTGGGCTAGCATCACCCCGTTCATGTGCGCTTCGCACTCTCCCCCATGGATGGCCTTCATTAGGCGTTTTGACTCTTCAGCATCAACACACAGCTTATGCATTCCCAGATGACCTCTTTTGTACAGTTTACCCCTGTAGATGATGAACTGAGCGACCATTCTTCTAATTGCCCTCTTATCTTTGGCATTTGCCCCTGGTGGATACGCCTCTTTCTCCAAGAAGTTCCAAACATCGTAATACCAGGGATTCTCATCTTGAACCTCATCTATGGCAGCAATCTGCTCGTAGGCCGGCATAAACTTCTGGTCAATGATGATCGGACGCATCTGAACTCCAAAAAGGATGTCTATCATAGAGGATAGAGTTGCTAGTGAATCTGCGAACCTGTTGTTCTCTCTTAACAGATGGGCGAAGTTTAGCTTCTCAAATCGAGGAATCAACAAGTCCAAGGTCTGGTGGCATATTCTCATATTTTCTTCTTTGACTTTCCAATCTCCTTTAGCTTGAGATACAACAAGATTCGAGTCCCCGATGACGTCCAACCATTTTGCCTCTAGTTCTAGGGCTGCTTCTAAACTGGCAATACATGCCTCATACTCTGCCTCATTGTTCGAGACTTTGAACCAGAGTTTGAATGCTAGAGGGATACGGGAATTGTCGGGTGCTATTAGCAACACTCCTATCTCATACCCATATTGGTTTGACACTCCATCAAAGTACATCGTCCAAGTTTCGTCTTCGACATGCAAAATGGCCTCGTCTAGGAATAGGTACTCAACTGCTTCATCTCTTTCCACAGGGTGATCGGCTAGGAACTCTGCTACCGCTCTCCCCTTTACTGACTTGCGCGTCACATACTTCAGATCAAATTTAGAAAGCAGAAGCAACCAATGAGCTAGCCTACCCGTAAGCGCCGGTTTCTCGAAGAGATATTTGATGGGATCTAATCTTGAAACCAGTATTACAGAGTGAACTAACAAGTAGTGTTGTAGCTTCCTGGTAGCCTATACCAAGGCCAGACAAGCCTTCTCGAGCGGAGTGTAGCGGGTCTCGTAACCCAGCATCTTCTTGCTCAGATAGTAGATAGCTCTCTCCACTTTGTCCTCAGACTCTTGTGCCAAAGATGCTGACCCATTGTAGTTTCGATCCGAAAGATACAAAATCAACGGTTTCCCCAGCTCAGGCAGTGACAACACGGGTGGGTTCTGTAAGTATTGCTTGATCTGTTCAAAAGCAGCTCGGCATTGGCCGTTCCATTGGAACTTCGTTCCTTTCTTCAGGAGACCAAAGAGTGGTTCACAAGTCAAGGTTATTTTAGCAATAAACCGTCTTATGAATTGCACTTTACCTATAAAGCCTCGCACCTCCTTTTCAGTCCTTGGTGGTGGCATTTCTAAGATGGCCTTGATTTTGGAAGGGTCGACTTCGATACCTCTCCGTGTAATCAAGAACCCCAGCATTTTCCCTGCTGTAACACCAAATGTACATTTCTGAGGATTCAGCCGCAACCGAAACTCTCTGATCCGTTGAAAGAACTTTTGCAAGGCGGTGTAGTGGCCTTCTCTTTCTTTGGACTTGACAATCATGTCATCCACGTACACCTCAACCTCTTTGTGGATCATGTCGTGCAATATTGTGGTCACAACCCGTTGATATGTAGCCCCAGCATTCTTCAACCCAAACGGCATCACCCTATAACAATAGGTCCCCCACGGGGTGGTAAAAGCAGTCTTCTCCCAGTCTTCGGGTGCCATTACAATCTGGTTGTAGCCTGAAAAGCCATCCATGAATGAGAGCAATGCATGCCCCGCAGTAAAATCCACTAACTCGTCGATATGCGGCAGAGGAAAGTCATCCTTCGGACTGGCTTTGTTTAAATCTCTAAAATCCACACATACCCGGATTCTACCATCCTTCTTCAGCACTGAACGATGTTGGCCAACAAAGTTGGGTATTCAGATACCAGCAGGAACCCTGTGTCAATTTGTTTGGTGACCTCTTCTTTGATCTTGATAGCCCAGTCTGGGCGGATCCTTCTAAGTTTCTGTTTAACAGGTCGGGCCTCTGGGTCAAGAGGGATCCGGTGCTGTACAATCTCAAGATCGATTCCAGGCATGTCTTCGTAGGACCATGCGAAAACATCTTTAAAATCTTTTAATAAAGCGACTAAGCGCTCGCGCTCCTCCGAAGACAACGTGGACCCGATCTGGACCAGCCGCGGGTCCTTTTCAATACCAATGTTAATTTGGGTGATTTCATCAACCAGTGCTTTTACAAACCTCTCCTGCTCTGGTTCTAGCCAATATTTCAAAACCAGAGGAATTTCTTCCTCGTCGTTTTCATCGAAGTTTTGAAAGTCTGAATTAATGCAATAAATCAAGGGTACAGAAAAGCAATTGAAGGCCACAGCCGCACAATTCTCATTAAGCACTTCATCCAGTCCATCTGATTCCTCTGTTACAACAGACTCAAAAGAGAAAAAAAAGACGACCTAGACAAGACTGTGGCATCCGGGTTGTCACCCCCAGGAATACTGGACTCAGACTCAAACAAGCTGGAACCTGATTCTGACTCTACAGACTCGGTGGAATCAGATTCCGACTCACTACCTGATCCGGTGCTGCTCGATAAAAATCCCTCCTCGTACTGCCAGACGAGGGAGGGTGCAATGGATGCATCCAAAATACTTAAAGATAGGCTCGCAGCCGTTTCATTTCCAATCATAGACACTGAGAGATTATCCCCTAAGCACTCATGTACAATCGGAGGATCTGATAGTAGACAGGCCAGTGCTACCCCCATTTCAAACTCGGTGCTCCCGGAATCCACTTCCTTACACTTCCCAACCTCAGTTGATGGGTCTGTCTGCTCCTCGACAACATCATTCCCGAACAACTTCAAGTCGAAGAAGATCTCAAATCCCGACAGGCGCCTCTACTCTGCTTTCAACCATGGCTCTGGGAAGCCACAGAATGGAAAGTCTTCCCCCTCCCGGATGAAGCGTCCGTTCAGGGTGCCCTAAATAGGCCGATGCATCAAATCAAAATGCCTCCCGGTCTGCTTGGCTCTGGCTCTCCCAACCATTTCTTTACCTTTTCTCACCCAGTCCTCTCTGGTGGGCAGATAACCCAAGCCAAAGGCATGCGGGTTGTGCGGCACTTCGGCCGATATTGCAATGCCGTTTTGGCCACTTTTTCCTAGTCCCATCCCAGGGATGTGCTGGAGCTTGTTCATAAGGTACACTGATTGTGCGCTGACATACAATTCATCAACAGCCAAAATGCTTTGAACGACCTGGGCCTTGACTAGGGTAAATCCTGATAGGAAAACATCCTCTGTGCCATGCTCGATTTTCAAAACCGGTGTAGACACCTCTGGCGGTGGATGAATCGACGAATTCCCAAAAACTATGGCCACCCATTTCCCGTGGGAGTATTTCAACATCTGATGCAGGGTGGAAGAGACTGCCTTTACCTGGTGCAGGCACGGTCGCCCTAAGAGTAGATTAAAGGTTGCGGGAACATCCAAGACATGAAAGTCAATCTCGTGCTGTCCTGGACCAACCTTGGTTTGAATTTGCACAGTCCCCATCACTTCTCTGCTAGTATTGTCATACGCCCGTATTACTTGGGCAGTTGGCACAAAGTCTGCGGGCTTCAACCTGATTGCATATGCTGTCCTTGACGGGCATATGTTAATAGCAGATCCTGTATTGACAAGAACTACTGGTATCCATTTGTTTCTACATTCCATAGAGACGTAGAGAGGTTTGTTATGGTTTGCGCCTTCAGGCGGTAGTTCTTTGTCAAAAAATGTCAACGTCGGGGAAGCTCCTCTCGGAAAGACCAGTCCTACCAGTTGCTCAGGCGTGGTATCTATTGAAAGTTTGGCTTTGTCCATTGCAGAAAGGACAACCTGTCTATGTATTCTTGAAGCCATAAGCAGTCCCCAAATGGAGATGCCTGCCTGTATCTTCTTCAACTGCTTTAGCACAGCCTCCTTTTCGAGCAACATATCCTTTTGCTTCTCCGCCTCCCTGTTGTAGACACCCCATTTTTGACCGTCCTCAGGACTTGGACGTCACCGTTTGAACACACGGTGATCATCCATGTTTGTGTTCGTCTTGAGTTCTCGGAGGTTTCGTTCGCGTGCCTTGCCTCAAGACCTCTCGACTTGTTTGCTTTGTGCTTAGTTATGCACCAAACACTTGTGTTTTTTGCTTCTGAGGGCAGGGAATGGCTTGTTGGCCATCCCCACACCTCACCGGCCATGGCATGATGCCATCGGCCTTGTTTCCTTGCCATCGGCCAAAAGTTTTGGCCGGTCGGCACCTTTTGTGGTCAGTCGGCCACCTTTGTTAGTCAATTGGCCATTTATGTTGGTCGACCCCTTTCCATATGCTTTTGGCAGATATTTTATGCCAGCTGTAACAACTGGCATCCATAATACACCCCCTCCATACACATGTGTGGAGGGATTTGTCTCTTGCTTAGCATGTTTTGGAAGCTTTGCAAGATTGAAATTCTATAAAGAGGGAGCTTCTCCTCCCTTCTCAAGGGTTCCAGAGGTTGAGAGAATTAGGGTTAGAGAGTGAGATACAACTTTGTATCTATATTCCCCTATTTGATCCCATTTTGTGTGTATAAGGTTGTTTTGTTCACATTTTTGCACACAAACACCTAGCATTACACCACCCTCTTGGAGCTGAGGTCCTTGGAGGTTGATTTTGGTGTTCTTGGGTTGCTTTGAACTCAAAAAATCTGCTGGACCATTGTTCTTGAAGAAGGTTTACAAGGGTGAGTGTTCTAGCTTTAGTTTCCCCATTTTTGCACAAGCTTTTTTCCTACCTTGCATCTATTTTTAAGCTTCGACTATTACAGATAAAAGTTCTGATTTTTTGTGCTTTAGAATTTTGTTTAAGGTTGCTTTGAGGTTTGGGGTTGTCTCCTCCCTCCAAGGCCTTGTTAGGCCTTGTTAGGCCTTGTCTTTGCATGACCTGTCTACCATTGAAATCCAGAGGATTTTTAGTGGTGGAGAGGTGGTTTTGAGGTCCTAAATAGGAGAGGGGTCATCCCCTCTCCTTGTTGTCTTTGATGCTTGCACAAATGGCTTGTGTTGTAGCTTGTATGCCTAGCTTGCTTTAGCTTCGTTCTAGTAGGTATTAGGCTTTTTTTTGACATGTTATACCTCTGTTTCAAGTTGGTTTAGACATGCCATGTATGCTTCGTACACTTGTCTTGTAATCCCATGTTTTAGCCTTAACATGCATCATGTTGTAACATGTGTTTTTAGCATGATTTTGGCTCAACTCCTTGGAGATTTTAGGCTTGTTGTAGCATGCTTAAGCTCTATTTTTAATTGTTTTGGTTATGCTTGCATTATTTTGTATAGCCACCATGCAATCCTAGCTTGTATGCTTTACGTGTTCAAGTTGCTAGCATGCTCTATTTGAATCATTTCAGTGGTTTGGCATCACTTCTAATGTCATTTCAGTCCATATGGTATGCTTGTATGCTTGCATTTATAACTCCTTTAATGTTTTAAAGAGTTAGTGTTGTATGCCTCATGGATGTGTCATTGCGTATGCCAACATGGTTGGGTATTTGGGATGACATCTAAGTGGGTTTTTGGGCTCATTTTAGCATGTCATATCTCTGATTTTGGTTTCTTAATTTATGCCATGCTTGGTTATATTAGGTGTAGTATAATGCCTTTTCTATGGCCTTGTATGCCTCATGATTTTGCCTCTTCGATTTAGCTTGTTTTGGCTTTGATCATTGCATGTTTTAGGCTTACTTTTCCATGCTTTGGGACTGTTTTGGGTCATATGTGCCATATGCCCTTTGTTTTGCATAGTTTTGGTTCAAGTCCTTTGCCTAGTTTTTAAGCCTCAAGCCTTAATCATGCATGCTTGGCTTATTCATGTGATTTGGCATCACTCTTAGCACCATTTCAGAGCATGTAATGTTGTCACATTTGCATGCCTTTCTTTCCCTTTAAATGTGCTTGAAAGTTGCCCTTTAATGCTTAAGTGTTAGGCCTTTACATGTGTATGTTTGTATGTGGTTGTGTCCTTCATTCCATAGCATAATGGCAACTATTTTGGACCTATTAGAGAGCCGTCCATCTTGGTGTAAGCCCATCCTTTGTGTGTTGTTGCATGCTTGCTTTGTATGTTGTTGCATACTTGGTCCATTGCATATCGTTGTATGCTTAAGTTGCATTTTGCATGCTTGTTAGCTTGCATTTTTTCATGTGTTTGATATGTTGTCGTATGCTTGCATGTTTGCATGCTTGTTCACATGCTCATATTGCGTTAGTTTGCTTGCATGTCTAGGTTGCATAGCATTGTGTACGCTTGCATCCCTCGCTTCTTGATAAACCATGATAGAGGTTGGAGGTCCTTCATTCGTTTTGTGTGCATCTCATTTGACATTAAAATGCACACTTGACCTTTTGGACCATCATGCATTGAAATGCGTGATTGATGGTTCGAGGGTCGAGAACCATACTCCTTTGAGTCTTAAACATGATAAGGAGGGTGGTCGTGCAAACATTGCTTTGAAAATGCATTGCCATGCCTTGTTTGTCCTCTGCTGCAGCAAAACAGGTTTCTGTAGGAATAGATGGCCGGTCGACCATCTTTATTGCCAGTCGGCTACAAATGTTTGGCCGAGGGCATCATTTTTGGTCGATTACTAGTTTCCCATGGCCGATGGTGTTTCCTCTTGGTCGGTGACCTCCTACAATGTTCAGGGAGAAGTTCAGAAGCAACCTTGAGACTTGTGCAGTCTTCAGAGGTGCAGAGCAGTGTAAACAGAGGTAGCATGAGCATGGCGATGGATTTTCCGAGTGAAGCCGACGATGCATGCATTCGTCCCTCTTCCCGAGGTTGTTTTACTGCTTTCAGTAGTTTAATTAATTCATTTAATTAGTTAAGTGTTGTGTAATAATTAATTAGCTTGTTAGTTAGTTAATTTGTATTATTCTTTCGGTCCCTCCGAGAGAGGGCAAATTGTGTAATAAGCATGCGTGTATGTGATGCATGTCTTCCAACCCCACGTCTTTCTCCCCTTTACTTATCTGCTTACGGTGGTTAGTTCTAGGGCACGTTTCAATTAGCATCTATATGCTATGTATGTTTGCATTCATTCATTCATTTGTATTGCATGCACTAGGCTCGATGCATCATGCTAACTGCATTGTATTTCAATTTCAATTTGAATATATGTATCATGTTGCATTTCAAATGACATCTTAGAATAGCCGAGTCTATTTCTAGTTGCATTTTGCATGTGTTGCATTAGCCGTCTTAACATCAATTAGGATCATGCATTTGATTACAAACTAGTTTCTGTTTTGGCTTGGAGTACTAGGTAAGCATTTATGCTTTAGCACCCTTGCATGTGTTTAAGTGTTGCCATGATAGCATGCTTGCCATGAGACTATGTGCTTATGTGTTATAACTGCCTGAATGCCTGTAGGTGAAAGTTGGGTTGTTTGAATTGAAATAATTCATCGAAATCCATGTTTTAGCCTACTTGCGGGTAGCAAAATTCGAAACCATTTCCAAACAAGTGGATATGGGATGCTTGGTTCCAAATTAGGCGATCTAGTCTATACTTGTGTGCTGTGTGCATCACATAGTAATTCTAGGCTAATAACCGGAATAAGAGCACATAATGTTTTCAAAACTCGATATCATGGTTAGTAGAGGCCGATCTTTGATCGGGAGAGCGGGGGTGCTCATAGATGACCTTCCCCAATCGTACCCAAGTTCCCGAGCCAAGGCAACTTTGGTGATGATGGACACGCGGCCTTAGGCACGAGTCAGGGTATCCTAAATTCCCTCAAAATAAAATATTTAGGTGGCGACTCTGTATCTGGTAAAGCAGTCCATGTTTGGCACTTCTTTCTAAAAATCTGTTTTTCAAAACGATTTGCCGGATTTGGACTCTTTGATGTTTCATCGGTCTTGCATTGCACTCTGCGAGATTAGATATGGGACCGTGACATTGAGTCCTGAACTGTAGTGAGCCCAAATGAACAAAACGGGATTTTTTCTCCCGGGACGTTCGGGGACGTCTACAGTTTCTGGCGACTCTATTGGGGACTTAGAGAACTTGACTCGAACTCATGATATCTTGTTTTGATTGCACTTATGTGTTTCTTTGCATTGCATGTGCATTAGTGCGCCTAGGACACAGTGTTTGCCGTCTGCTATTCCTGAACAGTTTGCCGGAGGCTTGCTTTGAGAAGCGTGCCACAGGGGCTTTGGCTTTTCTGGTTCTCTCAGAATCTTCAATCCTTTCCCACTCAAACTGCTTCAGTATAGCCTGCTGTTCAGTTTCTTCTATTCCTAAACTGCCCATAACCTGAGCAAAATTCTTAACACCGGTGCTCTCCGGCGATGCACTCTGCTCTTCGGCCCTTCCGGCCACTGTTGATGTCTCTGTCCCGGATGGACCCTGTTCTAGCTGAGGTTGTTCAACAACATCCGACTGGTTGTCAAGCCACCCGGTAGACTCTGCTGCCCCTTCTTGACCAAAACAGTTGACGGTCGCATCTCCTAAGTCCTGTTCGTTGAAGAATTGAAAGTTAGCAATGTCCTCTGCTAGTTCTGCCAGGTCATCTAGCCCCTGATTAAGTCCATCTTCCCGTACTACACAAATCTCTGCCCCCAATGGCAATTTCACTCTTGGCTTAACCTGGCCTGCTGATATAATGTAACCGTTCGGGTTGTTCATGAAGCTCGCAGACTGCTCAGGCTTTGTATCATCAATCTCATCTGCCTCCACAGTTGATCCACTTCTATCTTCGATAGCCACCACCACTATCTTAGGCTGGGTTTGGGAGATGTCCAATACGCACAAGTTAGTGCTGCCAAGAATGAACACCTCCGGCTTGGATAGGTGAGAAGAGGTGATATATACGCTAGGGTCGTATGACACAACCCCAGTTTGGATCAAATTGATGCGTTTGGGAGGTGGAGCTTGGTTATGTGGTGGGAGAGGGTTGGTTGTGACATTCGGTTTCTCTGGAGGCATGATCACCCTATTGTCAATGAGATCCTGAATCTCATGACGCAATCTAAAGCACTGGTCGGTGTCGTGACCATGACGTTGGTGAAAGGCGCAGTACTTGGCCAGGTTATGGGAAGTTGGGAGTTTATCTGGCAGTGGTCGCGGCTCTAGGGGCTTCAAGTGCCCTTTCTTGATCAAAACCCCTAGAGCTTTGGACAGGGGCATGTATGGTGGAGTGAAGGTTCTTTGGCCTCAGGGAGAATACTTGGTTGTTTGCGAGCTACTTCCGGACGCGCCGGTAAATGGTGTAGTTGCAAGGGTTCTCAGGGTGGTGGTGGTGGTGGTGGTGATGACCATTCCTACATCTGAAGATTTGGTAGCTGCAACGCTGGTTGTGCCTGCATTTGTACTACGGTTGAATGCCCTCTTAGGCTGCTCTCTGTCTTGGTCAATCAGACCTCATTTCATTGCATCCTCGATTTGCACCCCAATCTCATGAAGATATGCAAAGGTTTGGAGAGGGAGAACGATCATCTTCTACATAAGCTTGGGCTGGAGGTTGCGCACAACCATCCGAATCTGATCTTTGTCAACAGGCCTGATGGTCATTATCGAGGCCTTGGCCCTCCACCGGGTCACAAAATCGGAAAAACTCTCCTTTAGGTCCTGCCTAGTTGTCTCGAGATCACGAGTTGTGACCTCGATCTGTGTATTGTAGGAGTATTGAGCTATGAAGGCCTCAGCCATCTCCTCCCAATTTCTCTTAACAGAGTCTTCCAATTTTGCATACCAGATAGCTGCTACACCCAACAGGGTCCGGCCGAACAAAGAAAGCTTCTGCAATCTGGAAAGGCCCATCGGCCTCAGTATATCCGAAGACAGCCGCAAATGCACCATAGCATCTCCAGACCCATCGAAACGGTCTATGTGCGGCATCTTAAATCGGTCCGGCAGCGTCACGGTTGAGTCGATATACCCATCCTTTATATCCGAGATGGACTTCACACCCTGGGACTTTTTGAACAGCTTTTCAAGCTTCCTCACTTTTAACGCTGTGGGGTCGACCTCGATCTCAAAGGGAGAATCCGACAGGTTAATAGGTGTGGGTGCCTTGGACAGTTGGGGTAGGATTGGAGGCAGAGCTGGCCCTGTTGGAATGTCCATATCTTCCTGAGCATTTGCTGTTTCCCCGAGTATTGGAACTCTTGGTGGGAGAGGAGCTTGGTGTGAAGCAGAGGCTCCAGTTTGCTGCTGTAGCCTGGCAATTAACTTTGCCTGTTGAGCCATGACCTCAGCCTGTTGCTTGGAAAATTCTGCTTGACAGGCAGCATCCTGCTGCATGGTTCTCATAATTTCCTGGAGCTGACGCATCATCTCCTCCATTCCTGCCATATTGTACTGATCTATCTGAACAACTGGTATGTCTCCCTCTGAGAAACTAAGACCTCACCGATCGTTTCTTGATGGGGTAAACCATCGATCTGGCGACATTTGCCGATATACATCGCGCTTTCTAACCTCCATCTGGTAACCGGGGATAAAGAAAGGAACACTGCTTGTCCGTCTATCAGATCCCTAGATCGATTAAATCTACGACCTCGAACCCAGAGTGCTCGGGGGATATCTACCTGGTCGGATGCAATAGTGCTAAACTACCTTGCAAAAAGATAAATAAAGCATAATAAGGAAATAACGAACAGAAAAACGGACAGCATAACAGCTTAAATAAAGACAACACACAGTTGGCAAACACAAGCTGAATGAACCGTTCTCAACCATTGATCACTGTTCCCAAAATCACTACCCCAAATTTGAATTTGATACCTGCAGATATAACTGATCCTCAAATACTAATGCCCGCAAGCCTGATACTCAGACTTGCAAACTGATACGTGCATTCTTGTAGAGACACACTCTAAAAGCACATAACAAGCAAGTGAGAATCAAAACACCCCTATGTTAGCGTAGGGTTTCCCTGTCATATTTTGTCAGGAGCTAGGGTTTCACTACGCACGCAGCGGTTTCAAACAGCCTACAATCGGGTAAGCAACCTGTCCTAGTTTGGAATAGTCACTATGGATTCCGAATATGCACTAGGTCAAATGGTCAAAAAGGGTGCCTCGGTAAAAACCGAGGTTTGTGTTCCTGTCGTGGCAGAGCCCGCAACCGGTCAGCCTTATGGAACGCTTCTCAAAACGAGCCTCCGGCAAACCATTCAGGAATAGCATACGGCAAATACGGTGTCCTAGGCACACCAATGCAAATGCAATGCAAAGAGACACATGAGTGTAATCAAAACAAGATATCATGAGTTCGAGTCAAGTTCCCAAACTCCCCAGCAGATTCGCCAGAAACTATGGACGCACCCTTGGGCTTCATGCTACAGTTCGGACTCAAATGTCACGGTTCTTAATCTGATCTCGCAAAGTGTAATGCAAGACTGATAAATCACCAAAGAGTCCAAATCCGGCAAATCATTTTGGAAAACTGATTTTTAAGAAAGAAGTGCCAAACATAGACTGCTTTGCCAGATACAGAGTTGCCACCTAAATATTTTATTTTGGGGGCATTTAGGAAATGCTGACTCGTTGCCTAAGGCCACGTGTCCGTCATCACCAAAGTTGCCTCAGCTCAGGAACTTGGGTACGATTGGGGAAGGTCATCTATGAGCACCCCCACTCGCCCGATCAAAGATCGGCCTGTACTAAACATGATATCTTGTTTAGAAAACACAAGTGTTCTTATTCCAGTTAATTAGCTAGAATTACTATGTGATAAGCACAATACACAGGTATAGACTAGATTGCCTAATTTGGAACAAAGCATCGCATATCCGTTTGTTTGGAAATAGTTTGAAGTTTGCTACTCACAAGTAGGCTAAAACACGAATTTCAATGAATCGTTCCAATTTAAGTAATCCAACCTTCACCCACAGGCATTCAGGCAGTTATATCACATAAGCAATTAGCCTCATGGTAAGCATGCTATCATGTTAACATTCACACACATGCAAGATGCTAAAGCATAAACACTCACAGTGTACTCCGAGCCAAAACAAGAAACTAGTTAGAAATCATGCATGATCCTAGTTCATGTTAAGATGGCTAATGTAACACAGGCAAAATGCAACTAGAAATAGGCTCAGCTATTCTAAAATGGCATGTGAGATGCAATACTTGATACATGTATTCAAATTGGAATTGAAATACAATGCAGTTAGTATGATGCGCCGAGCCCAGTGGATGCAATATAAATGGATGGATGCAAACATGCGAGCATAAGGATGCTAAATGATGCGCCGAGCCCGGTGCATGCAATACAAATGGATGGATGCAAACATATGAGCATAAGGATGCTAAATCAAACGTGCCTTAGAACTAACCATCGTAAGCGTTAAGTAAAAAGGAGAAAGACGTGGGGTTGGAAAACATGCATCACACACACGCACGCTAATTACATAATTGAGCCCTCTCGACGGAGAGACCGAAAGAATAATACAAATCAATCTAGTTAACTAACTAGCAAGCTAATTAATTAATTACACAACCAAATCGAAATAAATAATTATTCTAAGTTAATAAAACACTGAAATGGCCTGGAGACGAGGGATGTATGCATGCTTGAACGGCTTCGCTCGGAAATCCATCACCATGCTTCATGTTGCCTGTGTTTGCACTGCTCTGTACCTCTGAATATTGTGCCAATTTCTGTGACACTTCTAAACCACCTTGTGGGCATGTTGAGAGGCCATTAGCCAAAAGATGAGGCCATCGACCAAGGGAAATTGGTCATCGATCAAATATAAGGCTCTCGGCCAAATATTTGTTGCCGATCGGCACTGAACATGGTCGATCGACCATCTCTTCTTGCAAAAAGCTGTTCTGCTACAGCAGAGGACAAACAGAGCATGGCAATACATTTACAAGACAATGTTTGCACGACCACCCTCCCTATCATGTCATGAACTCAAGGGAGTATAGTCCTCGACCCTCGGGCCACCAATCACGCATTTCAATGCATGATGGCCAAAGAAGCCAAGTGTGCAATTCAATATCAAATGAAATGCACAAAACACATAAGGGGCCCTAACCTCTATCATGCTTGATCAAGAAACAAGGAATGCACACATAATGCAATGCAACCTAAGCATGCAAGCAAGCATGCAAACAACTCAAGCATGACACAAATCTAATGCAACATGAGCATGCAAGCATACAATATGCAATAGGCATACAACCTAAATATGCAAACATGCATAACATGCAACAACATGCAAAATGAAACAAGCATGCAACAACATGGTAAGATGGACTTAAACCAAAAAGGGCAACTCTCAAACATGCCCAAATCAGTGGCCAAAATGATGAAACAAAGGCATGAAATACACATACAAACATGCATGCTGATTAGCCTAAAGACTAAGGCATAAAAGGGAAACTCTTAGGCACACTTAAAAGATACAAATATGGACATGTGACAAACATGTTAAGCTCTGAAATCATACAAGGGATGATGCCAAATCAACCAAATAATCATAAGCATAGTGTGCATGAGGCTTAAAGCTTAAGGCTAGCCAAGGGGTTCAAACTAAGGCCATGCAAGACAAGCCCCAAAGGGCCAACGGGACCTAAAACAGTCCCAAGGCAGGTCCAAACAAGACCAAAAACATGCTCAAAACTAGCCAACACAAGCTAGAACACAATACCAAAAGCATGAGGCATGCAAGGCTACAAAAGGGGTGTTACACTACACCTATCAAAACCAAACATGGCATGACATAAACCAATAAAAACAGAGTTATGGCATGGTAAAACAAGACCAAAAACCCACTTAGATGGCATCCAAATGACCTAAGCATGGAAGCATACACAATGATCCATTCAAGAGGCATAAAACATCAACTCTTTAAAGCATTAAAGGAGCGACAAGTGCAAGTGTATGAGCATACTATATGGACTGAAATAACATAACTAGTGATGCCAAATCATTGAAATAGCCCAAGTAAAGCATGCTAGAGACTTGGACACTCAAAGCTAACAAGCTAGGATGCCTTATGGCTATACGAAGCATGGCATATATGATCAAAACAACACCAAACAGACCATAAGCATGGTAAAACATGGCTAAAAGCTTCATGTAGTCGAGCCAAAATCATGCTAGAAAAATGGCTTAAAGCATGATGCATGTTAAGGCAAATGAGAGGGTTGCAAGGCAAGTATACAAAGCATACATGGTATGTCCAAACCAAGTCAAAATAGTGCTATATCATGGCAAAACAAAGCCTAATATATATTGAAATGAAGCTAAAACAAGCTAAGCATACAAGCTACCAACATAAGCCATTTATGCAAGCATTCAAGACAACATGGAGAGGGGATGACCCTCTCCTATTTAAGACTTCAAAACCACTTTTCCAGTACTGAAAATCCTCTAGATTTCAGTGGTAAAAAGGTCATGCAAAGCTAAGAACAAGGGCCAAAAGGGATGGCCTAAAACAAGGCATAACAAGGCCTTGGAGGGGGTAAACAACCCCAAACCAAGAAGAGACCTTAGACAAAGATCTAAAGCATCAAAAGACAAAACTTTTATCAGTTAAGAACTTAGCTTAAAACAATAAGCAAGAAGGGCTAAAAGCTTAAGCAAGAATGGGGTATTAAAAGCAAGTTTGCTCACCCTTGAAGAACCTCTTCTAGAACAAAGCTCCAGCAAATTTTCCAAGCTTAAACCACTCCAAGAACTCTGAAACTAACTCCCTAGTGCCTTAGCAACAAGAGGATGGTGTATTGCTAGGTGTTCTAGTGCAAAAGTAAGACAAAATCACACTTTAAGGCACAAAACACACACACAAATCAAGAGAGAGGGAGATATAGAGATAGATAGATATATATCTTCTATCTCAGATTTTTGGAACCCTTGAGAAAGGAGGAGGGCCTCCCCTCTTATAGAAATCCAAATTCAAAGCTTCCTATGCAAGCTAATCAAGAGGCAAATCCCTCCATACACGTGTATAGAGGGGGTGAATTGTGCATGCTAGCTGTGACAGCTGGCATAAAATATCTGCATAAAGCAGATGAACAGGGTTCGGCCAGAAAACATGGCCGATCGACCAACATAAGTGCCGATCGACCAAAAGGAGTGCCGATCAGCCAAAACTATTGGCCGATGGCAAGAAAACAAGGCCGACGGCTTCAAGCCTTGGCCAATGGGTTGAGGGAATGGCCAAAAAGCCACCCTCTTCCCTCAGAAGTAAAAACACAAGTGCTTGGTCCACAACTAAGCACAAAACAGTTAAGTTGAGAGATCTTGAGGTATGGTGCGCTGCTGAGACTTTCGAGAACTCAAAACGAACACGAGTATGGATAATCATCGGGTGTTCAAACAATGACGTCCAAGTCTTAAGGACGGTCAAAAATGGGGTGTCTACACCAGCGAGTACTCATTCCCAAAATATTGCCATGGTGTGACTATTACCAGTAATGAGATCTTGAGAGACTGCCAACCAAGATCTACATAAAGTTTCATCTTCTATAATTGTGAACGCTTTGCCACGAGAAATACGAGAAGTTTCCGAAATAAAATTAATATGAGTTTTGTGCTTTGAAGTTTGTGATTCCTCAAACATTTCAAAATCTTCCATAGTTTGAAGAAAATTCAGTAGGATTCAACCTCCAACTTACAGTGAAATATATTGTAATGATATAGACTGACGCTGAGAAACAGGTAATACACACTGAAGCTCACAAAGAAAATAGAAATTGTAATATATTGTCAAACTAAAGCTCACAAAGAAAATACAAATTCTAATGATATAATGAAGTTCAAAGATTGTTATATTTTATAGATCATAGCAACGGTAATAACAGCAACAGTAAGTTTGTCAAATACTCTATAACACCAACGGTAATTATTGGAGTTACATGTACAGAACGGCTATATTTGATACAAATTTAAATCTATATGCTATGCAACTTTTCCATGTTGCAATTTGATAAAAATTTAAATCTATATCAACCTTGAATTTATTGTTAGTGCCACAAAAACAACCTAAATGTGAAGTAGTTCGCAACACAACCAAACATTGAAGCACTGGGCAGCAGGGTTACATTTTTTGTATGCAAAGGACACCCTATGGGAGAACCGGTGGGACAACTGGCCGGACTCTGGCTGAAATCTGATGGGACAACTGGCCGGACTCTGGTGGGACCTACCTCCAACGTAAACACACAGTACTTTGCTAAAATCTGATGCAGCTCTTCATTTTGGTGAAACTTTTTGCTCGTTCTCAATTTGATATGGTTTTGGTGAAACCGTTGAAGAGCTAAAAGTGGTTTTTTTTTCATCAAATTTAAATTTGGTGCTGAATCTAATTCACTGTTGGAGATGGTCTAAGTTATGATCATGTTGCGAATGAGGATAATATTTATAAAAATCATTGTTCTAAATCAAACCAAATCAAATTTTACTAATTTGCTTTGGTTTCAAAAGTCATAAAACTTTAAGCCTTCGTTTGGGAAGAGCTAAAATAGCCTGACTTTTTTATTTTTTTGACTATTTTAGCTTGACTTTTTTAGATTCATTTGGTTTTTGTTTTTGGCTTTTGTTGACTTTTGTGAGAAAAAAAATGTAATGATTATAGTTTGGATGTGACATTTTGTCTTATTGACTTATGTAGCTAATTTTATCTTTTGTATTTTTTAGCCAAAAAGCCAAAACCAAACATAACTTAAGTAGTAATTTGATTTTGATTTATTCAATTAGATATATTTTCCTTTCGAAGTATTATTAGCCAAAATTTCAGGTATTTTCTTTTAAAAACAACATTATATACATTGGTAAGTTTGGAAAGTTATGATAATAACTAAAAAGTTAAAAAAATTATTAAAAAAATTAAAAAGTCAATAATTATACAATAAAGTTAAAGATAACGTTTGATTTGATTTTCAAATCATGATTTGGATCAAAAAATTTCAAAACTCATAATCAAACAAAGGCTTCGTTTGGGAAGTAGCTATTTTTTTAGGCTTTTTGGCTGTTTGATTATTTTAGTTTGTGTGTTTGGGAAGATAGATTGAAATATTTTTAAATGATTGTATAGAAAAAAGTGTTTGATATGATGTTTTGTTCTGAAATGACCAAACTGCCCCTACATAACTGAGCTGTCAGGTTCCAATCTAGGCATTTGGCTTGCTGACGTGGGACGTACGGATCTTGCACATCACCATTTTTTTTTCCTCAAATTTTAATCTATGCTAACGGCTCCAATTGCTGAACCTGGGCAAAATAAAAAATAAAAAATTGAAGGATTGTGAATTGGGTTATTTGAATTGCAATTTTTAACATCTACACACACACACAAAAAAAAATAATAATAATAATAATTTTGTAAAACTTGTAAACAATTAATTACATATATCAACAAACGTTCGTCCATTTTTTAAACCTTACCCATTAATATAATTTATAAATTTTTTAAAATTTATAAATTATTACTAATCATCAGTTTATAAATGGTTGTCTCAGTTTATTGATAACAGAGGTGTCAATGATTTTTTTTTTTTCAAATACTTATTGTTTTCAATTAAATATTTTTTCAATTACTTTTTTTATCAATTAATTTTTTTTTCAAATAATTTTTTTGTCCATTAAATTTGTTTGAATTAAATTTTTTTCCAACTATTTTGTTTTCAATTAATTTTTTTTGAATTATTTTTTTTTCAAGTAATTTTTTTCCAATTAACATTATTTCAACTATAATGTGTATGGTCCTATTGTCATAAATAATAAAAATTAAATATAAATATTTTAGGCCTGAACACGAACTCTTTTTTTAGTTGATGTTTTAAAAAAATTTCAAACATTTTGTTCAAACCTCTTTTTTTTTCTATAAATAAATAAAAAAAACTAGAAAAAAAAACTAGTTTATAAAATTATTAAATTTGTCAGAAATTATAATTGGTACCAAAAAAATGATGAACTACAAAAAAAAAAAAAAAAAAAAAAAAATGTAATTCTTTGTTATGAAATTGGACTATGCATCAAATATCAAAGGCATTCACTAGGTTCAAAATTGAACGAAACTAAAGTTCAATCTAGGCAAATAAAATTTTTAAGTACATTACAAACGTTTACGAAGCTGAAGTTTGAATATTATGCATTACAAACAGTTCCACAAGTCCAATGGCTTGCTACGTGGGTCACATTGCACAACAGATTTCCATATCGAAAACAGCATATTCACAATAGTCCCAAATCTCGTATATAAAACAAATGGTCGCGGATGCGAACGCAAACTCTTGCTATATCCACATCTGTATCCCCAACCATGAGCCCATTATTGAGATTTTCTCCGCCGGCGTCAACGTCAGGCATGTCATATGGTACTGATGAAACACAATAATGTCTGTCGTTGCCATTGGCAGCTAGCTCGTGTCTACAAATGAAATTGTGTAACGCCATTGATGTACCAACCAATGGCACCTGCACCTTCGCAAAATCATAGTCCAGCATGTTGTGCAGGAACTTCCACCGAGATTTCCACACTCCAAAAGTCCTTTCCACCACACTCCTCAGTGATGCATGCGCTTTGTTAAACAATTCTCTTGGGTTATCGGGTCATCCATGTTCCTGAAATAATGCTTGGTTATACTGAGACCCTTTGAATGGTACTAGGTACCCCTTCTTGTTTGGATATCCCACATCCACAAGGTAATATTTACATACATATATATATATATATTTAAAAACAATTATATACACGTGACATAAGCCCCAACTAGTACTGAATTTGAAATGTGTTACCTTCTTGTGGGTGCGGAAACAGTGCGCGCTCGTTTTCAATTATTTCCTTAAAGATGCAACTGTCATGCATGCTTCCATCCCAGCTGCAAGAAATAAAAATGAAGCACATGTCAAAGTCACATACTACTAGTATATTTTGGGTTGGATACCCTTTTCGGCCATAATATGTGCCCGCATCACGGGCAGGCACTACGGTTTCTACGTGAGTTCCATCCAACACGTATACAATTCTGCCATAATAGAAGACATCACAACTATTTCATTGTACACCGCATTCGAAAAAAGTGTTCTTAACGGCAATTTCTGAATGCTCACCTTGAACGGTATGTATTTGCCTCTTGACCGCAAGTAGGGATGCCTAATATTTTGATCTCTGGTTGGCTTGCAATGCTGTTCAGTGAACAACTTCATTGCATCTAACACTGCATGAAAATGGCGAGACACTGTTTCTCCCGAGTGTTGAAATCGCTCTTGAATGTTTCGGTTTTGGTAGCCAGCCAAGGTATGGATGAACATGGAAACACTTTCTTCAATGTGTAATCCATGGGGTCTTTTAGGTACCCGTGAATTGAAATCCCATTGTAATGTATCACATAAGGCTTTAAACACATACAGAGGCATATGCAAATTTTCTTCGCCCCTGCCCAAGTGCCCATAAAATAATTCTTGAATCCATGCACGACTGGTTAAAATAGAAGTTCAACATGGGGTCTTCTCCATGTACTTCACGTAATATTCCATTGCATGTCGCGCTGCTTCAAGGATTATATCGCTATGTTGGTCCTCTTGTTCTTCTGCGTGTTCGATTATGTCATCATCATTATTTCGATATAGATTGCTACATTCACCATTCCACATATCAAAATTCTTGAACCCTACAATGCACACAACACAAAATTAATTACGTCGAACATGTAATCTTGTCATATTTTAAACTAATGCCCAAAATAAAAAGAATGGCAACACCCATGCATACATCCACATTTTCCTACAAACCATAAACAAGAATCCATTCAATGAAATTGAATAATTCTAGTTGGCAATTTTGCTAAAGTAAACACAAACTATGATTCCATAAAGCAATACTGCATAAAATGTTCGACATTAGGTCCGCATCCATTCACCCAAGACATTAATTTTAACTAACATTACTGATAAGTGAAGCTAGGAAAAACAAAAAAAAAATAAAGAAACATAATAGCACAAGTCATGTCCACAAACACCACACATTTTCCAATTTCCCCAAAAACAGCAAACCGCATGACTCACAGTCCTTTGGAGGCTTCAAATGCTACAAGCCAACCGACCACATTACCATCATCAGGCATGCACATTAGTATCTCATGGTAGTCTGCATTCTCCAATGCAGTGCAGGAAAAATGGAAAAGGAGCGTACTGATGAAGTCGGGTATAGCTATAATCCTCTACATGCATGCCTTAATGCCATACTTCTAAGATGCACCAGTTTCATGCCTGACCGTGAGGTGCTTCTTTGAACGAACCTTCTCCAAGAGATGGTTGAAACTATCTGCAAGCACTGATGCACTGCTGGACGGCTTCTTTGACTTTCCAATTGTACTACCCCTGTTCTTGCGCTTTGACCCCTACTCCACTTCATCTAGCTAGACGATGGGGGAGTGTGGTGGTGAGTCCGCCATCGGTAAATATGGCTCAGTAAATGGCTACAACCCAGGGGAGTCAACTGAATCGGATTCACCGTCCGCAATGTTCGCAACTTGCTTGCCGGGGGTCCAATAATGTTTCCGAGTTGCAGTTGCACCTGTGAAAACTTCTTGTATCAAATCTTCATGCTCCAATGGCTTGGTCTTGAATTTTTATGCTAGCTTGGTTGTCTGCAAATGAGAAGAATAAAAATTAAAAAAACCAAATTAAAGTAGTAAAGTAACAAACAACCAAATTAATTATGAATAACAATGAACAATACACAACCTAAAAAGAAATGTTTAACATACAAGTAAATATAACATATTACATACCGATTTCAAATTTTCCCACCACTTCTCTGACACGGTGAACAACCCAGTTGCCTTATCAAACCCAATGCTGGTTACACCCTTACTACTGTCCATCAACTTATTCCAAGCCTGCCACTCCTTTTTCAAACAAGGTACTTGTTCTTCAACTATTTCATGTCATGACGTCTACCCATGCGCTGAGTGAATTTCAGAGCAATTTCCTTATACCCGGTAACCATAACAGTTGTACCTAGCCTACGTCCTGCTAAAATTTGCTCCTGCACACACTCTAAGAATATTTTGGTTGATGCACTGTCCCAAGTTGCTTTATGTGAAAGATCAATGTAATCAACAAACCCTTCTTTGGCCAAGTGTCCAACACCTTTATTTTTGGACGGTGTTCGAGGAGACGAACGTGTTGCGGCCATTGAACTAATTATGGTACAAGGCAGTGTACACATGTTACATAAATTAGAAATTGAAAATAGACAACATCTCACAAGCAAATATGATATGCAAAATTAAACTGGAAGGTAGGAGAAAAGTAGAACATAACTAATAATAGCAAGTAGCATTTATAGTAGTCCAGTTTTGTAACTTCAGTTACTAGTTAAACAAGCATCCAACGTACATACACGATGTGGTTACAACGTTTTACATGCGCAGTAATAATATGATAACCATTATGCACAACACATAAATAACCATTTTCATGACACGCAAGGTATTAAAAATTTGCACGATATCAGCTTGTAACTGCATGACTTCGCTTGGGGATGAGTCATGGTCGAGGCTCGGTCTCCCCGATTCATCACACCAACCAATCCAATTTACACATTGCTGATGAGTAACAAACATGACTGTGGTTAGCTATGGAAGTTCAATTTTGCCAATCAATGGAGATTCAAATAACATATTTTACATAACTCACCACAGGCCGGGGGCAAACATAATATGCATGACCAGGATTTTTGTGGGATCTGGAAACCTTAACAAAACAATGGCCATAGCCGCAAGCACACATTCGCCGTGGCCAAGTTGACGTGCAAGTGGACATAGAGGAAGCCATCCGCTATTTCTTACAGAGTAGAAAGCAGGAGGAAAAACAATGGCAATTAATATATGAACAGTTGTTTACAAAATTGTCCACATTGCTCGTGTCGTGGGAAGAATAAATAAGAAATCTTTAGTAAAAATAATGTTTATTTCATTTTTCTAGTACACTTTATAGATAATACAGGTTCATCTTTAGTATAAATAATGAAAATACTAGCAAATAAAGATACATTTAGTGACCTCATGATGCTAATATTTTTGTGATGTGATTCTACCCAAACAAACATGCTATGTCATCTTAAGTTTGGCCTAGTCCGACATTGGATCATTTTAACTCTTAAATCCGCCACTCAACTAATAGATATCAGCTATGTTGTTGTCATTTATCTTGAAGAGCTATTAAATAAATTAGACTCTTTTAATAATTATTTGAATATGAAACATTTAAAAAAACTTCATTGTAAAGTAAATTTAGGTCTTTTCAGAAATATTTTAATTTAAGCCAAATATATATATATATATTATAATTAAAATTTTCTAACTGATTAAATTAGAATTTCCCATCTCAAGTCCTGTCCAAAAATTTATAAACTAAAAATGTATTCCAAATCTTAAAATTATGGGAGTGAACTGGCCCATGGCTGCCTGTAATTTGAGATGCATGTGAGGCACGACAAGTTCCACAATGCAGCTCTATAAATCACAATTATAATAACATATTTGACTAATATTATAAAATAAATAAAAAAAAACACTTTAAAATAAGAGTTCAATCAAGATGTTGGTTGTATGAAATTTATTTTGGGTTGCTCTAATGACGGTATATTGCAAGTAAAGAATATAATTTATTTACCTTAACTTGCAGCCATAATTTCTTTTTTCAAGAAGCCTTATTCTACCTTTATAGGAAAAATTATGAAAAATTAGCTCAACTAGTACCATGATGCACAAACACAGTTTGACGCAAAAAAAAAAAAAAAAAAAAAAAAAGAAGGAAAAAACACAACATAAAAAATCAGATTTCAAGCAACTAGTATGGAGATCAAACTTTGGAATGTAATTGTTTTGAAAAAAAAAAAAAATTATTTCCAACTCCAAACCTAATCATCTGCACATTCGGATTGTGAATTGATAATTATGGAAATCAAGGGGAAAAAAAAAGAGGCATGGTTGCATATATTAACAAATACGATCACTGGGGAACACAATATTCTGGGTTATTATCAACCATTGAACTGAAGAAAAAAAAAAACCTTGTTGCCGGCGAAAACAATTTGGGGTAAAGACAGATCATCACCAAATCGGCGAAAATATCCACCAAATACCATTAATAGGGGGCAAAACACAACAAGATCTTGTAGATCGGAATGAAAAATCAATATAACCGAGTCGGCAAAGGCTACAAACAGATGTATAATCAGTTCAGGTGATTTACTTGTCGCAGTTCTTCGCCGGACGTGTTGTGTGGAAGGCAAAGCTCCACTGGAGATAGGTTTGTCGGAGAGAGATCGATCAGGCAAACTCGTGTCGCTTCAGTCCGTTGTGAGAGACACAAGAGATGAGATAGGGAAAATGCGTGAAATGAGTTGTGGGATAGGTGCAATCTGTATACTTTTTTTTTTAAATAGTCAAAGGGTAAAACGGTAATTGTACCTCATAATGTAACCTAGTTGTACAAACAGCCGCACTGTTGAAGCTTTTTGGCTATTTTCATATATGAGGCTACAATAGCCTCAACTTTTTTCTCCTAAACAATGCCAAAATTTTCAAAACTCAATTCAATCCTAGAAAAATAATAAGACCCCTTCAATTGGTAAAACAAATCATCTATACAAGGTAATAGGTACTAGTTCTTAACAGTTACCTGGTTCAACTTTCGGTAATCGATGCATAGTCATAATGTGCCATCCTTCTTCTTAACAAAGAGTGTCGGTGCTCTCCAAGGTGATGTACTAGGGCGAATGAAGCCCTTATCTAACAATTTTTGGAGTTAAATCTTCAACTCATACAAATCGGCGGGTCCAAATCTATAAGGCGCCATAGAAATCGATGTCGTGCCAGGCACTAAGTCAATAGAGAACTCAACTCTCGGTGGGGTGACAAACTAGTAAGATCTTCGTGAAAGAAGTCTAGGTATTCTCAAACTACCCTCGGCAAATCAACTCGGAGCATATCACTCTCACTACCCAAGAAAGTTGCAAGAAGAAAATTAAGCTTGCTTCAACCATGTGAGTTATATACTAGTGACAAAACTCTATTAGCTCAGTCTCCCAGAAAATAAAAACAGTCGCCACTCGAGGTGCACACCGTAACTCTCTAACGGTAACAATCTATAACAGCACGATATGAAGACAACCAATCCATGCCTAAAATGACATCGAAACCTGACATGTCTAACAATACGAAATCAAAAAGAAGTCGGCGACCGGCAATCTCTATCTCACAACCGCGACACCCCGATCCAAGACAACCTTACCTCCAACTGGTGATTCTACCCTGAGTGGAGATGCTAACTGAGTCATTTCTAATCCCAAAATTGATGCAAATACAAATGAAATGAAAGAATGAGATACACCAGTATCAATCAACACATTGATAATAGAATTTAACAACAAAAAGTTACCTCTCAAAATAGAGGGTACTGGCAACTAATCTGGCGTGGTAACAACATACATACGCCCTATGTGTCTTTGCTCTACCTACTCACCCCTTTGAGCATAGGTTTGATACACTAATTGAGCCGAAGAGGCTCTTTAATTAGCCCTCAAGGCTTGTGCTGAAAGGGTATGCTAATGGCTCTGTGTTTGTCTCGAACCAGATGCACCAGATGTGCCACCCACCTGAGTGCAAAACCTCCTCAAGTGCCCCGACTTCTCATACTAATAACAGGTAGGTAACTGCCCTCTCCCCTAACTCTGGCTCTGAGGACGAGCTGAAGATGATGCAAACTGTTGCCCTCCTACTCCCTGTGGGCAAATTGAAAACTTGTGGCCTAGTTGACCACACTTGAAACAAGTGATTCCACCCTGACTACCTCTTCCTAAGCCAGAACTCAGTATAGGAAAAGTGGATCTGAACTGTGTTGCCTGGGACTGTTGTAAGGTGGAACCCCTTTGCCTTTTGTTGTCCTGAGTCTCCCCTTGAACCTCTTGACTCCTCTGCTTTGAGCCTCTCATCTGCTCACCCTCTGCCTAGATCACGATCTCCAAGTGAGCCGCCACCTCCACAAGGTGATTGTAATGCCTAATCATAGACCTGACCACCTTAAAAAGGAGCCCAGTCCTAAATATCTTCTCGAACTCGACACAATGGCATTTCTCCGTTGCCAGAAGTTTTGGTGTAAATCTAGAGAGACTAGTAAAAACAGCCTCAAACTCGGCTACAGGTGTGTTTAGCTGCTTAAGCTTCAAGAACTGATCTCTCAACTTCTCTCTAGCAGGGGAAGGAAAAAACTTACCTTGGAAGACGTTGACAAAGGCCTCCCAAGTTATTCTAATGTGCCCTCGCACATACTTTCACCATTGCATCTCCCTTCAGCTGGAAGGATGACAAGGTCACCATCAAACCGTCGTCCTCGATCCCAAGCATCTCAAACATCTTCAACATCTATTCAAGCCACTCATCCGCCTTTAGTGGCTCCTTTGGATCTCCTAAAAACTCATCCGAATTCGACCAGAAGAATTCCCTCTTCAAAAAGGACCGCCTTGTCTCAGCAACATGGGCCTGGACTTGATTATTAGCCCTGAGAATGTCCATGGATTCCCACAAAGCTCCAGCCATTTCATTGGCCAAGGCACCCATGGCTTGCTGACCTGCTGGCTCGACTATGTTGGCCTGACCAATTCTCTCCTCTTGCGTCCGAATATCATCTAGTAACGGTATCTTCTGCTGCTTAGGCCTACCATGCCTACCACCACTACGTCTACGTCTTGACATCCTAATAAATGTAACACAATAGATTAGCACATTTACAAATGTGCCGAAACTAATTCACTCACGTCCTAATATAGTGGGCAACAATTTATTCACTCCACATAAGCACCTAACCACATAAACACAAATGAACTTCCTTTGTAGATAGTGACCATCCTGCGACATTGCAAGAGTTCCAGTTAGAAATAGTAGCGATCAAGTGCTCTTCTAACAGGACTTCTAGAAACTCATACGCCTAATCAATATCTAAGAAATTAAATTCCATACAAAATTTGATGGGTCGTTTCACACACCAAATATAAATACTAAACTATACCAAATTCCTTAGAATAATGGTAAGTCCAGGTATCAATCCACAGGGACAAATAGGAAATTAAACTAATTTAATTGTTAAATTCCTAAATTAATTTTGATAAAATGATTGAGGAACCATAAACTAGTAATAACTAAATTAAACTAAGAGATTAAACTAGCACTTATAAATAAATTTGGAATTGTTGTTTGTTTGTTTGTTTGTTTGTTTTTTTTTTTTTTTTTTTTTTTTTTTTTTGTGTATGAAAAAACCTAGAGTAATGAATTCACTACTAGTTACATAAATAAGGCTTCAATTTGAGACTCAATTATGTTATGGTTCGAATTAAATAATACCTCGCAACTACAAGCTCGAAGCATTTGTCAAGAAAATTAACACATTCAATGTGTAGGTATGAATCATCTCAAGTAGTATGAGTCGTTCGCTCTAAACTAGGGTAGCAACACAACTCGTCCTCCGTAGTATGGCTCATCTAATACCTTAAACATGAAAGCATAGAAAACCATTGTATGGAAAGCATTCAACAATCACATAATGAAGGATACTTGAAGAGAATATTGAAAAATATATTTGAAACTTCTTAAACACTATACGATTTGTTCAAATCTTTACATAATCAAAAAGCAAAAACAAAACCTTATTTACTTGGCTTGGGTTTCATCAAAACCCTAGAAATAGCCGCCTAGCCACTCATGGAGGGGTGGGAAGAGGTGGAGGAAGAAGAAGCCACCATGGGAGACCTTTTTCAAGTTATTTTTCTCCAAACCCTAACCTCTCTCTTCCTTTTCTCTGAAATATTTTCGAACCTTTTTTTTTTCTTTTTATTCCTAGCAGAAGAGCCTTAAAATTTCACACATGCAACCTTAGGTGGCCCGCTTGAGCTCTCATGCAGGCCGCTCAAGTGGTGGTGGGCCGCAGTGCGATGAGGTGGTAGGCCAGGATTTTTCGCTCCTCACACGGAGAATCTGTTTTCGCGCCCTTTTTGTTTGAATTTGTGTGTTGCCTGTCAAATCTGCACAAGTGCACAAAATACATCATATTCACCAAATAAACAATATTGAAAGACTAAAAATGTAACTTAAGTGGCCTCAATGTAGTACATTTCGGCCTACTTCACATCCCCCAACTTACATTTTTCTAGTCCTCAAGCAAAACAAAAGAAATAAGAAAAGTAAAATAACTCTAAGCCACTTTCGTAGGGATCCCGATTGCATTTAGTATATGCAACAAGCCTTAAAACCAAAAGGTTACTCCAACTGGACGAGTATAGTCTCGTAAGGGTCTCCAGAAATGATACCCACAAACATCAACATATTCACATCTGCCCAACAACAATAAGTAATCACACTACTCCAACTATTAATTAACTTATGTGCCAACTACAATGTGATATTAAGACATGATGACTCATTGAAGGCACAGTGGAAAAGCATGAAGGAAACTGTAGACACCCCATTTTTGACGACCCTTACAACTTGGACGTCATCGCTTGCACACCCAATGATGAGTGCATATGTTTGTCAAGTGCTTGAAGTCCGCAGCGGAATGCCACAGCTTTGAGCCAACCTTGCACCCCTATTGCCTTTGTTTTGGACCCAAAACCAATGATTTTCAAGCCTGCAACCCCTAGTGGCCTGCCAACCACTGCTTTGGGTTGCTGGCCATCACTTCTAGCTGCCGGCCACCAGTGTCTTTTACAGATATTTTGTGATAGTTGTGCCAACTATGGCTAGATGTTTATAAGGGAGATTCATGTTTTCTATATATAGATGACCTCCCTATCATATTTGGAGGTTAGAAAAATTTTAGAGCAAAATTTTTCCTCCCTTTTTACAATTCTCTCTCTCTTTCTCTCTTGCAAATTTCTTAACCTTTGCTTATACACTCTTCACATTTGCCTATACACTCTTAACCAAACCTCTCCATCTTTGAGATGAGGTATCTTAGAGCCTTGTTTGAGCTCTTGAGGGTGTATTTGCCTTGGTTTATTGCTTGAAAGTGATCTTCTCTTCAAGAGGTATAAAGCTTTGCCTTTTACTTGTTGTATTCACTCTTTTTCTTGCTATTTTCCAACTGTCTTTAGGCTGTAAAAACTCTGTATTTTTGGGCTAAAACTTGGGTTTTAAGGTCAATAAAGGTTGAGGAGTGGTTCACCCTTCTTTATACCTTGCTCTCAAGGCCTTTACCCTTGTGTTTCCCACCTTTGCACTATCTTTTTTTTTTTTTTTTTGGAGCTTTTAAACACTGATTTTTACAGTTATTTAAGTGGCTAAAATCATGTTTTGAAATGCAAAATTGAAGGGGTTAGCCTCCCCTCCTTGTGTTTTGCTTACTAGTCTAGCATAATCCATGTTTTAGCTTATTGTTCTAGCCATTTTTGTCTTAATTCTAGCATATTTTAGGACTATTTTAGGACTATTTCTAAGTGTTTGTTGCATTTGAGCTTTGTTTTGCATACTTATAGTATAATTCTCCTCATGAGTTTGGATTTTAGGCCTTAGACACCATCTTATTTGAGTTGATTGTGTTTATTTATGGCTTTCCATACTTGTGATCACACTTAACCTCCTCTACAACCTCCCTCATTTCTTGGCTTTTGTTGTTCTTTGAAAGTGGTTTCAAACTCCTAGTTTGTTTATGCATGACATTGAGATGTCATGCTTAATGGTTTAATCCCCTTTGGGGGTTCATTACCAACGGTATGATGTCTCTTTTATGCCTAAAACCACTCTTGGTTTAAGCCCTCTTTCCATTAGAGGACTTCATTAACCTTTTGGACTCAATTGACTAAAGAATGGATGGTAATCTAAAATGAAGTAATAAAATTGAGGCTAAAAAATGTGTAAGATAATAATTCGTTAGGGTTCAACCGGATGTTAATTGAATACTCATTAGTGATGAAAACGGTTCAAGATTCATTGTCAACTATTTGCCTTGATCTTTCATGATAGGGAGATGGTTTTGAGAGTCTTGTTTTATTGCATTCATTGAACTTTCACACTTTGGTTCATAGGCCATCATGCAATGAAATTGCATAGATTGATGGTTTGTGAATCAAGTTTTTACTACTCCTTTTGTCATGACCTAAACCCGCCCCCATGGGTTAAGGACATAACCAGCCAGTAATCATGAGATTACTTACGGCCTTAGACCAAATCAGATATACTTTAACAGAGTTAAGGGGGCCAAACGGAAGCAAGTTCAAACTTTTGTCCATAGAGCTGTGCTTACATGGCACGTCATAACATTTCACAAACATACATTAATAACTCACATCAAGGAAAGTTAACATATAAGCTTACACAACAAGATCATTCAAGCCATGGTCAGCCAACCAAAACTATATACAACCGTAATCGAAAGTTCTCGCCGATGGGACAAAAATACAACGAAATAGCAAAAGGGCGAAAACTAGTCTCGTGCGTGAGACGGTTGGGCTGACTCTTCAAAACCTCGACTGTTTCTCACAAACTTCACTGAGGCTGGGTTTGGACCTCCCTTGGCTCACCTACAGACACATGAATGAGCATGAGCGAAAGCCCAGTGAATAATATCAAATAAAGAAGATACACGAACGGTTTTTGGTAACATACATCAGACCGCCTTAGGCCCAATTCATATTTCTATCTAGTATAAAAAAATATATATATATATATGTCAAGTGACTACGATTCCAAACACATCAAACAGCCTCGGGCCCAATCCATTTATATCCGGTGGCCCTTGGCACAATCATTCCTGTCCGACGGCCTTTGGCCCAATTATTTGTGTCAAACGGCCTTTGGCCCATTCATTCATGTCATACGGCCTTTGGCCCATTCAATCGTTATACGACCTTTGGCCCATTTAATCATGTCATACGGCCTTTGGCCCATTCATTCATGTCATACGGCCTTTGGCCTATTCAATCGTCATACGGCTTTTGGCCCATTCAATCATGTCATACGACCTTTGGCCCATTCAGTCATGTCATACGACCTTTGGCCCATTCAATCGTCATATGGCCTTTGGCCCATTCATTCATGTCATACGGCTTTTGGCCCAATCAATTGTCATACGGACATTTGTCCACAATTTGAATTAACGAGCTTATAAGACTTATCTAGAAGTAAGCAATTGGACAAATAACACACTTCAAAATATCTCTACTAAAATATTACTCACAGTGATCTGTTAGAAGATTTGCCCTTGAGCTTGACCCTACACAATACATAACACATATATGGGTCACAAACGATTCAATCCGTTCTTAATTCATACATCCCTCTTAGGCTTCTTTCTTATCCTTTTAACTCATTTATGATGCGCAATGCATGCCTAAGAGTGCTTAAAAATGAAAGAGAACGAAAAATGAAACACAGAACACCTTTACAAAATTTTTGAAATAAGGGTCCCCGCTTGAGCATGGGTTCCGCAGCTCGAGCGGACCCTCATGGTCTGCAAAATTACTGGTTGCCACATTTTTACGCTCAAGCGTAAATTCGGACGCTCGAGGTGAAGGTCACACTACATGGCTCCCCGCTCGAGCGTGAATGTCCCTGTTCGAGCGGACGTTACTGACTGCAAAACTGCTGGGAGCTTGCATTTTACGCTCGAGCGGCGCTTTCCCCGCTCGAGCAGACATGCCAAATTCTGGGTTTTCCAGAACTGTTCTTGAGGCTGAAACTTGCATTCAAACTCAAATAACTTGCATACCATGACTTATACTTCACATGCAAACCTTATAACATGATACAAATGCTAGATTACAACATTATGAAGCTTTATTTCGATGAATTACTTACATACACACACGATTCATATCAAACCCATCATCAATACTTCAATTTCATGCATCCAACACTAATGCTTCTATGAATTGCACTTGCATGTGAACTACAACTCCATTTTCAACTTAGATGATACAAATGATGATTAAAAGCATGAATTTTAACCACAATTCTACATGGATCATATTTTTCATGCTTAATTATACAACTTCATCTCAAATTCTTACATCCATGTACATATAAGCTTTAAATTCTTCAATTTCATTTCAATTGATGTTCTTGATCACCCAACTAGCTTGAATACACAAATTTACAAACTTATACTCATGAATTCATTCCCAAGTACTTACCTAGAAGCTCTAATCACCTAATTTATGGTTAATTCTTGAGTTGATCTTGAAGATCTTCAAGCTTCTTGGTTAATTCTTCAACTCTCTCTCTCTCTCTCTCTCTCTCTCTCTCTCTCTCTCTCTCTCTCTCTCTCTCTCTCTAACCGGCCCACACACTCTCTCTCTAGAGTGTAATCTCAGCAAAATGAATTCAAAGAGTGGAATTGTGTGTATAGAGGCCTATTTATAGGCTCTCTTAGGCAAAGTGATTAGAATTAAATAATGGAGCTTAATTAATCATTCTGAACCTAATTATTTTGATCTGAACAAACTTTCAATTAAATTTCACCGTAAGCTCTAAAAATTACGCTAATCACAATAGTGTAGTCAATTTTGGCTTTTGTGGCCGATAAGGCCTTCAATTAAATTCTAGAGCAGTTAAATCAAACAGATTTTCCTATGGTGAACAGATAGAAATTCAAAACCACATATGTTCATATAAATGGAATTTAAAATCATATCAAACACATAATCACAATCACAATTACAATTAAGATTAATTAGCATAATACAGACCAGGGTTATCACAGTCTTCCCCCCTTTAGGAAGTTTGGTCCTTCAAACTTGTTTTACCTTCGTTGGGAAACAAATGTGGATAGTGTAGTCGCATTTCATCCTCTTTTTCCCATGTGGCATTCGTCCCATAGTGTTCTTTCCATTCAACTTTCACCATTGGGATGGACTTGCTTCTCATTTCAATTGCCGGTCAATGATTCATTCCGGCCACTCGGCGTACTCCATATTTTCATCAAGAGCTACCCGGTGATAATCAATCACATGAAACAGATCTCGAAGATAACCTCTGAACATTGATACATGAAACACATTATAGATTTGTTCGAATCCCGGTGGCAAAGCGACTCGATAAGCAACTGGACCAAGCCCTTCCAAAATTTGAAACGACGGGGCGACAACTTTTTCTTTTTTCCAAATCTTACTTGGCCCTTCATCGGCGTCACATGAATAAACACATGATCACCGACCTCATATTCAAGAGGTCTTCTTTGAACATCTGCATAATTCTTTTGTCGACTCTGTGCTGTCTTGGGCCTTTGCTAAATAATTCTGACTTTCTCAGAAGTTTCTTGCACAATTTCGGGCCCAAGCAAGGCCCTATCCTCGACTTTTGTCCAACAATTTGGTGATCTACACCTTCTACCATACAAAGCCTCGTATGCTGTCATACCGATGCTGGAGTGGAAGCTATTATTGTATGCAAACTCTGCTAGTGGCAAATAATCTTCCCAACTCCCTTGAAAATCTAAAGCACACATTCTGAGCATGTCTTCTAAGGTCTGTATAGTCCGTTCTGATTGCCCATCTGTCTGTGGGTGGAATGCAGTACTAAACCTCAGTTCTGTCCCCATAGCTTTCTACAAGCTCTTCCACAATCTAGATACAAATTTCAGATCTCTATCCAACACAATAGACACCGGAACTCTGTGTAAACGGACAATCTCATCAACATATATTGTAACCAATCTATACGCATCAAATGTAGTTCTAACTAGTAGAAAATGTGCAGATTTAGTCAGTCTATCAACTACAACCCAAATGGAATCCATACCTCGAGCGGCGGCCCTTGGCACAATCATTCCTGTCCGACGGCCTTTGGCCCATTCATTCACGTCATACGGCCTTTGGCCCAATCAATTATCATACGGCCTTTGGCCCATTCAGTCATGTCATACGGCCTTTGGCCCATTCAATCGTCATACGACCTTTGGTCCATTCAATCATGTCATACGGCCTTTGGCCCATTCATTTATGTCATATGGCCTTTGGCCCATTCAATCGTTATACGGCCTTTGGCCCATTCATTCATTTCATACGACCTTTGGCCCATTTAGTCATGTCATACGGCCTTTGGCCCATTCAATCGTCATACGACCTTTGGCCCATTCAATCATGTCATATGGCCTTTGGCCCATTCAGTCATGTCATACAACCTTTGGCCCATTCAATCGTCATACGGCCTTTGGCCTATTCAATCATGTCATACAGCCTTTGGCCCATTCATTCATGTCATACGACCTTTGGCCCAATCAATTGTCATACGGACATTTGTCCACAATTTGAATTAACGAGCTTATAAGACTTATCTAGAAATAAGCAATTGGACAAATAACATACTTTAAAATATCTCTACTAAGATATTACTCACAGTGATCTGCTGGAAGATTTGCCCTTGAGCTTGACCCTACACAATACATAACACATATATGGGTCACAAACGATTCATTCCGTTCTTAATTCATACATCCCTTTTAGGCTTCTTTCTCATCATTTTAACTCATTTATGATGCTCAATGCATGCCTAAGAGTGCTTAGAAGTGAAAGAGAACGAAAAATGAAACACAGAACACCTTTACAAAATTTCTGAAACAAGGGTCCCCGCTCGAGCATGGGTTCTGCCGCTCGAGCGAACCCTCATGGTCTGCAAAAGTGTTGGTTGCCTCATTTTTATGCTCGAGCGTAAATTCGGACGCTCGAGCTGAAGGTCACACTACATGGCTCCCCGCTCAAGCGTGAATGTCCCCACTCGAGCGGACATTATTGATTGCAAAACTACTGGGAGCTTGCATTTCACGCTCGAGCGGCGCTTTTCCCGCTCGAGTGGACATGCCAAATTCTAGGTTTTCTAGAACTGTTCTTAAGGCTCAAACTTGCATTCAAACTCAAATAACTTGCATACCATGACTTATACTTCGCATGCAAACCTTGTAACACAATACAAATGCTAGATTACAACATTATGAAGCTTAATTTCCATGAATTACTTACATACACACACGATTCATATCAAACCCATCATCAATACTTCAATTTCATGCATCCAACACTCATGCTTCTATGAATTGCACTTGTATGTGAACTACAACTCCATTTTCAACTTAGATGATACAAATGATGATTAAAAGCATGAATTTTAACCACAATTCTACATGGATCATATTTTTCATGCTCAATTATACAACTGTAGACGTCCCCGAACGCCCCGGGAGGGTTAAGTCCCGTTCCGTTCATATTGGGGTCACTACAGTTCAAGGACTCAAATGTCACGGTTCTAAATCTGAACCAAAGAGTCCAAATCCGGCAAATCGTTTTTGAGAAAAAAAGATTTTGAAAGAAGTGCCAAACATGGACTGCTTTGCCAGATATAGAGTCGCCACCTAAATATTTTATTTTGAAAAATTTGGGAAACCCTGACTCGGTGCCAAAGACCAAGTGTCCGTCATCACCAAAGTTGCCTCGGCTCGGGAGCTTGGGTACGATCGGGGAAGGTCAGCTATGAGCACCCCCTTTCGCCCGGTCCGAAGACCGGCCTCTACTAACCGTGATATCTGATTTTGAAAACATTATATGTTCTTATTCCGGTTATTAGCCTAGTTTTACTATGTTATGCGCACAGCAAACAAGTATAGACTAGATTGCCTAATTTGGAAACAAGCATTGCATTTCCGTTTGTTTTGAAAATACTTTGAAATTTGCTACTCGCAAGTAGGCTAAAACACGGATTTCAATGAGTTTTTCCAGCTCAAACAATCCAACCTCCACCCACAGGCATTCAAACATTTTAGCTCATATAAGCACTTAGCCACATGGTAAGCATACTGTCATGTTAACATTCACACGCATGCGAGATGCTAAAGCATAAATACTTACATCGTACTCCGTGCTGAAACAATAAACTGGTTAGCAAACATGCATGTCATAGTTCATGTTAAGTGGCTAATGCAACACATGCAAGGGTGCAGTTAGAGTAGGCTCGGCTAACCCTAAAATGGCATGTGAAATGCTACAATTATCATATATTCAATTTGGAATTGAAAATACAATGCAGTTTGTATGATGTGCCGAGCCTGATGCGTGCAAGACCAATGCATGGATGCACGCATGCATTGCATGAGATATGCTAATTTAAACGTGTCCTAATCTACCATCATAAGCAGGTAAGTAAAAGGGAGAAAGAAGTGGAGGTTGGAAGACATGCACGCACACGCACCCACACTTATTACAAATTCGCCCTCGCACGGAGGGACCAAAAGAATAATACAAATTAATTAACTACGCAAGCTAATTAAATATTACAAATTGCCTAATTAGTTAACAACTAACTAAACTAGGAAAAACAGTAAACCGCCTCGGGAGGAGAGCCTTATGCAACGCATGCTCGGGTCCTGCTCGGAATTGCACTGCTATGCATGGTCTGCCTCTGTTTTCCCTGCTCTGCCCTTCTGCAGACTGCCAAAATCTCAGAGATGCTTCTTCAGATACTGAGGATCACCACCGGCTGAGTAGAATGGCCACCGGCTGCAGAATGTGATCATCGGCTGGAAATGAGGCTATCTGCCACCCATACATTGCCGGTCGGCACTAAATATTGCCAATCGGCAAAAAGTTCCTGCAGAACCTGCAACTCACAGCAGCAGAGGGCAGAACTTGCATGGCAATACAATTCAAGCAATGTATGCACCAATCATGCCCCTTATCATGTTTGTGACTCAAAGGGGCATGTGCCTCGATTCTCGGACCATCAATCACGCATTTCCATGCATGATGGCCCAAAGAATCAAGCATGCACTTTCATGTCAAATGAAATGCAAACCAAACGAACAAACCAAGACCCAATTCCTATCACCAAATCAAGGAACAAGGCATGCATGCAAGATGCAATGCAACCTAGGCATGCAAGCTAAGGATGCAACATGGCATGGCAAGACACTTATGCAAGCATACAAGCAAACATGAGGCAATGCAAACTAATGAAAAGTTGGACTTAAACATGATTTAGGCAGCTCTAAATAGGCCTAAAACAGTGGCCAAAGTGCCCAAAAATGAAGGCTAAACACACATGCACATATGCACATGTTGTGGTCCAAACCTTAAGCATTAAACTAGCAACTTTCAAGCACACTTAAAAGAGGCTATCATGGACAATTAGCATGCAACATAAGCTCTGAAAATCATGTTAAAACATGGTGCCAAACCAACTTAAACAAGACAAACATAAGCATGCAAATAGTCCAAATCCTTGAAGCAAGTCAAGAAGGCTTAAACCACGGCTAAGCCGACCGAGCCCTATAAGGCCAAGAAGGCTTAAAACAAGTTCAAGGCAGTCCTTGAGCATGCAAAGGGGACCCTTAGATGGCATCTAAGTGGCCCAAATTCAATAGCATGCCTAATGGCTAAAACATGGAGCATACAACACAAGCTTTCAAAGCTTCAAAGAGGCATCCAAGGCAAGCATACGAGCATGTCAAAGGGACTGAAATGACATGCTAAGTGATTCCAAACCACTAAATTAATGCAAACAATGCATGCTACACATTCACATACTTGAAGCATACAAGCTCAAATACAAAGGAGCTATACTAAGCATGCCAAGATCAACCCAAGCAACTATGGACAGATCTAAAACATGGCAAAATAAGCACAAAACCTTCACAAGGCTTAGCCTAAAACATGCTAGAACAAAGGCTAACAACCTAAGGCATATTAAGGCAATAACAAGGCATTACATGGTAGGTATGCTAAGCATGCATGGTGTACCAAAACAAACTTAATACAAAGTTAAATCATGAAAATATAAGCATAAAATACAGCCATGGCATGATCAACAAACCTTTAAACATAATGCTCCCTTAAGAGGCCAAAATTGGTCCTTTTCAAGGACAACAAGGAGAGGGGGTGGCCCTTCCCTTTTTGAGACTTTAAGGCACCATCTTCACCACTGAAATCCCTCAAGATTTCAGTGGTGAAGAGGCCTAAACACCAAAGTCCCGAAACTTGCACAAAATAGCACAAAAAGGAGCCTTACAAGGCCTATGAGGGCTCAAACTCTTCCAAACCACAAAACACCCTTAACAAACAATCAAGAGGGCTTAAAAACAGAACTTTTTTGTATTATACACTAAGCACAAAAACAGTTCTAAGATAGGTAGAAAAGCAATGCAAAAATAGGGAATAAAAGGGAAGTTTCTTACCCTTGAAGACCACCTTCACAAGCAATGCTCCAACAGCCTTCTTTGGCTTAAATCCAGCTCCAAAACACTAAAACAACCCTCCAAAGGTCTTAAGTCCAAGAGATGGTGTGTTGGTGTGTGTTTGTGAGCAAAAGTAGGACAAAACACACACTTATAGAGATAGAATATATATCTAACCCTAACCCTAGAACTCAAGCTTTACAAAAGCTGTCTAAAATGTCTAAAAAAAAGTCTAACCCTTGGCCAAAGAGAAGAAGCTCTCCTATATAGGCAATTCCCTCTTGTAAGGCTTACAAAACAAGCCATTCAAGAGAAATCTATACGTGTATGGAGGGAAATGGGGTGGGTGCCAGCTATCACAGCTGGCACAAAATATCTACAAAAAGTAGATGAACAGTGGTCGGCTGGCCAAAATTGTCATTTTGACAAAATTGATGGTCGGTCGGCCAAAAAGAGTGCCGGCGGTGGACACAAACAACAGCCGGTGGCCTCTAGCCATGGCCGGTGATGTGTGGGGATGCCTCACAAGGCATTCCCTGCCCCTCCAAGGCAAAACACAAGTGTTTGGTGCAAAACCAGACACAAAACGGTCGAGTTCGGAGATCCTGAGGCAAGGCGCGTAGCCGAGACCTCTGGGAACTCCAAACGAACACAAACATGGATGATCACCGGGTGTTCAAACGGTGACGTCCAAGTCTTGAGGACGGTCAAAAATGGGGTGTCTACAACAACTTCATCGCAAATTCTTACATGCATGTACATATAAGCTTTAAATTCTTCAATTTCATTTCAATTGATGTTCTTGATCACCCAACTAGCTTGAATACACAAATTTACAAACTTATACTCATGAATTCATACTCAAGTACTTACCTAGAAGCTCTAATCACCTAATTTATGGTTAATTCTTGAGTTGATCTTGAAGATCTTCAAGCTTCTTGGTTAATTCTTCAACTTGAGCCTTCCTCTCTCTCTCTCTCTAACTGACCCACACACTCTCTCTCTCTCTCTAGAGTGTAATCTTCGTAAAATGAATTCAAAGAGTGGAATTGTGTGTATAGAGGCCTATTTATAGGCTCTCTTAGGCAAACTAATTAGAATTAAATAATGGAGCTTAATTAATCGCTCTGAACCTAATTATTTTGATCCGAACAAACTTTCAATTAAATTTCACCGTAGGCTCTAAAAATTACGCTAATCACAATAGCGTAGTCAATTTTGGCTTTTGTGGCCGATAAGGCCTTCAATTAAATTCTAGAGCAGTTAAATCAAATAGATTTTCCTACGGTGAACAGATAGAAATTCAAAACCACATATATTCATATAAATGGCACTCAAATCATATCAAACACATAATCACAATCACAATTAAGATTAATTAGCATAATACGGACCAAGGTTATCACGCCTTTGAGTTGTTCAAATGGTAAGGAGCACTAAGTTGTGCAAACAAACTCTTGAGAATACACTGTCTCTGCTCTATTTGCTCTCTGTTGCAGTAGGGAAGTTCAGCCATCAATGGCCAGCAGGACACTATTGGTGGCTGACAGGCCATCATCAGTGAACTGTAGGCCCTCTGCTGGCCACTAATGCAAAATCAAGCAATGTTCTTCAGAAGAAAAATAATGTTGGTCTGGAGGTGGAAATGAGTGCAAACGTTCTACTGTGCAACATAGGCTTTCAACAGCAGAAACAATGGCTTTTTTCGGGTGGAAACCACATTCATGCATGAGCCCTCCATTGATCCTTGGGATCCGTGTTGTAGTATATTAGTGTTGTTAAAATAGTGGCTTTGTAATTAATTAGTTAGAATAGCTAAATTGTCTCGTGTTGTAATTATTTTGGTTAGCTAGAATAGTTAATTAATTTGGTTTGTAATAATTAGTTAAGTAGTTTATCTAATTTAATTTGTTTTGTATAATTAGCTTAGCTTTAATTAGTTAGCTAGTTAGTTTATTCAAACTCTCTTTGTGAGGGCGCAATGTTATAATAACGTGTATGTCTTCCAACCGCATGCCTTTCTCCCTTTTATTTAATTGCTTACGATGGTTAGTTTAGGGCATCATGTTTTGTTTAGCATACTTCATGTTTGCATCCACTTGTCTTGCATGCATTGAGCTCGGCGCATCATTCTAACTTGCATTGTTAGTTTAGTTTAATACTTCTTTGAATACGTGCTTAGGCCGCATGCTATTTAATTGATTCATTGGCCATGTTAGTAGCCAACCCAATTTAGATTGCATATCGCATGTGTTGCATTAGTCATATCACATAGTTAGGAATCATGAATTTTTCTAACTCCTTATCATCTTTTTCGGCTTGGAGTACTAGGTGAGCCTTTATTCGCTTTAGAATATCACATGTGTGTGATTGTTACCATGTCTAGCATGCTTACCATAAGGCTAATTGCTTAAGTGCTATAATTGTTTGAATGCCTGTGGATGAAGGCTAGGTGCTTGAATGGGAATAGTTTGAGTAATGTTCATATGCGATCATTTTTTCAGGTGGTACATATTTCGAAACAATTTTCAAAACAAATATGAGATTGAAATGTTTCAATTCTTGCAAGTCAGTCTATACTTGTGTGTGTGCGCATCACATAGTAATTCTATCCGAATAAACCGGAACAAGAGCATATAATGTACATAAGATTCATATCATGATTAGTAGAGGCCGATCTTTGATCGGGTGAACGGGGGTGCCCAATTTATGACCTTTCCCTCTCGTACCTAAGTTCCCAAGCCGAGACAATCTTAGTGATGACGGACACGTGGCCTTTGGCCCTTGTCATGGGTTTCCTAAATTTCCCGCCAAAAAAAATTATTTAGGTGGCGACTCTATATCTGGCAAAGCAATCCATTTTTGGTAATTTGATTCAAAATTGATTTTTCAAGAGATTTGTCAGATTGGGACTCTTTGGTGTTTATCTATTTCACATTGCACTTGTGAGATCAGATTCAAAATCGCGGGAGTCCGATATTGTAGGGCTTATTCATCTTCCGAAAGGGGGCATGAAAAAGTCAAGCTACAGTTTCTGGCGACTCTGCTGGGGAATTTAGAGAACTTGACTCGAACTTCATGATGTGAAATTTTATCTACATTTATATGTTTCTTTGCATTTGCATTGGTGCATCTATGTCACTGTGTTTGCCATCTGCTATTCCTGGACGGTTTGCTGGAGGCTTGCCCGAAAAGCTTGCCAAAAGGCTAACCAGTCATGGGCTTTGCCATGACGGGAACACAACCCTTGGATCTAGACTACTGTTATACCGTTTAATCCTTCTTTCACTTCTCGGTGTTAGGTGTGAGAGGTATATTAGGTCGTCTTGCTAAGGTACCTTTCTGACCATTCGGCCTAGTTGCATATCAAAAAGCCATAGAGACTGTTCCAAACTAGGACAAGATGCTTGCCTGAATATAGGATTGCGTGAAACTGCTTTGTTTGATTAGTGAACCCTAGTTCCTGACAAAACTAGGACAGGGTAACCTTACCCTTTCATAGGGGTGTTTTCGCTCTCACTTACAGTGAAACTGTACAGGAATGTGCGTATCAGTTGCAAGTTTGGTATCCGTTTTGGGGGCCAAATTCAGCATTGAGTGCAGTCCTACAGCTTTGATTACATTTGTGTGTTGTTAACATTAGTAGCTGGAGTGCTGTGCAGTTTCTAATTACTGCTTTCTTTTTGCTTTATTTCATTTGCTAGGTAGTATAACACCATAGCTTCAGAAAGTTCAGATATCCCCCAAGTGCTCTGGACTCGAGTCAGAAGGCTTTGCAAAGCTAGAGATCTTATTAGAAGCAGTCACCCCTCAATTCACTTGCATCCAGTCAGGCTCAAGGACAGTCTTCTATTTCTAGTCCAGCATGAGATCACTCGCCTATTCCGATGACACAGTATCCCCCAGTCAATATGGAGGAATTGATCTATCATCTTCAGCAAATAGTTAAAACCCTATAGCAAGACGCTGCTCGTTAGGCCGATATCACAGCCCGTCAGGCTGAGGTAATAAATAGGCAGCACAACAACAACCACAGCTGGTAGCGACTTCTGCATCCCATGCAACTCCTACAGGTATCCCAGCACCCAGAGCGACTGCCTACATTGCTAATGTCCAAGAGAATCAGGGCAATCCAGTAGAGCCGATCCCTCCACAAACCTCCAAAGCACCTATGTATCAAACCGAGGCTCCATTTGAATTTGAGGTTGACCCAACTATGCTTAAGGTCAACAAGTTAGAAAAGTTATTCAAGAGAGCACAAGGTGTTAACTTCATCCCCAATGTAGAAGACGGGTATACCGACTCTGCAGTGACATTGCCATCGGTTCAAAATGTCGTACATCGATCGATTCGATGGCTCCAGGGATCCCATGGTTCATCTATGGCTGTTTTCAAAAATCTTGCGACTGATGGGCCAGACTAGATTCCAAAAGCTGTCTCTCTTTGGTTGGACCATGTCAGGAATAATGGCTATATAGTATGCAAAGCTGGAGGATTCTGTTAAGCAGAACTGGGAGGAAATGGCCGAGGCCTTTATTGCTCAGTACTCGTATAACACGTAGATCAAGGTCACAACTTGTGATCTTGAGGCAACAGGCCAAGAGCCGAATGAGGGCTTTTCAGAATTCGTGACGATGTGGAGGGCTAAAGCTTTAATGATAACCACAAGGCCTTCCGAGAAAGATCAGATAAGGATGGTAGTCCGCAATTTGCACGGGAAGTTGTTGTAGAAAATGATCGTCCTACCTCTATTCATATTCACTGAGCTCCATGAGATGAGGGTTCGGATTAAAGACGCCATGAAACAGGGGCTGATTACTGATGAGAAAGAGTAGGCAAAAAGGCCTTTCATGCGTAGTTCCAATGCTACCACCAGTGGTAGCACAGTTACGAGGCCGTTGGATGTGAGCGTTGTCACCACCATGACCATGACTACCAATCCCTTCGCCAACACAGCTCCACAGACTTCAGCTAACCCTGCCCGATCCCAGAGGACCTTTACCCAACTCTGCATGACCCTATCTCAAGCCATGAAGGTGTTGGTCAAAAAAGGGCATCTCAAACCATTAGAGCCTCGCCCATTACCTGATCCTCTTCCACCCAAACACAACCTAGAAAAATACTGCGTATTTCACCAACAGCATGGTCATGACACCGACCAATGCTTCAGACTGCATCATGAGATTCAAGACCTCATTGACAACAAGGTGATTGCACCACCCCAGAAACCAAATGTAATGACAAACCCTCTCCTAGCCCATAATCAAGTCCTCCCACCTCAAAATTTAAACTTAATCCATACACTAGCCATCTCCTATGACCCTAGCGTATATATTACCCCTTCCAACCTACCAAGACCAACGGTGTTCATTCCTGAAAGTACAGATTTGTGTATGATGGACACATCTGCACTTTAACCTAAGCCTGTAGTGGTGACAGTTACAGTAGAAGGGAGGCTGGTCTTAAAGGGAAGTATGGGTTCATTGCCGGACAGCTCTGAGGACTTGCCTAAGGAGATGTACGACCCAAGCTGCTACATTGTGCCAATTGATAAAGTCAAGCTAGAATTGGTGTTGCCAATTGTAGCGAAGGTTAATGTGGTTAGGGAGGATGGCCTGAGCTAAGGGTTAGATGATCTGGCGGAACTAGAGGAGGATATAGACAACCTGCAGTTCTTTGACGAACAAGATCAAGGGAATGTGTAGATTGGCTGGTTCGATTTGAATGGATCAACCGACAACTTTGGATGGCTAAATGATGAGTTGGATAGGGAGGAAAGAACTGAATTGAAACCGGAAGAAAAGGAAGCAGGAATTGTTGTAGTGGCTGGAAGGGCCGATGAAAAGGGAAAACTGCCGGAGAACACCGGCGTGGAAAATTCAGCTCAGAAATTGGGCACTGTGAGCATTGTGGACACAGAACAGGAAGTTGCGGTGAAGCAATTTGAACAGGAGAGGGTTAAAGACAACCAGAAAGCTGTAACGGCCCAACACCCTGCGGGGGATACTTGTGATGTAAAAGTGATCGGAACGGAGCCGGACAATAGTTGGTCGGCTACCGAAGGTGTATGGTGGGAGGATGATGATCTACATATGGCTCACACCGATGAAGACTGGGGTGAGTGCCTTCCAAACGACACGTGGTACATGGAAGAGATAGATCACATGACAAGAAGTGGGTGGTATTTTAAGCCACCATACTTAGATCAAGCTGAGGCATCTGGGAAAGACAGAGGGGTTGAGAAACAGAAAGAGAAGCAGTTGGAAGAGGAGGCAGTGTTGAAGCAGCTTAAGAAAATCCAAGCTGACATCTCAATTTGAGGTCTTCTCATGGCCTCCCGGGTACATCGACATGCAGTATTATCAGCAATGGACAAAGCTAAATTGTCCATTGACACTACCCTCGAACAGCTTGTGGAATTGGTCTTCCCAGGTAGCTCTAGGCTAACCTTAACCTTTTCTGACAAAGAACTACCGTTGGAAGGCTTAACACACAACAAACCCTTGTACATATCTGTTGAGTGCAGGGAGAAATGGGTATCAGTGGTGTTAATAGACACCGATTTGGATATCAATGTCTGTCCTTCTCACACAACTTATGCAATCGGCCTTAGACCAGCAGACTTTGTGCCCATAGCCCAAGTAATTCGGGCATATGACAATACAAGCAGGTTGGTCATGGGCACGGTGCAAATCAGAGTCCAGGTGGGCCCAGCTCAGCAAGATGTCAAGTTCCATGTCTTGAATGTGCCGACCACCTTCAACTTACTGCTGTGGAGGTCTTGGTTGCGCCTTGTGAAAGCTGTCTCCTCTACCCTCCACCAAATACTGAAATACCTTTACGGGAAAAGAGTGGCGATTGTTTTCAAGAATTCATCTATCCATTCCCTGCCAGAGGTAACTACACCAGTGCTGGAAATCACTTATGGCGAGGAGGATGTATTCCTCTCAAGGTTCACTCTGGCTGAGACTCGGGTAGTGCAGACCATTTTGGCCGCTGATGAAGGCACGTATGTTAGTGCCCAGTCTGTCTAATTCATGAACAAACTGCAGCATGCACTAGGAATGGTACTTGGAAGAAGTGGCCGGAAAGGTGTCACGACATTGATAGACGTACCGCATAATCCACATGCCTTTGGTTTGGACTATGTACCCACCAAAGAGGACTGGATCAGGAAAGGAAAAGAAATCAGAGGCAGAGCCAGAGCCAGAGCCAAGCAGGCCGTGAAACACTATGAACTCATTTACAAGCCAATTCGGGGAACGCTGAATGGTCGCTTTGTTCAAGAGGGAGAAGATTTCCCCTTTTATGACTTTTTTAAGCCCTGGATGAATTCTACGAAGCAGCGTGTCCCCAGAAACGAAATCTTCCTTGACCTGCAGCTGCAAGATAGTGATACCGAGGAGAAGGCTGAACCAAGTACTGAGGCTGAACCAAGTACTGAAGTTGAACAGAGCATGGAAAATGACTCGGACAATAGCAAACTTGGAGTAGGGGCAGCACTAGCATGTCTCCTTACAGATCCTGTGGCTGACTTAGAGAATTTAGGGGATAACCTTACCATCTCCATGATCAGGGAACAACCAGAGGTGAACCCATCCAGCAGCATTTTGGATGCATTAGAGGCACCATCTCTTATCTGGCTGCTAGAGGAGGGCTATTTGTCTAGTTCGAAGTCAGGTAATGAGCTAGAATCTAATTCCACTAAGTCTATGAAGTCAGAATCAGATTCCGGTTCTTCTGAGTCTGAGTCCGGTATTCCCGGGGATGATAACCCGAATGCCAAGGTCTTGTCTAAGTCCTCTTTTTCTTTTGCTTTTGATTCGGTTGTAATCGAAGATTTGGATCTTATAAATGAGTATGCTGTCGATTCTGAGTATTTTTCTGTGCTGCTTATTTATTGTATTGACCAAAATTTTTAGAATTTTAATGAAAACGATGAGGAAGGAATTCCTCTGGCTTTGAAAAACTTGATTAATCAAGAAGAGGAGAGGTTTGGTAAACCCCAAGCTGATGAAATCATTGCTATTAATGTAGGTACTGAGAAGGATCCATGTCTGGTCCAGATCGGATCCACGCTTAGTCGCTTTATTAAAAGATTTCAAAGATGTTTTTGCGTGGTCCTATGAAGACATGCCTGGAATCAATCCTGAGATTGTACAACATCGGATCCCTCTTGACCCCGAGGCCTGACCTGTTAAGCAGAACTGCGTAGAATCCGTTCGGATTGGGCGCTGAAAATCAAGGAAGAGGTCACCAAGCAGATCGAGGTAGGTTTCTTATTAGTATATGAGTATCCGACTTGGTTGGCCAACATCATCCCAGTGCCAAAAAATGATGGTAGAATCCGGGTATGTGTGGACTTCCGGGATTTGAACAGAACCAATCCGAAGGATGACTTTCCTCTGCCGCACATTGATGAGTTAGTGGATTTCATTGCGGGCCATGCATTACTATCCCTTATGGATGGATTTTTCGGGAATAACAAGATTTTGATGGCACCTGAGGACAGAGAGAAACCTGTATTTACTACGCTGTGGGGTACCTACTGCTATTGGGTTATGTCATTTGGGCTGAATACTAGGGCTACCTATCAGAGGGCTGCAACCACTATTCTACATGATATGATCTACAAAGAGGTCGAGGTGTACATGGACGACATGATTGTCAAGTCCAAAGAAAAAGAGGGCCACTACACTGCTTTGAAGAAATTCTTTCAACGAATCAGAGAATACAGATTGAGGTTGAATCCGCAAAAATGCACCTTCGGCGTAACAGTAGGGAAAATGTTGGGCTTTTTGATCACATAGAGGGGCATCAAAGTAGATCCTTCAAAAATCAAGGCCATCCTAGAAATGCAACCACCAAGGATTGAAAAGGAAGTGTGAGGCTTTCTAAGAAAAGTGCAATTCATAAGACGATTTATTTCCAAATTAACCTTGACTTGTGAACCACTATTTGGTCTCCTAAAGAAATGGCAGAAATTCCGATAGGATTATCGATATCAATTCGCCTTCGAGCAGATTAAGCAGTACCTTCAGAATCCGCCTATGTTATTGCCGCCAGAGCCGGGGAAGTCTTTACTTCTGTACCTATCAGTGACAGACACTAGCATAGGATGCATGCTTGCTCATGAATCTGAAGATATGGTGGAGAAAGCCATTTACTATTTGAGTAAGAAAATGCTGGATTATGAGACTTGCTATACTCCATTGGAGATGGGCTACCTTGGAAGTTGGGGCCGGAAGTTGAGGCACTCACTAGCTCACTCTGTAATCTTGGTTTTGAGATTAGACCCCATCAAATATCTCTTTGAGAAACCAGCGCTTATGGGTAGACTAGCCCGTTGGTCGCTTCTCCTCTCCGAATTTGATCTCAAATATATCACTCGCAAGTCGGTCAAGAGAAGAGCTGTAGTGGAGTTCTTGGCAGACCACCCAGTAAAAGGGGATGAGGCAGTGGAATACTTGTTTCTAGATGAAGCCATTATGCAAGTTGAGGAGGAGACTTGGACGATGTACTTTGACGGAGCAGCCAATCAGTATGGTTATGGGATAGGTGTGTTGCTGATAGCACCCGATGACTCCCATATACCTTTAGCCTTCAAACTCTGGTTTAAGGTGTCCAATAATGAAGTAGAATATGAAGCGTGTATTGTTGGTCTAGAAGCTGTCCTAGAACTAGAGGCAAAAAGGTTGGATGTTATCGGCAACTCAAACTTAGTTGTTTCCAAGCAAATGGAGACTGGAAAGTCAAAAAAGAAAAGATGAAGGTTTATCATCAGACCCTGGACGTTCTGATTCCTAGGTTTGAAAAATTGTCTTTCACGCATCTACTGAGAGAGAATAACATGTTCGCTGATACTTTAGCAACTCTATCTTCTATGGTAGACATCCCACTTGGAGTCCGGATGCTTCCGATTATCATTGAGCAGAAAGACACACCGGCTTATGAAACTATCGCCGCAATAGATGAAGCGCAAGACAAAAACCCTTGGTACTACGATATTTGGAACTTCTTAGAAAATGAGATTTATCCACCAAGGGCAAATGCCAAGGACAAAAGGGGAATACGGCGAATGGTTGTCCAATTTATCATCTACAGAGGTAAACTGTATAAAAGAGGTCATTTGGGAATGCACAAGTTGTGTGTCGAAGAAGAGGAGTCAAAGTGCCTGATGGAAGCCATCTATGGAGGAGAGTGCAGAGTGCACATGAACAGAGTGATGCTAGCCTGGAAGATTCTCAGGCAAGGTTACTACTAGTCCACTATGGAGGAGGATTGTATTGGTTTTGTTCGGCGATGCCACAAATGCCAAATTCATGCCAATCGTATGAACATCCCACTGTCAAAACTATACAACATGACTTCGTCATGGCCTTTCTCAATCTAGGGAATCGACGTTATCAATGCAGTCACACCAAAAGGGTCGAATGGGCATGAATATATCTTGGTGGCAATTGATTACTTTACAAAGTGGGTGGAAGCTCAGTCATATGCAGTGTTGAAAGCATCGCATGTGGCCAAGTTCATCAGAAACATTATCATTTGCCGATACGGAGTCCTAAACGAGATCATATCAGATAATGGTTCTCACTTCAAGAAAGAGGTGATAGACTTGTTGGAGAAATACAATGTGGCTTTTCATAAGTCATTTACATACAAGCCGTAAACCAATGGAGCTGTTGAAGCCGCCAACAAGAACATCAAGAATATCTTGCAGAAGATGGTTGAGACCTACAGAGACTGGCCAGATAAATTGCCATTCGCACTCTAGGTTATAGAACTTCAATCCGAACGTCTACAGGGGCAACTCCTTATTCTTTTGTCTACGGGATAGAAACTGTTTTGCCACTTAAAATAGAAGTCTCGTCACTGCGAGTTATGGTTGAGTGTCAGATAACAGAGGCGGACTGGCAACAGAGCAGATTTGAGGAGTTGATGTTGTTTGATGAGAGAAGACTGAAAGCATTATATCATGTTTAGGGCTACCAACGCAGAATTGCTAGAGCTTTTAACAAGAAAATTAAGTCCCGGAATCTCAAAGAGGGGGATATGGTGCTGAAAGACAACCAAGCTCCCATTCATGACCCTAGGGGCAAGTTCAGACCCAATTGGACTGGTCCTTACATCATCAAAGCTATCTGGTCAGGTGAAGCTGTTATTCTCATGGACTTAGATGGCCTGGAATTTTCACAACCGATCAACATGGACAAGTTGAAGAAATACTATCCCTGAGAGGCTCGCTAGGCTAAAAACCCAAAAGGGCGACCTAAGCACAAATTAGAGCATGAAAAATTAGAAATAAAGAAAAATTGAGCTCGTAAGATTGAAAACCCTAAAGGGCGACTTTGGCAAAAGTTAGAGCGCAAAAGGAGAGAGTTAATACTCGAGTGAACCTGAATCGAATTATGTAAGGCCTGATTCTTATCTTTGGGATACGTAGGCAACTTCATCCTGAAGTTTGGCCGTAATCACCTCCAACTCAACTGTCCTGTCCATGTGTCTGATCAGGTCATCTCTGTTTGTTCTTTACCTAAGACTTTGGTTGTGATCTTTACTCTAAGAGAAGAGCTAGTTACAATATAGAGTAGTGGTGTTCAATCAGGGGTATTTCCGATCTTTTGATTCGGGGTTATACATCTTGAGGATTGATTCTGTGCGTGTCAAGTGGTGATCCTTTTCGAAAATAGTTTTGAAAAGTTTTGATAAAAATTGATTTTGTTCAAATTTTACCTTTTACAACTTAGACCATTTTTGGACCAAAAAAAAAGTTTTCAGTGCTTACAACTTTAATTTCATTGATTTCAAACATAAAGTTCTCCAACTCTCTGATACAAATCAAAGTTGCTTTTATTAAAGAAAGGTCAAAGCAATAAACTAGGGGCATAGGTGAGTCAGGTGCTCCTGCGTCCTCTGCTTATGCTTGTGGAAGCTTTTGAAGCCAAAGTGGGCCCAATTTGTGCCTCATCCTCGAGCCAAGCCAAGCATTCGCCAGAAAGGGCATAATTGAAACTAGGGACAGGGGCCAGAAGCTCTCTCATTCTCTAAGCAGTGAGGTACCTAGCCAAGTGTGAACCATGGATGGGGAATGAAACCAGGTACTCTACCCCCTCCTCTGGGCAAATCTGATCATGCCCAAGCTGACGTCTGAATCGGAAAGGAAAATAGAGCACACAGTATATGAGGCTGATCAACTGTATGCCAGGTTGCCGAGCCATGCTGTAACTCATCTCGGTCAGATTAAGCCAGGGGTAACGCCAAATTATGTCAGCCGCAGACCTGTTGCACATCCAGTTACACCACCATCCTTCATTCGAGAAATCCACTAGTCGGTGGCGAAAGAAATAACCTCAAGCTGCGTACTCAGGGCAAGAGTCCACTACTGTAGACACCCCATTTTTTACTGTCCCTGTCTTTGAGCCTTCAAACCCCATCCATTCTGTGCCCTGTTTTGGACTAACATCTTCTAGTCTACAACCCTTGGTGGCTGTCGGTCACCAATTGAGGCTGTTGGCAACCCAAGTGGCCTGCCGGCCATCACTGGTGGCCGGCCAGCCATATTGGTGACCTGCCGGCCATTGATGTCTTTTTGCAGATATTTTCTTAACAGTTGTTCCAGTTGTTGGCACAATGGCCTTGATCACCATACACGTGTATGGACTGATATAACTCAGCTGAACGCTTGTTTTTTCTATAAATATGGGACCTTCTCCCTCATTGTAGAAGGTTAGAAAATTTTGGAGCAAAATTCTCTCTCTCTCTCTCTCTCTCTCTCTCTCTCTCATGCAATTTTGAATACATTTGTTCACAAATCCTATACTTTTGCATACACTTCCTTAATCAAACTTGATTACCTTTGAGCTGAGGTTCTTGGAAGCCTTCTTGGAGCTGTAGAAGGTGTTTTTGACTTGAACTTGTGCCTAAAATTGTTGCTTGCTTCAAGAGGTATAACACTCTCCTTTTACACTTGTTTTGCATACTTGTTTTTCCATCTCTTTCAACTATTTTTGGCCTGCTTTTGAACTATAAGAAACTCTATTTTTGTGGCCTAAAGGTGGTGGTTTGAGGCCATTTTTAGTTAGGGGGTGGTTCACCCCTTCTTACTTCTTTTTTTGTAAAGCTTTTGTACCTTTGTTCACCACTTTCAAACTAACTTTTTTGGGCCTTTTAACCATTGAATTTCAGAGGTTTTTCAGTGGCAAAAAAATCATTTTAAAGTCCAAATTTGGAGGGGTTAGCCTCCCCTCATTGTGTCTTGTTTGCATGCTTAGTTAGCTTCATATGTTAGCATGTTGTTCTAGCTTAATTTAGCTCAAGTCCAGGATGTTTTAGCCTCTAAAATAGCCTTCTTTAGCTCTGTTTTGGGCTGGTTAGTTCATTTGAGTCTCGTTTTACATGGTTGTAGTGCAATAGTCCTCACAAATTGGTATTTTAGGGTCTTCGACACCTCTTGTTTGAGTTGATAACATCTTTTGGTGTTGTTTTTCACTCCATTTCAGCACTATTAACTCTGCAACCTCCCTCTTTGCTTTGCTCTTTCATTTGCTTTTGAGGGTCATTTCAAGCTTGGGATCCTTTAAGCTTGAGATTGAGGTCATGCTTAATGGTTTAATCCTCTTTGAGGGTTTATTATCAACAGCATGATCTCTTTCTTGCCTTACGTTATTCCTTGGTTGACACTTCTTTCATCTTAGAGGGCACTCACCAATGGACAAATTGATTAAAGAATGATTTGGTAACTAAAATGTGTAAACAAAATTGGTAAGTAAAAGTGACAAGATAAGCATTTCTTTGTGTCGCATTGCATGTGTTCAAATCTGACATTAATTTGAATACAAGGAAAATGGGACATTTCATACTCAAAAGTGATGAAATATGTCACTTTCCATGGTCTCCGTTGCCCTTGATCATTGATAATAGGGTGATGGCATTTGAGTCTTATTTTTTCACTCATTGAACTTGTACAAATTGGTCCCTTAGCCATCATGCATGGAAATTGCTCGATTGACGGTTTGAGGGCCAAATGTATCACTCCTTTGAGCTTGTGTTGATGATAAGGGGTGATACACAGTACAAACAACCTGTGAGAATACCCTCACTTTTCCCTGTGTGCTCTCTATTGCAGCAAAAAAAAAATGGTGTATCATCAGTGGCCTGCCGGCCACTAGTGTTGGATGGCAACCCCTCAATGTTGGCTGGCCGGCCACCACTTCTAGCCTGCTGGCCACCAATGAATTTTGAGTAATGTGCTTGTGAAGCATGGCAGAGTTGATCTAGAGAAGGAAATAGTGCAAAGGTTGTGCAACAGAGGCATTCGGGGGCAAACAGAGGATGTTCTTCGAGTGGAAACCAAGCATGCATGGGTCTCCCTCGCATCCCGAGATGAGTTATCTTGTTAATTAGTTTAATTTAATTAGCCTATAATAAGCCTATGTTGTAATTCAATTAGTTTGTGTTGTAATTATTTAATTAGTTAGTTGTAGCTAATTAATTTGTGTTGTAATAATTAGTTAAGTTAATTAATTCAGGTTTTGTAATAATCAGCTTAATTAGTTTAGTTTAACTAACTAGTTTGCTTTTATTCATTTGGACCCTCCTTCGCGAGGGCATAATGTTATAATAAGTGTGCGTGCGTGCATGTATGTCTTCCAACCCCACGTCTTTCTTCCTTTTATTTATCTGTTTTTCATGGTTAGATTAGGGTCATGTTTCAATTAGCATACCTTATGCTTGCATCCATTTATTTTGTATTGCATGCACCAAGGCTCGGCACATCATTCAAATTGCATTGTCATTTACATACTTCGATGAATACGTGTTTAATCGCATGTTGTTCAAATCGCTTCATATACCATATTAGTAGCTGAGCCTATTAAATTGCATTCTTTGCATGTGTTGCATTAGGCATCTTGTATAGTTAGGAATCATACATATTTTTCTAACTCATATTTTCTTAGCTTGGAGTACTAGGTGAGCTTTTATGCTTTAGCATACTCACATGAATGTGAATGTTGCCATGATTAGCATGCTTGCCATGAGGCTAAATGCTTACTTGCTAAATTGCATGAATGCCTGTGGATGAAGGCTTGTTGCTTGAATTGGAACGATTAACCAAATGTGCGTTTTAAGCCCACTTTATTGAGTGGCAAATCATGTTTTAAGCCCACTATGTTTGGTGGCAAATTCGCAAACTTTAAGCCCACTTGATGTGGCAAATTCAAACCATTTTCGCAAACAAACATGAGTTGAATTGTTCCAACTTAAGCAAACTGGTCTATACTTGCTTGTGAGCATCACATAGTAAAGCTAACTTAATAATCAACAAGAGCACATAATGTTTATAAAAAATCAAATCATGATTAGTAGAGGCCGATCTTTGATCGGGCGAGCGAGGGTGCTCAATTCATGACCTTCCCCTCTCGTACCTAAGTTCCCGAGCCGAGGCCACTTTGGTGATAATGGACACGTGGCCTTTGGCACGAGTCATAGGTTTCCTAAATTTTTCCAAAAATAAAATATTTATGTGGGACTCTGTATCTGGCAAAACAGTCCAATTTTGGCCCTTTTTGATTTAAAATCAATTTTCCAAAACGATTTGCTAGATTTGGACTCTTTGGTGTTTATCAATTTCACATTGCACTTGTGAGATTAGATTCAGAACCGCAGGAGTCCGAACTGTAGGGCTTCTTTTTGAGTTTCCGAAAAAAGGGGTACAAAAAAGTCAAGCCACAACTACCTTCAACTTATCGATAAGCCACACCTGGGAAGGGATGAAAGAAAAGAGAGATTAAAAAACAAAGAGATGTATGTTGAGAGAAAAATGAGAAAAGGGCTTTGAGAGGAAAATAGAGCATGAGTGCCCAATGATATGTGAGAAATACATATAAGGAAGGGTGGGAAACAATACCTGAAGAAGTAGTGGACTCCCCACGAATTTGGTAGTCTCTCGTCGATGAATGGCATCTAAGCCCATCAAGGTCTCAGCCAGTGCCAAACCAATGCAACTCTTACCTTCTTTCAAAGCTTTGGCCACTTCGATCTACCGAATGCTGGACCTACCAAATTAGGGGCAAGAAGGAAATGTGCAAGCATATATAAGCAGAGGGCATGTTGCCGAGATGGGCTACAATATATGTTGATGAGATTGTCCGTTTACACGGAGTTCCGGTATCTATTGTGTCGAATAGAGATTTGAAATTTGTATCTAGATTATGGAAGAGTTTGCAGAAAGCCATGGGAACAGAAGTAAGATTTAGTACTGCATTCCATCCGCAGACGGATGGGCAATCAGAACGGACCATACAGACGTTAGAAGATATGCTAAGGATGTGTGCCTTGGACTTTCAGGGGAGTTGGGAAAACTATTTGCCACTTGTAGAATTTGCATACAATAACAGTTTCCACTCCAACAACGGTATGACACCATACGAGGCTTTGTATGATAGAAGGTGTAGATCACCGATTTGTTGGACAGAGGTCGGGGATAGAGCTTTACTTAGGCCTGAAATTGTGCAAGACACTTCTGAGAAAATCAAAACCATTCAGCAAAGGCTCAAAACAGCTCAGGACTGACAAAAGAATTATGCAAATGTTCGAAGAAGACCTCTTGAGTATGAGGTTGGTGACCATGTGTTTATCCGTGTGACTCCGATGAAAGGCCAAGCCAGATTTGGAAAGAAGGGCAAGTTCTTGCCCCGTTACATTGGGCCGTTTCAAATTCTGGAGAGACTGGGACCAGTTGCCCATAGAGTTGCTTTGCCACCGGGATTCGAGCAAATCCATAATGTGTTTCATGTGTCGATGTTGAGGGGTTATCTTCGAGACCCGCTTCATGTGATTGATTATCACCGGGTAGCTCTTGATGAAAATATGGAGTACGCCGAATGGCCAGAACGAATCATCGACCAGCAAGTGAAACAGTTGAGAAGCAAGTCCATCCCAATGGTGAAAGTGGAATGGAAAGAACACTATGGGACGGATGCCACGTGGGAAAAAGAGGATGAAATGAGCCTACGCTACCCACATTTGTTTCCCGACGAAGGTAAAATAAGTTTGGAGGACCAAACTTCTTAAAGGGGGAAAGATTGTGATAACCCTGTCCCGTATTATGCTAACTAGTTCTTATTATGATTGTGATTATGTGTTCGATATGTTTTGGTGTGCTATCTGTACGAATATATGTGGTTTTGAATTTCTATCTGTTCACCGTAAGAAAATCTGTTTGACTTTTGCTTTGGAAATTAAATTGAAGGCCCTATTGGCCACAAAATCTGAAATTGCTTACGCCATTGTGATTAGCGTGATTTTTAGAGTCTACGGTGAAATTTAATTAAAAATTGATTCGGATCAGATTAATTAGATCAAATTAATGATATAGTGCTCAATTATTCAATATTGTAAATGTAATTAAGGAAACTCATATAAGTGGAGCATTATACACCCAACCCCTCTCTTTTTGTTCATTTGGCTGAAATCAACTCAAAGAAAAGAGAGAGAGGGCCGGCTAGAGAGAGAATGAGAGGGAAACAATTGGAGTTTTGATCTTGAACTTGAATGATTTGAAGACCAACTCAAGATTTGACCATAAATTGGGAAGATTGAGCTCCTAGGTGAGTAATCAACCCTTAATTCATAAGTTTGAGCTTGTGATTTTGTGGATTCAAGATTAATTGGTGAGCTAGATCATGAGTTGTGTTGATTTTGATGAGATATGTTCATGCATGCATAGAATTGCTATCAATTGCCATAAGTGTGCATAATCTAACATGTAGCATGCCAATTATGCAAGATTGGGAGTTTGATCATACATGCAAGCATGGTTTTGTTGAGTTTCATGAGAATAGACACCATTTGTATCATTTGAAATGGAATTGGAGTTAAAAGATTGCGTGCATGTTTGGTTATTGAACTTATATGAGGTTTGAAAGCTTGAGCCATGAGTATACAAAAATGTTGATTGATTTTGAAGAAATGTGACCATAATTTTGGGCAATTGGCCTCCTATTACTTGTATACTCATGGTATGTAATGTATTTGCATGTTTGGGAACCAAGATTATGGGTTTTGGGCCCTTGGAGGTCGGATTTGAACTTGGAGAACAATTCTGGAAAACCCAGAATTTATGATATCCGTTCGACCGGGGGAACCGCCGCTCGAGCAGGAAATACGAGCTCCCAGCATATTTTGCAGAGATGGTGTCCGCTCGAACGAAGAAGTTCACGCTCGAGGGGGGAGCTATGTAGGATGATCTTCAGCTCGAGGGCCCGAGTTCACGCTCGAGCATAAAAACGAGGCAACCAGTACTTTTGCAAACATAATGGGTCCGCTCGAGCGGGGAAGTCCACACTCGAGCGAGGACCTCTATTTTTGAAATTTTGTAAATCCATTATGTGCTTCGTTTTCCGTTCTCTTTCACTTTTGAGTACTCTTAGGCATACATTGAGCATTATGAATGAATCAAAAGAATAAGAAAAAAGCCTAAAAAGGAATATGTGAATTAAGAACGAATTGGATTGTTTGTGACCCATTGTGTTCATGGAATGTGTAGGGTCGAGCTCTAGAGCAAATCATCCAGCCGATCACTGTGAGTAATATCTTAATAAAGATATTTTGAAATATCTCGTTTGTCCAATTACTTATCTCTGTATAAGTTTTATGAGTTTGTTGATTTGAATTGTGGACAAATGTTTGCTATGCCATATGGTTGGACCTAAGGCCGTTTGCTATAAACGAATGGGCCAAAGGCCAGTCTGACGTGAATGATAGAATGAATGGGCCAGAGGCCAGTCTGACATGAATGATAGAATGAATAGGCCAGAGGCCAGTTTGACATGAATGATAGAATGAATGGGCCAAAGGCCGGTCTGACATGAATGATAGAATGAATGGGCCAGAGGCCAGTTTGACATGAATGATAGAATGGATGGGCCACAGGTCAGTTTGATCTGAATGAAAGAATGGATGGGCCAAAGGCCAGTTTGATCTGAATGAAAGAATGGATGGGCCAAAGGCCAGTTTGATCTGAATGAAAGATAAATGGGCCAAAGGCCAGTATGACACGAACAAATTGGGCCCGAGGTCGTATGATGTGTTCGGAACCGCAGTCACTTGACCTAAATTTGTATATATATATATATGCTAATAGAAATACGAATTGGGCCCAAGGCCATTTGAAGCATGTTGTTCTACATACCGTCTGTATAACTTCTTTATTTAATATTATTCACTGGGCCTTCGCTCACGCTCATTCATGTGTTTGTAGGTGAGCCAAGAGAGGTCCAAACACAGCCACAGTGAAGTTGTGTGGAACAACCAAGGTTTTGAAGAGTCAACCCTTACGTCTCACGCACGAGACTCGTCTTCGCCCTTTTGTTATCTTGTTATATTTTGTCATGTTGGCGAGGACTTTGGATATGTTTGTATATGGTTTTGATTGGCTGACTTAGACTTGAATGATCCTGCATGTACAAAACTTTGTGATAGTACATATTTTGATGTGAGTTATTAATGTGTATATGTATGGTTTATTATGATGTGCCATGTAAGCACAGCTCTATAGACAAAGTTTTAAATTTTGCTTCTGTTTGGCCCCTTCACTCTGATGAGTTATGTCTGGATTGGTTTGAGGTCGTAGGTGATCTCAGGATTACTGGTTGGTTATGTCCTTAACCCATGGGGGCGGGTTCGGGTCATGACAGTTCGTGCCGTCTGAAGCAGCTATCCAATTTGAGAGCTTTTTGGCGAAAAATGGCTCCATTTGTGGAAGAAATTGTTGCTGAAATGAAGTTTTGGGAGGGAAATCATGAAATTGAACCTCTTATAGAAGATAAGGCTGTGAGTGGAAGCCAACTGTCAACAATCTAGAAGTTCCTAACGCTGGTGGCCAACAAGTCACTAGTGGTGGCCGACAGGCTACTCCGGCCACCTCTTGTGGCCAGCAGGCCACCTCATTGGTCAGCAGTCTCCATCTCTAGCTGGCGATCTCCTTCTCTGGTTGGCAATCCCTTTTTCTAGCCTGCCGTCCACCTGTGTGCCGGGTAGTGCTAAGCATGTGTTTTTTCTTGATCTTTGAGTGTTTCATGCTCTTATTTTGGGGCTTTTTTTTTTTTTCTTTTAGCAAGTTTGTTTATTTGTAATTTAGTTGTTTTTGATTTGTTTATCGAGTTATATATTTTGTATTTCGATTGTTGGTTGGCTCATTACCCGATTAAGAACATTGTTTCAATCAAGTGCTCTATTAGCCAATTCAATTCCATGTCCATTTCATACAAATATGGTGCTCAAAATGCAAAAATAACAACACTTTTCATAAAAACTGCGAGGTTTTATTCCGATCATGGTTTTTACAAAAGAGGTGTACAAGTTTCAAAAGCAAAATAAAACATATCTGAAGCTATACATGTGCTAGTGCTACTAAACAAAAAGAAACTATGAAAAAGTAACCCAAAAAAAAATTCAGCAACAGTCATCTCAGGCCTAAGAGGCCCTTTTCGTCCTCTTCCTCGGAGGAGAGGACTCGGGGGCACTATTTCCATCGACACCACTATCCAAAGCAGTCTCTGAACCAGAGTCGGTATCGTCTCCGTTTTCTACCTCAGAGTCCTCCTCAGCGTCACCTTCACTCTCAGATCCTGAGCCAACACCATCGTCTTCACTCTCGGATGACTCAGAATGCTGAGTCACTGCTTTCTTAGAGTCACTAGTCTCAACATCATCATCATTCAAAATAGGCTCTGAAGGTTTGGCCTTAGGTGCCCCTACCTCTACCTCGATTGTGGCTCATATCTCGGCCACGAGCTGGGTCTTGTCCCTCTCTCCTCCTTGCTGCTGGAGGAGGTACTGCCTGTGGTGGCGCTAGTGGCACTGGTGACATCGGTGTAGATGGGATCTGAAAAAAATAGTTGTCAACATATAAGCTATAGTGTGTGTATTAGATACAAGTATGGTATGTAGAATGAGTGTCATACAGAAATCAAATACAGTGTACGAGTATAGTGTGTGAGTACAATATGCTAATGCAGTGTATTAGTACAGTTCGGGGAAGGCTCAGTCGAAATGCCAATGTATCAGTAGAAATATGATAGCATGAAGCGCAAACTAAAGGAAATTACCTGGATACCATAAAGACCAAGCAGTGTCTCCCTCATATGCACCATGCCCATCAAGGAAGCCACCAGCTCGAGACAGCTCTCCATATACTCTATAGATGTCTGCAAGTGCATTTAGATGATCAATGTCTGGAATAAACATATCTGAAATGAAATGTGGGGTGCAAATGGTAAATTGTGGTCCATACCTGGGATAAGCCTCGAACTCCAACAAGCTCGTGTCTAGCCCTGGTCGGCTCAATCGGGATCTAATAAGCAGTCCAGTAGGCCTCCAGCATGTAAGCACAGTAGGAAGCTTTAGCCAAGGGATAATCTGCTCCATGGGGAGAGCCCCTCAAGCATGGCTCCTAGTCGCTCGAACTGCCTCACCAGCCTCAGGAGCCCCTGCCCCCTCGCCTCTGTGAGCGCCTGTCAGAGGAGGCATAAGGTGGGTCTGAATAAAGGTCGCGTAGTCGCCCTCTCCTCTAAAAAAATTAGCATCCAACCTCACCATCAACTGTGTGACTGCGTCAATAGATAGGCTATCTGCTGACCTCATAGACTCTAGAGGTGGCATCGGAACGACCGGATCCGGCAAGCCCATGGTTTGGTGAATGAATCTCTCGCTCAAGAACCAAGCCCAACAGACTAGGCCCTCCAGCAGAATCTGGAAGCGTGATGCGCCCCACGCTCCCGCATACTAATCTAGTACCTCAGCTGGCATCATGGCCCAAGGCTGCCATGTTATCTATAAACAGAGAATGTACGAATTGTTAATTGCTGTCAGTTGCTAAAATGTGAATCAGAACAGTTGTAAAGCAAAAATGACTGTGTTTCTGGTTAGCTCGTGGGCGGCTTTAGTGCCAAAGTAATGGCGAAAGAAAGCAAAGGACTCGTGGCTCCGGTGCTGACACCGACCATCATGTCGACTCGAGTAGGGAACCATCAGGGGAAGCTCCTCCATGGGCTCTAAAGCCAGGGCTGGAAAATACATATAAACCCATAGTTGCAAGGAAGGTGTAGTGATATGTGATCAACAGCATGAACAGATATAGAAAGTGCAAAGCAGAAAGCGCAGGGCATGAACAAATATAGAAAGTGTAAAGCAGAAAGCGCACAACATAAACAGATGTAGAAAGTGCAAAGCAGAAAGCACACAGCATGAACAGATGCAGAAAGTGCAAAGCAGAAAGCACAGGTGTTGAATAGATATAAAGTAAAAAATGTAAAGTAGAAAGTGTAAAGTACAAAGGGGGAACTGAAATGCATACCTCCCAGGCTCGCCAGTAGCCTCCGATCAGCTCTCCATTCAGGCGGGAGATAGAGCTTAAATAGCCGTATACGGTGGCGAGGCCAGCTGTGCCCCAGTCGTAAAAGCGTACTCGGGGAAGGGTGACCAGGGTGCTCAACAGATATAAGCCCATGGTGTTCCACCTATTCGAAAACAAAATGGTACCGAGGATAAACATCAGGAAGCCCCGAGCATACGGCTTTGTCTCCTCCAGCGTCTCGAGCTCGCTCTCGCAGAACTACTCAGCGAACCAGCTGTATCTCACCATGGTTGGTCGGTACAGAGGTGGGCGCGCTTCCAACAGGTCAATCCAGGCAGCCTCCTACTCCCCCATGTCAGTGTCAAAAGGGATCGGGTCGCCCCCTATTTCTAAGCCTGTGATCATAGCAAAGTCATAGGTAGTCATCGTCATCTCCCCGGTAGTAAAGAAGTGGAAGGAGTTGGTGGTGTCCCACCACCTCTCCACTAGCACTCCTAGAACGCAATGACGCGTGTCAGGCTAGAGCAGAAAAGGCTGAAGCCGGTCTCATCGACGATGTCGCAGACCCCGGCAAAAAGCTCATCATACCAATCCTTCACTGTCGTAGCTCCGCATCCCCTGTAGGCACAAGAGACTCCATGTGGCAAAGAATAGATTAATCAAATGAAAGGCAGTGATGAAAGTACAGTCAAATGAACGGCAGTGATAAAAGTGCAGTCAGATGAAAGGTAGTGCAAGAAATGCAGTTAAAAGGGAAGGCAAGAATGCATGACAATAGAATTCATACCTTAGTAGCGCTGGATGAAAGGTGGAAGGCTAGCTCCCTTAGCAGGAAGTCCTCTGGTGCGCCGTGAGCGAAGTCGCCAAAACGCCTAATGCCTTCAGGCGGTAAGATGTGTGTGCGGGGATAATATCTTTCCGGATCAAAAGGTCGTACCCTCAATGGTAACGACTCTAGCTCAAACTCGGCCATAAACTCCACCTCAAGGTTGACCTCAATGCCCTCAGCCGCCTCGCCAGCCTCGGCAACTACCGGCTCCTCTACCTCGGCAACAGGTGGAAACACAGGGGGAATCTCTGGAGGAGCCCCGTTGTGTGGAATCTCATTTGCCATTTGGAAAATGGGCAAAAAGTAGGTGAAGAGTGAAAAAAAAATGGAGAAAAGAGGGTAAATTTGGAAAAAGTCAACCCTATGAGAGAGAAAATGGGAGAAAAAGTCAAATCGCGGAAAAGTTCACGAAACCCGAGAGAAACTTGAGGGGAACAAGCCTAAAGTGATAGAAATTTGAGAAAAAGCGATCAAAATCTAATCGGTTCAAAATGAAGAGAAGTAAGAGGGTTTTTCAAAAAAAGTGTGCATGGGGCGTTGGAAAATGTATATAAATCGCAAATATGGAGAAAATGAGCACTTAGAGAGAGAGAGGGAGAGGGTTTTCGGAAGTGTGGGTGTGGAAATGAAGAGTCTTGGTCTATACTTAAAGACTTATGAGCAAAAGGAACATTCTACCCCGAATCTGCCACGGGTGGCCGGCAAGATGTTTTGATGGTTGGCAGTTGGCCGGCAGGTGGCTGGTGGTTCTCAGGTAGGTCCTGGTGCTGTTCTGTGCTTCTACTTTCTGAGTAGTGTATGGAAGGTTCTGTTTCGAAAGCTTGCAACTACGTTCTGGTGTGTGAATGTGTCCCACTTGCTACTATGAACGAGGTGTATCCTTTTGAACATGTTGTAACTCCTTCAAGAGATAATTTGGAAGTTGCTACTGAATATTGTTTTTATTCATTTTGTTAAAATTACGTATTTGCTATCTTTCGTTACATAGAATATGCATTTCACATACACATATGTTGCATGCATGTCTTGCATCATTTATGATTCGTGCATAGAACACGCTGTCAATTTTACATAAAGTATGCTCTCGTTTCATGCATAAAATTTGCTTTTGTTTCTTGCATAGAACATGCCTTCAATTAACATCATATGTCGGTTCACCATCTTGCATGGAATATGCATTGTCACCGTATTGATTTTGTGCATCTATTGCACACGTTCACTTTGTGCATCTATCGCACACTTCTCTGTTTCATCTCGAGACACGTAAAGCATGAGCCCGAGCAATTTTCATTTTATCTCTGGACGTGTGAAGTGCGTGCCCTAGCGATTTTTCTTATCTCAGGATGCGTGAAGTGTGGCCCTGGGCGTGTTTTATCTCAGGACGCGTGAAGCACGAGCCCGAGCAGTTTCTCTTATATCTCAAGACACGTGACATGCGGCCCTGGACGTGTTTTATCTTGAGATGCGTGAAGCACGAGCCCGAGCGGTTTTTCTTATCTCAAGACGCGTGAAGCGTGGCCTTGGGCGTGTTTTATCTCGGGACGCATGAAACGCGAGCGTAACACGTGACCCTAGACGTGTTTTATCTTGGGACGTGTGAAGCGTGAGCCTGAGCGATTTCTCTTGTATCTCAGGACGCGTGACACGCGGCCTTGGGCAGTTTTTCTTATCTCAGGACGCATGAAGCATGGCCCTAGGTGTATTTTATCTCAGGACGCGTGAAGCACGAGCTCAAGCAGTTTTTCTTTTATCTCAGGACACGTGAAGCATGGCCCTAGGCGTGTTTTATATCGGGACGTGTGAAGCGCGAGCCCAACCGACTTTTCTCTGTTTCTCAGGATACATGAAGCGCGACCTTAAGCTGTTTTTATCTCAAGACGTGTGAAACACGACCCCGAGTGATTTTCATTTCTCAGTTTCTTAGGATGCGTGAAATGCAACCCTGGGCTGTGTTTTCTTTCCTCGTCTCTTGTTTTGGTGTGGTCAGAGTGTGTTTTATGTCTTTTTGCATGGAACCTGTGTTGGTTTGAAGCTTGAAGCTGCTCATTCATATGTTATTATTTTGTTATCTTGCATCTTGTTCTGTTATTGCTTATTACATCATCTTGCATGATTATGATTTTTCAAAAATAGCCAGCTTCACGAAGCGTATGAGTCCAGCTTCAAAATATCTTTGTACATATCATATACATCTTGCCCAAGAACTACGCTGGTTTGATTCCATGCAAAGGGATACGTAGGCAGCCTGCGGGCGCAACCATTTATTTCTGTCTTGATTGTTTGTCTAAGTCTTATGGCCTTGTCAAAATTGGTCGTCTTTGGGCTTTGACATTCACTCACGTCATTTCATGACTCCAAGTTCTGTGAAAGAAGGGCAACTGTAGACACCTCATTTTTGACGGCCCTTACGACTTGGACGTCATCGCTTACATAACTAATGATGAGTACATATGCTTGTCAAGTGCTCGAAGTCCTCAACGGAATGCCACAGCATTGAGCCAACCTTGGACCTCTGTTGCCTTTGTTTTGGACCCAAAACCAGTGATTTTCAAGCCTGCAACCCCTGGTGGCCTGCCAGCCACTGCTTTGGGTTGTTAGCTATCACTTCTGGTTACCAGCCACTGATATCGTTTACCGGCCACCAGTGATGGCCGACCGGCCACTAGTGTTTTTTGCAGATATTTTGTGATAGTTGTGCCACCTGTTTGCACAAATGCATGCATCTACTCCCACGTGTATGGCTGGATGTCTATGAGGGAGATTCATGTTTTCTATATATAGATGACCTCCCTCTCATCTTTGGAGCTTAGAAAAATTTAAGAGTAAAATTTTTCCTTTCTCTCTCTCTCTCTCTCTTGCAAATTTCTTAACCTTTGCCTATACACTCTTCACCTTTGCCTATACACTCTTAACCAAACCTCTTCATCTTTGAGCTGAGGTATCTTTGAGCCTTGTTTGAGCTCTTGAGGGTGTGTTTGCCTTGGTTTATTGCTTGAAAGTGATCTTCTCTTCAAGAGGCATAATGCTTTGCCTTTTTACTTGTTGTATTCACTTTTTTTCTTGCCATTTGCCAACTATTTTTAGGCTACAAAAACTCTGTATTTTTAGGCTGAAACTTGGGTTTGAAGGTCAATAAAAGTTGAGGGGTGGTTCACCCTTCTTTATACCTTGTTCTCAAGGCCTTTACCCTTGTGTTTCCCACCTTTGCACTATCTTCTTTTCTTTTCTTTTTTGAGCTTTTAAACACTGATTTTCAAAGTTATTTCAGTGGCTAAAATCATGTTTTGAAGTCCAAAATTGGAGGGGTTAGCCTCCCCTCCTTGTGTTTTGCTTACTAGTCTAGCATGACTCATGTTTTAGCTTATTGTTCTAGCCATTTTTGTCTTAATTCCAGCATGTTTTAGGACTATTTTTAGACTGTTTTAGGACTTTTCTGAGTGTTTGTTGCATTTGAGCTTTGTTTTGCATGCTTATAGTGTAATTGTCCTCATGAGTTTGGTGTTTTAGGCCTTAGACACCATCTTATTTAAGTTGATTATGTTTATTTATGACTTTCCATACTTATGATCACTCTTAACCTCCTCTGCAACCTCTCTCCTTTCTTGGATTTTGTTTTGCTTTGAAAGTAGTTTCAAACTCCTTGTTTGTTTAAGCATAAGATTGAGATGTCATGCTTAATGGTTTAATCCCTTTGGGGGTTCATTACCAACGGTATAATGTCTCTTTCATGCCTAAAGCAACTCTTAGTTTGAGCCCTCTTTCTATTAGAAGACTTAAATTAACATTTTGAACTCAATTGACTAAAGAATGAATCTAAAATGAAGTAATAAAATTGAGGCTAAAAAAGGTGTAAGATAATCATTGGTTAGGGTTTAATCGGACATTAATTGGACCCTTGAGTCTTGAGTCGTTTCATACTTATTAGTGATGAAAACGATTCGAGATTCATTGTCAACTACTTCCCTTGATCTTTCATGATAGGGAGGTGGTTTTGAGAGTCTTGTTTTATTGCATTCATTGAACTTGCACACTTTGGTTCATAGGCCGTCATGCAATGAAATTGCATAGATTAATGGTTTGTGAATCAAGTTTTTACTATTCCTTTAAGCTGTTCAAATGATAAGAAAGGGTAAATTGTGCAAACAAACCCTTGAGAATACATTGTCTCTACTTTATTTGCTCTCTGTTGCAGCAAGGGAGTTCAGCCATCAGTGGCCGGCAAGCCATCTCTTATGGCCGGTAGGCCATCATCAGTGGACAGCAGGCCCTCTACTGGCCACTAGTGCAAAATCAAGCAATGTCCTTCAGAAGCAAAACAGAGTTGGTCTGGAGGTGGAAATGAGTGCAAATATTCTACTATGCAACAAAGGCTTTCAACAACAGAAACAATGGCTTTTTTCAGGTGGAAACCACATTCATGCATGAGCCTCCATCGATCCTCGGGATCCATGTTGTAGTATGTTAGTGTTGTTAAAATAGTGGCTTTGTAATTAATTAGTTAGAATAGCTAAATTGTCTCGTGTTGTAATTATTTTGGTTAGCTGGAATAGTTAATTAATTCGGTTTGTAATAATTCGTTAAGTAGTTTAGCTAATTTAATTTGTTTTGTAATAATTAGCTTAGCTTTAATTAGTTAGCTAGTTAGTTTATTCGGACTTTCCTTTGTAAGGGCGCAATGTTGTAATAACGTGTATAGCTTCCAACCCCACGTCTTTCTCCCTTTTATTTAACTGCTTACGATGGTTAGTTTAGGTCATCATGTTTTGTTTAGCATACTTCATGCTTGCATCCACTTGTTTTGCACGCATTGACCTCGGCGCATCATTCTAACTTGCATTGTTAGTTTAGTTTAATACTTCTTTGAATACGTACTTAGACCGCATGTTATTTAATTGATTCATTTGCCATGTTAAGTAGCCGAGCCTATTTAGATTGCATATTGCATGTGTTGCATTAGTCATATCGCATAGTTAGGAATCATGCATTTTTCTAACTCTTTATCATCTTTTTTGGCTTGGAGTACTAGGTGAGCCTTTACTCGCTTTAGCATATCGCATGTGTGTGATTGTTGCCATGTCTAGCATGCTTGCCATGAGGTTAATTGCTTAAGGGCTATAATTGTTTGAATGCCTATGGATGAAGGCTAGTTGCTTGAATTGGAATAATTTGAGTAATGTTCATATGCGATCACTTTTTCAGGTGGTACATATTTCGAAACAATTTTCAAAACAAATATAAGATCGAAATGTTTCAATTCTTGCAAGTTAGTCTATACTTGTGTGTGTGCGCATCACATAGTAATGCTAGCCTAATAAACCGAAACAAGAGCATATAATGTACATAAGATTCATATCATGATTAGTAGAGGCCGATCTTTGATCGAGTGGACGGGGGTGCTCAATTCATGACCTTTCCCTCTCGTACCTAAGTTCCCGAGCCGAGACAATTTTGGTGATGACGGATACGTGGCCTTTGGCATGAGTCATGGGTTTCCTAAATTTTCCCCCCAAAAAAATATTTAGGTAGCGACTCTGTATCTGGCAAAGCAATCCATTTTTGGCAATTTGATTCAAAATTGATTTTTCAAAAGATTTGCCAGATTGGGACTCTTTGGTGTTTATCTATTTCATATTGCACTTATGAGATTAGATTCAGCACCGCGGGAGTCCGATACTGTAGGGTTTATTCGTCTTCCGAAAAAGGGCATGAAAAAGTCGAGCTACTGTTTCTGGCGACCCTGCTGGGGAATTTAGAAAACTTGACTTGAACTTCTTGATGTGAAATTTTATCTACATTTATATGTTTCTTTGCATTTGCATTTGCATTGGTGTGCCTATGTCACTATATTTGCCATCTACTATTCCTGGACAGTTTGCCAGAGGCTTGCCTGAAAAGCTTGCCAAAAGGCTGAATGGTCACGGGCTCGGTAGGATGATGTTGACATATCTGCACAAAATAATACAACCAACACAACAAAAAATGTGGAACTATTATATTAGCACTCATCAAATGGCGCATGCATGCACAAATCACTCAAAACCTCATTATCATCACACCACTGGATTACTTTTATTTCAATTTTTTTTAAAGAAAATAAAAATAAAATAAATAACTAACTTAAAGAAAAATAGGCAAACCAAAGTATTAAATAAAAGAAATAAATAAATAAGTTAGTAGAGGAAAAGAAAAGAAAAGAAAAATGCAAAAAATAAAAATAAAAATAAAAACTAAACTACTAAACAATTAAACTAACAATTAAATTACTAAATAAAAATAAAACTAAATCACTAACTAAACAATTAAAACAAAAATAAAAACAATCCACTAACCAATTAAACTAACAAGAACCACTAACTAAACAATTAAACTAAACAACTATAGTATATAAAAATAGGCAACCACAAGGTAAATTATTATTATCATTATTATTATTTGTGAATTATTTTTTTATTTTTTTGGCCGCATGTGCGCTAGTTGGCCGCACATGCAGTGGTCGGTTTCTACTAAGTATATTTTATTTTATTTTATTTTATTTTTTTTGTGAGGATGAAGATCATGGACAATGATGATGAACAAGGCTCAAAAATCACCATTAAACTACCAATGGACTAATATTATAAGTGAAAACTAAGAAATCTAAACCAAAAGAGGGTGATTACCTTAAAATAAAATAAAAAAGGAAGAAGAAGATGTAGATCTGTCGAGAAAAATGGCAACTGAAAGGTCACCAGTCGGGGAAGATGGTGATGCTCCGGTGGAAAGGTGATGGTGATAAAAATGTGAGTGAAGGTTGAAGGAAGAAGGGTTGGTGATGGTGGGACTTTGTGGGGCTGTGAGGGTTGTGACTTTGTAAGAGAGAGAGAGAGAGAGAGAGAGAGAGAGAGAATATCTGAAAAGTGATGGTGAAGGTGGGTCTAGGGTTTGGCTTAAAGAAGTGAATTTTTTTTTTTTGGGGAAAAAAATAAATAGAATAAGTAAATGAAAATAATTAAATTAATTAATTAAAATTCATGAAATTGTTATTTTTTTTTTTTTTTGGAAGAAAGATAAAGAAAATAAGTAAATAAAAATAAAAATTGCAAGAAATTTTTTTTTGGAACAAATATAAATAAAATAAGTGAATAATAATAATGAATATTCACGATTTAAAAATTTTTTTTTTTTTGGAATAGGCCGCTCGTGCGCCTATGTGGGCAACACGTGCAGTGAATTATGAGCCGCTTGTGCGGTGGAATTGGGCCGCTCCAGCGACGATCAAGCAGTAGGCATTTGGGCCTGGGCCGCTCATGCAGTCTAGGCCTCCACTTGTGTGTTCCATTTTTTTTTTTTTTCTCTGTGTTCGATGGGTCGCATGAGCTTTGAATTTTGGGCCGCTTCAGTGGTGGAAATGGGACGCCCCAACAACGCGAAAGTAGTGTACTATTGGGCTTGGGCCACTCGTGCGGCCTAGTCCCTCGCTCGAACGCCCATGCTTGGCACCTCTGCTCATATGCCCATGTGGGCCACACGTGCGATCTGCTATAATTTTTTTTTTTTTTTTAAATCGCCCAAGTACAACCTAAAACAATTCAAGCCATTTTTACCTTCATTTCACATCTGAAATAAATATAGCATTTCAAAAAATAACTAAATGCTCAACAAGTGTATAATCTTCACGCAAAAATCACGGGTACTACTTTTCTTTCTAACTATGCTTGTAACTTTCCTTATTCTCCAATAGGGTGACAGACCAGGTTGATTTAGTATCCAGAATCGAGGTGCATAAAGCTAACTCGACCTATGAGACTGCCATACAGAGTTCAAGCCGGGGTGATTTTGAAGCAATCTCTACACCTCTAGGTATTTAAACCAGACTTTAGTCTCGAAATTTGAGACCTTTGCGTTCTAGGCTTTGCCATTCGAACTCTAGTTTCCACTATCTCAGTTGGTCTACTAGGAACTCATTACAAACATAGTTATGTGGCTATACTAGACCGTCAGATACCGTTCGGGAATAGCAAACACCAAAGGAATTACACCTTTAGAGGATTTAGAGTCTCCTAGACTCAAAGCAATTACTATGGAAGATATATTGGGTCCGTCAAGTGGACAACCTCAATTATCTCCCCTTTCTCAATACCATCCACATAATGTTTCAATCTTTGGCCATTGACCTTGAAGGTTGTACCATCTTATGGATTTTTAATCTCAACCGCCCCATGCAAAAAGACTTCAATAACCTCATATGGGCCATCCCACACCAAGACCAGAGTTTATCCGGGAACAAATGCAATTTGGCATTGAACAGCCACATTTTTTGGTAAGGCTCGAAGGACTTACGAGAAATGTGTTTATCATGAAATGCCTTAGTCCTAGCCTTGTAAATTTTAAAGCTCTCATATGCATCATTACGGAGCTCCTCTAACTCATTAAGTTGGAGTTTTCAATGGTCACCAGCTTTGGCCATATCAAAATTGAACTTCTTAATGGCCCACAAAGCCCGATATTCTAACTCAACAGGGAGATGGCACGATTTCCTGAACACAATCCTATATAGAGACATTTCGATGGGTGTTTTATATGCAATACAATAGGCCCAAAGTGCATCAACCAACCTAGTGGACCAATTTTTCCTATCGGGCCTCACAGTTTTCTCGAGGATGTGTTTAACCTCCCTATTAGAAACCTCCACTTGACCACTAGTCTAGGGATGATAGGGAGTGCCAACTTTGTCAGTGATCATGTATTTGCGCACCAATGCCTCAAAGAATCGGTTAGAAAAATATTTGCCACCGTCACTAATTATGGCACGTAGGAACCCAAAATGACAAAAAATGGTCTCATGGAGGAATTTAACCACAACTTTGTGGTTATTCGTTCTGGTGGCCACTACCTCAACCCATTTGGAGACATAGTCCACAACCACCAAAATGTATTCAAATCCAAAAGATGGTGGAAAGGGACCCATGAAGTCGATGCCCTAAACATCAAAAATCTCTACAATCAAAGTAGGGGTCATCGACATCATATCTCGCCGTGACATAGAGCCCAAGCGTTGACAATGCACACAAGCTCTACAGAAGTTATGGTAATCTTTAAAGATAGAGGGCCAATAGAACCCACATTGTAAAACCTTGGCACCCATTTTTTGCCCATTGAAATGGCCACCACATGCATGAGAGTAACAAAATGTGAGAATGCTATGGGTTTCACTCTCAGGCACACAATGCCAAATCACTTGATCCAAACAATACTTGAACAGTTCTGGGTCTTCCCAGAAATAGTGCTTGACTTGTGAGAAAAATCGGTCTTTGTCTTACTTAGACCAAGTTTTAGGAAATTGACCAACTGCCAAGTAATTCATTATGTGAGCAAACCATGGGAGGGTCACTTGTGATACTGCAAAAAGTTTCTCGTCTGGAAACGAGTCTTGCAAGGCTAAGAAATCACTCGTGTGCTCAATAAAGATTCAGGGTAGATGATCTGCAACTACATTCTCAAATCCCTTCTTGTCTCGGATTTCTAGGTCAAACTTCTGAAGGAGTAGAATCCACCTAATCAATCTATGTTTGGTCTCTTTTTTGGACAATAAATATTGCAAAGCAGCGTGGTCAGTGAACACAATGACTTTAGACCCTAGAAGGTAGGTCCGGAACTTATCAAGTGCAAAGATAACGGCTAGTAACTCTTTCTCAATGGTAGTGTAGTTTAATTACGCATCAGAAAGAGTACGACTAGCATAGTATATAGCATAGGGTGCTCTGTTCATCTTTTGGCCCAACACAACCCCAATAGCATAGTTCGAGGCATTACGCATGATTTCAAATAGGAGTGACCAACCTGGTGATTTCATGATTAGAGAGGTAGTAAGGGTCGCTCGAAGTGTTTCAAAGGCTTTGAGACATGCATCATCAAAGATAAAAGGTGCGTCCTTAGCTAGTTAACTACACAAAGGACTGGATATTTTACTAAAGTCTTTGATGAACCTACGGTAAAAACCTGCATGCCCTAAGAAAAATAGAACTTGACGCACAGAAGTGGGTGGAGGAAGGGTTGCAATGAGGTCAACTTTAGCTTTGTCTACCTCTATACATCAAAGGGACACAATGTGTCCCAATACTATACCCTCACGAACCATAAAATGGCTCTTCTCCCAACTCAAAATCAGGTTTGCCTCAGTACATCGTTTCAACACTCTAGTCAAATTCCTAAGGCATTCCTCAAAAGACGGTCCAAACACTGAAAAATCATCCATGAAAACCTCTAGAAATTTCTCCACCATGTCAGAGAAAATGGCCATCATACACAGTTGAAAAGTTGTCAGTGCATTACATAGCCCAAAGGGTATGCGCTTGTAAGCAAAAATGCCAAAAGGGCAAGTGAACGTGGTCTTTTCTTGGTCAACAGGGTACACCAGGACTTGATTATACCCCTAGTAGCCATCAAGAAAACAAAAAAACCCTACCCTTCTGACCTCTTGAGAATTTGATCAATAAATAGCAAAGGAAAATGGTCCTTTCTATTCAATCGCCTATAATCAATACACACTCGCTACCCAATAGTGGTTCGTGTAGGGACTAACTATCCTTGCTCATTCTGTACAGCAGTGATGCCTGATTTCATGGGCACCACTTGTGTGGGACTCACCGACTTGCTATCCGAGATGGGGTATATAATACCCGTATCTAACAATTTCAACACCTCTTTTTTCACAACCTCTTTCATGTTGGGATTAAACCTCCGTGGCATTTCACGAGAAGGTTTGGCATCCTCCTCTAGATATATATGATGCATGCACACGAAGGGATCTATCCCTTTCAAATCAGCCACTGACCACCCTACAGCACTTCGATGTGCCACAAGAACACTCATTAATTGACTTTCCTGCTCTGCAGTTAAGTCAGATGCAATGATAACAGGTAAGTATCCTTTGGCCCTAAAAATGCATACTTGAGTGTGGCAGAGAGTGGCTTCAACTCAAGTGTAGGTGGTGTGACTAGGGATGGTATGGCAGGCTCTCTAGACAGAGGAGGAAGGCACTCAAACCGGGCTTTTCACGGAGGGAAATCTGGTGTTGAAGAGGAATTAGGTAAGGCATTCACCTTCTCAACTGACCCGTCAATATCAAAATCCTTGAAACCAAAATGAGCTAGACAAGCCTCTAGAGGGTCCTCTACAATAATAGAGGGTAAAGCCTCCTGCACAATCCGATCCACAACATCCACAAATAAACACTCCTCTCTTTCATGGGGTTGTTGGGATGCTTGGAAAACATTGAGTTTCACTTGTATATTTCCAAATGAAATATCCATAAGCCAGGTGCAATTTATGCATGCATTGGCCGTAGCCAAGAAAGGTCGGCCTAAGATCACCGGGATTTGTTTCCTAGAGCTGGCTACCAGTTCCATATCTAAAACCAAAAAATCAACAGGAAAATAAAACCTTTCGACCTTTACTAGCACATCCTTAATCATGCCACGTGGCACTTTGAGGGACCGGTCAGCCAACTGGAGAGTAACAGTAGTCGCCTTCAACTCGCCAAGCCCAAATTCTCCGTACACAGAGTACGACAACAAATTGACACTAGCCCCTATATCTAACAAGGCCTTATCAATGAAATGATCTCCTATAATGCATGCAATGGTTAGGGCACCCGGGTCTTTAAGCTTAGGGGGTGTGTCATTTAATAAAATGGAGCTTACTTGCTCCGTGAGTACGACCTTTTAGGATACGTGTGTCCTAGATTTACGCTTTTGCATACGAAGGTCCTTTAGAAATTTAGCATAGGAGGGTACTTGCTTAATCACCTCCAACAGGAGGAGGTTGATTTTAACTTGTTTAAACACCTCCATCATTGCTTCCATGGATGCTGCCTTCTTTTTTTGGGGGGGGGGTGAATAAGTCATAAAATAAAACAAGAAAAATACAAGAATCCAAGGGGCATACCCCAGGACCTGCGAGATCAGCCTAAACAGACCAACAACAAAAGAAAAGCCTAAACAGATGATACCGCCTTCTTATTAAAAGGGGACGGTTTATCAAGGCATTGAGGAAAGGGTGCCTTAGGCACATATGGTCCCTTAGACTCATGTGAAGTACTAGGGACTAAGTCATCTCCCTTTTGTGTTTCTCCTTCGCCCTTGCTCTCATTGGGTTTACCACCGTGGTCACCCTTTTTAGCCCTAATTGCTTCAGATGCAACTGGCCGAGGCTCTAACTCTCTCTCACTTTTCAAAGTGATCAACGCTTGCACTTGCTCATGGTGTTTTCCATTTCCATTCGACCCCTCTACCCCATATTGATCCTTAGGGTTAGCCACAGTCTAACTCGGTAATTTTTCCTCCTCTCTTCTATTCATGTTATTAGCCATTTGACCTAACTGGGTATGAATATCACAATAACACCTTAATGTGCCTCACAGTAAAATTTGATAATATAAAATTCAGCAAAACATGAATAATAATGATTCATTATCGACATTAGGGTTTCATTATCTTCTGAGAAAATATTTTCTATTCCTTCCTCACAAATTTCTCTGACCCGTTTTCACTGTTCATCGTCATCTTAGTTCATCTTCATCACAGTGTATCTTCATCTCAGGGCATATCAGTTCGTAATTAGGGTTTCATCCCCAGTCTGGTAAGTTTTTCAACAATCCAATGAGATTTTCTCTAGAAACATAGTTAATTGCATTTTATATTAGCCTTTCATTAATTATGGTTGTAATTTCGTAATAAAAGCTACATGAATTTGAAAAACGTTATTTCTCTGCGTTTTGAACTTATTCTTGAAGATTGTTGAGTGATTTTGAAAAATGTGATTTTGTCTGTAAATTTCTTTGTGTTTAGCGTCATGACCAGCTAGTAATCCTAAGATTACTAAAGGCCTCTTAACAACAGCACAAAATAAGGGGCTAACAGAAGCTAATACAAAAAAATATAGTCGTCCAATGAGCTGTGCAGACTTATATGAAACAGAATATGAAAAGCTTTATATACATATCCAAAAATCATTCTTACGTTATACCCACACACTTAACTATAGCATCTTAAGTACAACCATAAAAAAAAAAAAAAAAAAAAAAAAAAAAAAAAAAACAAAGTCTTATATACAGAAAGAACCGGAGTTTATAACACGCGATGCTTCCGGAACCTTCATGTGAGGCACAATGGTTGGCTGACAACAGAACACAGATCCAAGCAAAAGTCTTCAGGCCTGATCTCCAAAACACTCACCTACACATATATACAAACAGTAAGTGTCATGACCCAAACCTGTCCCTAAAAGTTTAGGACATGACCTGCCTATACTTAGGCATCAAAAAAAAATTTCAAAAATATTTTATTCACTAATGGGGCCAAAAAAGGAAACAATTAAATAATAGAATGTCCATTGAACAGGGCATATATGCCAGAATCATTACGAATCTCATCGTAAATAGAGAAGTCCAGATGCATAGTTTATATACATACAAGTCCAAGCCATGTATACATACAAAGAGTTAATAACCCAAAAGTACATGACCATAAAACGTTTAACAAAAGCCACTAAGAACTTAACAAAAATGTGGCAATAAAGAGACTCCTTAAGAGGCAAAAGACTCTAACTTCGGGGCTTAACAAAACAAGTCCACAAAAGACGCTTGAAACTGACCTAGGGCTGGCCTCCAAGCTGACCACCTACAAAATATACATGAATACGGAATGAGCCAGGCTCAGTGAATAATAATAATGTATGGAGGCATATAAAGGAACATGTATCTTGAAGACTATGTACGTAATACACGTATGTCTTTGTCACCAACACATTCCAGAACGGTCTCGGGCCCACGTAAGACAGAATGGTCTTAGGCCCACATAAGACAGAATGGCCTTAAGCCCAATAATAACAGAACGGCCTCAGGCCCATTTCATATGTCATTGCAGTCAAGTATTCAACCAGTTTAACCAAAGCACAAGTTGTATAAAACATATCATTCATGAACGAAAATATATAAATCGTAACATTCAACATAATGGTACACTACTATTACTCACAGTGATCCGGTTGTGCACTCGACTGATCAATAACACTTTTCAACTCAACAACAACCTCTACATGTTGTACCCCCATTGATTGGCAAGCAATAACATGTTCTAAAATTCTTTCTCATTGTCCACATCACACCTATTAATCCCTGATAGCCGACAGAATAATGAAATAGAACAAGCAGACAACTCACCCCATTTTTCACACAAGCACTCCACCGAACGCAAATAACACAATGCGCGATCCACATTTATTACTATTGTACTGCAACCGTATGTGCACACCAACATCATAAAGGTATCCATCTCCTGCAAAGACACAACAATACAACAGTCAACATAAAAATAAAATAGCTTCAATTAAATAACTATACATTAATCCACTAGTTGGAAACAAATAAATAAAGAGTTTAGAGAAGAAGAATTGATTCATCACAATTGATATATCATAATAAAGAAATAAAATAAAATAAAAAAGTAAAATAAAAAGAAATTGAAATTAGTATAGATAGACAGTATAGATATATATATTTTTTCTATGTGTAATTTAGATTGAACTTTTATTTGGTGGGAAAAATGAAAAAGTTTTTCATAAAAATATGCGCCTAAAATCTACATTATAATGTATACATATTGTTTTTAATTGTTGTTTTTTCAATCAACATGATCAACAAAATGAAACAATAATGTATATATATATATATTTTGTAATTTAGATTGAACTCTAATATTGTGGAAAAATGAAAAAAAAAATCATAAATATGAGCGTAAATCGACATGATCAACAAAATGAAACAAAAATGTATACATGTTTTTTTTTTAAATTTTTTTTTAAATTTAGATTGAACTTTTATATGGTGGAAAAAATTTGAAAAAATTCATAAAAATAAGTGTAAAATTCTCATCATATTGTATATATATATATGTATGTTTTATTTGTAATTTTGTTTCAACTTTTATATGGTGGAAAAAATGAAAAAAAAAAATCATAAAAATATGTGCATAAAATCCACATTATAATGTATACATTTCTTTCTTTCTTTCTTTTTTTTTTTTTCAATGAATCAACAAAATGGAAACGTAAATTTTCCATTGAGTTATTAGTTCTAAACTGCCAATTAATAAACATTAAAAATAAAAAATAAATAAATACTATTTTTTTTATTAAACAATTGCAAAATTTATACTTTTGAAAAACAAACACTGATTTTAAATAAAACATGTACGGTCAAAACATATGAGAGGTGCCACCAATTTTTTTTTTCTTTTTCTTAAACAATTACAGAATTTATAAAAAAATAAAAATTAAAAATAAACAATCACTGAGATGTATTTTGATACTAATAAATAAATAAATATCATTTTTTTGGACTAAACAATTATTTTGATAAAACACTTACAGTAAAAGAAGGGTGGTGTTGTTAGACAACCCTTAGTTCTAAACTACTACTATATTTCATATTTTCTATTCATAATTTCTGAAGTTCATATATTTCTATTCATATTTTCTTTTTGGACCAAAAATTGGAGGTTTGGATGGCCTAGGAGGAACAATTATTTTGTATTCATATTTTCTCAAGTTCTTATTTACTGCCTACAAATTAAGGAAGCAACAGGCTAATAGAACAACACTAGCATTTGAATTGGTTTATCAGAATTTTTATTTACATCATAATAAAGTAATAAAGTAATAAATTTTTTTTTTTTTAAAAAAATTGAGAAAAATTGAAGAAAAGAGTGTCAATTAAATTTTTTTTAGAGAGAACTGGAAGAAAAAAAAACTTTACAGTATGCAATCTATATTTTACATACCAATAACATAAAAATAAATTATATAAAGAAAATATACCTGACAATACTTATTTTTATATTTTTACTTGAGTGGCAGTTGCTTCCAAAATTAACAAAATGATTGAGATTAAAAATAAAAACAACAATAGAACCTAACCCATTAAAATCAGATCCACCACCAATCTTCCAACTGTGGTTGAACCCATTCAAATCCAACGCATTTGACTTCAAATTGTTAGACGAATTGATTGAATTGAATTCACCGATACGAAATCGTTGAGAGAGAGATTGGAAATCCGTTGAAAAGTTTGTGCAAAGGGATGAAGCAAAAAGTGAGGGAACAAACGTGAGGAATGAAGTAAAAAAAATATAATTGGCAGTTAAAGTGAGAGAAGATATATAGGTGTGAAATAATAAAATGTAAGGGAACAGAACGTGTATGGCAGAGACGTGCAAGTGTTGTTTTTTTGTTTTTTTATTTTTTTAACTATATAATTTACAGGTGGCAAAAGTTTCATGACACCAAAATCACTGTTCCTTTTAATAATAGAATAGATAAAAGATTTCTAAATTACAGGTGAAACTACATGTCTTTAAAATAATGTGAATTGTGAAATTGAATAAAAATGAAATGGTTGATGGATGACGGAGGGATGAGAGACTCACCTCTGATTTTGTGATTGCAATGAAGATGATGAAAACATGACTAGCGGTAGTAAGCCTCTTTGCTTGTTTGGTCGGGGATGACGATAGGAAATTTTTCAACAAAGGGGTGACTAGCAGAAGATAGGAGAGAGGAGGAAATTTTTCAACAAAGAGGTTGGCAAAAATTGCTGTGTTTATGGTGCAAGGACAGAGGGATAATGAAGGAAATTTTTGGTTTTGAACTAGGATTTCTTCCACGAAAATGGTGAAGAAATCTTTATAATTATTTATACCCACAAATCTTTATAATTATTTTTATATCCAGAAATCTTTACTTCGCCTTTCTCGTTCACAATCACACATAAGGGAAGGAAAAAAGAAAAAAAGATACACTTTCATTACAATAGCACATAAGGGGAGAACTCTAAAAAGAAAATTACACAAGTCGAATCTGCTTACATTGTCAAACTCAACGGAAATATGGGAATTTTGAACCATGAGCCAAACCTACAGCAAGAAAAACATAGAGCAACATGAAATTAATGATCAACTGGTTAAGATATACATATGTACAAAGGTTTGAGAAATAATAAACTGTGAAGGAATAAAATTTCATAATGTAACCAAGAGCCATGAGGTGTTAAAGTCCATTCGGCATTAAGGTCCTTGTGTCAGAGAAAAAACATCCTCGGACATTTGGATAAGCAATTTGAAATAGAAACATAAATAAATAAAGATATTATATACGTATCTAGTCCGCCATGAGAGCACCAAGATTACGAATTCGTCCCTTTAAAGGGAATGCTTCTTCTGTGCAAACTCTTCTTTGAGGTTGATTAAAATCAGCATATTACTTTCTTCTAAAAAGGGAGCAAGAAAAAGAAGGAAAGAAACTAGACTATATTCTATTCCTTTACAGTCTGCTAGCCTCTTCAAAACCTTTCTCAGCCTACCTCACTTTTGATGTCCCATGGAAAGCTATGTAGAATTGAAATAGGGGCTTCACTCTAAACAAACAACTAACTAGAGGAGTGAATGTGTGGTAATAACAACTAACTAGAGGTAATAACAAACAATTTTATCTAAATATAGAAAAGATAAAGGTAACAAATAAGTGTCAGCAATGGCTTCAAAAGAGACAATAAATTGGTATTTAATATATCTTTTTCTTAAAATTATCTCTATTAGTTAGGTTTTTCTTTTTTCCGCTAGGCAGGATAGGTGTAAAACAAACTTCAAATCCACTTCCATAGAAATTTTAGGATACCAGAAGAGGAAAGGGGGAAGAGTGAAATGTTAATGACAAATTGATGGTATCTTCACGCATCACTTGTATAGAATTTTTCACACCAATATTTCTTATCTTTATGCATCACTTATATAAAAAAATTCTCACCAATATTTCTTAGATTCATGCATTATTATTGATGCCAATTTCCCTAATCTTAGGGGAAAAACGATACCAGTGAAGAAAGGGCTTGCAGGGTAGCTGAACGAAGACACTTTTCTCTCTCATCTTCTCCTACTTCTTGCGCTAGTTGACAGAGTTTTGGAATAAATCCTTCTAAGTTAAACATGTAAGTCCCATCTGTCTGCAAAATAAACAGATACATAAGTCCAAAGTTAAACATTTCACTATTAACTCAATTTCTGTAATTGATGGATAAACAAGAAATAACCCAAAGTAAAGACATTCCATCTCACCAACCTGATTATTTACAAAGTCAAAAAGTGTCCGCATCCTACCATTCGCATATCATCACGTCGTGTTTGATCCATCGAATGTGAATGATCTTTAATAAACTACTCGCAAAGAGAGGCTTGTCATAGAGTCATGGATTATAATGCGAGATAAGTAAGTATATCCAGAGAATAGGAGCATAAGATATACATCAAATCATGTTATCCATCAATGGTATCTCTGCTTGCTCCCCACTCACGCCTATAGAACTCCATTACATCAAGCATTTTGGATATTACCATACAACATCAAACTCGAGAAAAATATTGAGTAAGAGATTTATCATTAACGAGGTTATGATCAATAATGTCTTCAAAAATTCTACAAACAAAGACCTTACACAAAATATGTAATGGAAGCATGAGAATAGGATCAATGAAATGAACTCACATTGCTCCTTGCAAGTAATTAACAACTTCTTGTAAATACACATGACAACTTTTGCAGACTGAAAATTCTCAGTTCTCAGTTCCTTGTAACACCTTTGTTCAAGTGAACTTGTGATCTGTTAATCAGAATCAAAACTTACGTCAATGAAGCAACGTCAAAAAATTTCATAAAAATTTGGTAAATATACTGATTTATGCTATCTGGTCCTTACATGAATAAAAATATTAAATAAATGGACTCTAGTTGATAAACACAAAATGCAAGGATATGTCTCAGGTGAATATATCTGCCAATCAAAGTCCTATGAACATCTCTCTTGTAGGTGTTGTTGGAGGCTTTTCCCAAACTAAGCCGATTTTGCATGGTATTTCCCAAACTAGGCCTACTTTTGACGGATTTTCCAAACTAAGCTAAAGCGCTATTACAAATCGCGCTTTTACTGTTAGGAGGCAAAAATTTGATGAATAGTGAAATCGCGATTCGAAATCGCGATTTTAATTAGGAAAACGCTTTTCTGAATAGCACTTCTTACATAAATTTTTTTTCAGTATAAAACACTATTTCAAATAGCGCTTAATTTGGGCGTTAAGGTTCATGAAGAAAACGCTATTCCAAATAGCGACTTCACTGTACATTTCATTTGTGAATAAAACGCCATTTGAAATAGCGACTTCACTGTAACTAAATGAAAACGCTAATTGAAAAAGCGTTTTTAAAGCTCTTATAAATACGAAGCCCCCCCCCCCATTTGCATTCATGTTTTTGACACTTAGTTTTTCGTCTCTTGCTCGATCTATTTGTCTCAAACAGCTCTCCATCTCTCACTCTCCATCTCCCTCTGCTCTCATACTCACTCGATCTCGCTCTGCTTCGGCTCACTGTCGCTCTCGCTCTCCCTCTACTCTCTGCTCTCTACTCTCACTCTCTGTCTCTGCTCTCTCTCTCTCTCCGTGGTATGACAGTTAACCCTAATTTTATGTATTTATTTTTTGTGTTTGTGAAAATGTGAATGTGTTTTAATTTGCTGTGAATGTTAGGGTTTTATATGTGAATTATTAAATGTGTTAGGGTTTTATCAGTGTGGTTATGAAATTAGGGTTTGGAATTTTTTGAAATTAGAAATCAGGGTTTGGAAATCATTGAATTTGTGAAATTTTTTATGCTTTTTAATTTTTGAATGTTGCTTGTGAATTGAATATTTGGGTTTGGATTTTTTATGCTTTATCAGTGTGGTTATGAAATTAGGGTTTTAATGATAATTGTTGCTCGATATCAGATTGTTCACACATCCTTTTAGGATGACATTTTAGGGTTCACATTATTAAGGGTTCTAATGCTTGTGAATTTTTATGCTTTTGAATCATAAATCAGGTTTGGAATTTTTAAAATTTTTTGAATTTTTTAAATAAATCATAAATATGAGAATTGACAATTGAAAATTGGAATTATGAAATTCATAAATTCATAAATCATAAATATGTTAATGTCATATTATGAAATTCATATAATTGAGAATTGAGAATTGAAATTATGAAATGTTTATATTTTGAAATTTGAAATCAGAAATTGGAATTTTGAAATTATGCTTGTGAATCAAAATGTCTATATTTTGAATTTTGAATAAACCAACTTATATTTGTTGAACTGGAAATTTTTTTTTTTTTTTTGCTTGTTAAGAGGAATTAAAAGGAAATTAGGGTTTTAAAAGTAATTTTTTTTAATTAAGAATCGTGATTAAAAAATCCGAAATTCATATAATTGATAATTGTTAATGTCATATTATGAAATTCATGTAATTGAGAATTGTTGAATTAAAATTATGAAATGTCTATATTTTGAAATTTGAAATCAGAAATTGGAATTTTGAAATTATGCTTGTGAGTTTTTTTTTTTTTTTTTGCTTGTTAAGAGGAATTAAAAGGAAATTAGGGTTTGAAATTTGGGTTTTAAAAGTAATTTTGTTTAATTAAGAATAAAATTAAAAAAATTGAAATTCATATAATTCATAATTGTTAATGTCATATTACGAAATTCATGTAATTGAGAATTGTTGAATTGGAATTATGAAATGTCTATATTTTGAAATTTGAAATCAGAAATTGAAATTTTGAAATTATGCTTGTGAATCAAAATGTCTATATTTTTTGAATCAAATTATGCTTCAGAAATTGTTAATGTCTATATTTTTTGAATCAAAATGTCTAATTTCTACTACATGTAATTATTAAAAAAAAATATTTAATTTTGAATGTATTTTATTAAAAAAAATATTTGTATTTACTTCAAAATAATAAATGAAAAGATCATATTCTCTCAAATAAAAGATCATGTTCTCTGAAATATTTAATTTTGACTCTATTTTATTCAAATTAAATATTTTTATTGACTTCAAAATAATAAATGAAAATATCATGTTGTCTCAAAATATTTAATTTTCACTCTATTTTATTTAAATAAAAAAATTTTGGTTTAATTTCATTTGGTTTATTTCACTATATTTGGGGTCAGGCACCCAGGATATGATTAAAAAATTTAATGAGCTGAATTTGTAATACATATAATAGCATTATAGTACAAATTAAAATTTCCTCAGAAAACTTAAGAAAATTTAAAAAAGTTTTTGAAATGGGTATTGAACGAAGTGACTTATCGCCACTTCCGCTTTGTGACTGTCCACCACCACTGAAAAGGAAAATCTAAACATTATGTTTTAATAATTTTTATTTTTATTTATATAATTAGAAGTCATTATTAGACTAGTTATAATATATGCATGAAAAGAGTCTTAAACTATTTTAATTAATAGTCCATAGCAATTTCGTAGGTGAGAAGGAAAAAAAAAATGGCACTTTAATGGGTAAGCCTGCGTTTCGTAATACCAAATAATTGGTACGGATGGCCCGATAGATTCACATGGATAACTATCCAAAATTTAGTCCATATTTCACTATATTTGGGGTCAGGGACCCAGAATATGATTAAAAAATTTAATGAGCTGAATTTGTAATACATATAATAGCATTATAGTACAAATTAAAATTTCCTTAGAAAACTTAAGAAAATTTGAAAAAGTTTTTGAAATGGGTATTAAACGAAGTGACTTATCGCCACTTCCGCTTTGTGACTGTCCACCACCATTGAAAAGGAAAATCTAAACATTATGTTTTAATAATTTTTATTTTTATTTATATAATTAGAAGTCATTATTAGACTAGTTATAATATATGCATGAAAAGAGTCTTAAACTATTTTAATTAATAGTCCATAGCAATTTTGTAGGTAAGAAGGAAAAAAAAAAATGGCACTTTAATGGATAAGCCTACGTTTCGTAATACCAAATAATTGGTACGGATGGCCCGATAGATTCACATGGATAACTATCCAAAATTTAGTCCATATTTCACTATATTTGGGGTCAGGGACCCAGAATATGATTAAAAAATTTAATGAGCTGAATTTGTAATACATATAATAGCATTATAGTACAAATTAAAATTTCCTCAGAAAACTTAAGAAAATTTGAAAAAGCTTTTGAAATGGGTATTGAACGAAGTGACTTATCGCCACTTCCACTTTGTGACTGTCCACCACCATTGAAAAGGAAAATTTAAACATTATGTTTTAATAATTTTTATTTTTATTTATATAATTAGAAGTCATTATTAGACTAGTTATAATATATGCATGAAAACAGTCTTAAACTATTTTAATTAATAGTCCATAGCAATTTCGTAGGTAAGAAGGAAAAAAAAAATGGCACTTTGATGGATAAGCCTGTGTTTCGTAATACCAAATAATTGGTACGGATGGCCCCATAGATTCACATGGATAACTATCCAAAATTTAGTCTATACATTTAACCACCAACTTCAATTTAATTCTCTCTAATTTTTGGCCATTATAAATTATCTCTCTAATTATTTTTTTGTTTTTGTATGTTTAAGAAAAAAAAAGGAGTAAATAAATTAAATTTTTTTTCTTACTTTTCAGAACGATCCTAAATGAGCTTTTTGTTTTAATTTGATAAGAAAGCCTCTATGACCTCTACAAAGTAGACGAGGGTTACTAGTTCACATAGAAATAACTTTGTCATTAAGGTCCCTAATGGCACAAGTTTGAGCAAATCAAATTAACTTATATTGTCCATAAATCTGAAGAATTGGATCACCAATTTTAAAAAATTAATAACAATATTTGCAACCTCTATTTTATATTGTCCAAATCAATCGCGTTCTTTCAACTCAATGGAAGAAATATTTAATTATCTACAAAACTTACACTATGATTTAAGATGTTTGTATGATTTGTCCAATTTTGTCCAGTCTCACTGCATAAGAAAAATACTTGATAGAATGAAGTGTCTTTTAAATGTGTGATATATCTGTCTACCTTATGAAAATACTAAAAAATAGATCAAGATTTATGAAAAGAAAACAAAATATATGTTTTTAAAATTGGTCCCGCTTACATGCGTACGATTAAATCATTGCCTAAATTAACGGTTGTGTAGAGTCATTATTATTTATTTATTTTCAGTGAATGCGTTTTAAAAATTGATCATATTGAGGGAGGGATCATATGAAGTTATTGCTGCTATATGATTCAAAATTTATTTTTCGCCACTAATTCAAAAGAATTAAGACAAGAAGTATACTTGTTGTGATGTTTTTTTAAATTAAGACAAGAGAGCAATGACAACAAAGAACATTCACGTAGAAAAGATAAGAGTCTTCACATAGGAAGTAAATAAAAACTCCACGTAGAGATGAAATCTCAGCTGTTGCTTTATACGAATAAAAATAAGTGAGAAAAATGAGAAAATAAACAGTAATAATCAAATTGAGACACAAATATACAACTGACAAAATATAAATTGAATTGATGTTTCACCTCTACAGTTCCTTCAACCCTGAAAAATATAAATTGACAAAAAATGAGAGGGTTGATTTTGATAGGAAAATATCAATTATGATATAAATGTGACTTCTGGAAAATTTATTATTCTTCTTTTAATGTTTATTTTAGAAGTAGAATTCGATATATGTATATTGTTGATATTTTAATGTTTATTGTTTCATTGAAGCAAGTATATGGCAACTGTTCCAATTATCTTCTACTGGGGGGAAACATAATTCAGGATCCTGATGAAAGTGTGTCATATGATGCTGAGCCGAAAGGGATATATGGGGTGCAACTTGGCACCACACTTGTCAATTTGGAGGAGATGTTTATGCCCAAGGTGGCAAGTTACGGGGAAACAGTCCGATTGATCTTTAAATGTAGATATCCTTATCGCCAGTGGCAAGCAACCAGTAAATACAAAATATTACCGATAAATGACGATGAGGCATTGAACACCGTATTAAGTATCGGTGGAAGTTTCCAACCACCAAATTGTTTGGAAGTGTACATTGAGAAAGAGGTTATACACAATCTTCCGAATATAACACAGATGGATCCTCATCTGTTCACTACCTTGCTGACACATGGGATTGACACGACAGCGTTTCAGTCTCCTATGTATAAATCAAATGAATGTTATGCAGCTAGCTACACACAATAGATATTTCATAGCCATGGTGGAGAATCAAGCTCACATGGTGGATACGAGACTGAATTTCACAATAACACCGAAGATGTGCCCACCTATAGCCATCATACCACTCCAGTTGAAGTTGCTGGTAATATGGCTGAAACGTTTAATTCTATGCAGTTTGCTGACAGTGACATGTACGGTCCTGATGTCGCCCTAGACAATGATGAGAATGAAATGTGTGATGAAAAAAATTTGTTGGGCAGATCAGATGATGATGATGATGAAGAAGATGATGTCGACACTCCCGTTGATATTCAGAATGCCCCCATTCCATCTAGACCTGAAATCCCTTTCTATGACAACATTCACATGGGTGGTGATTTTGACATTAGTAACCGCGATGTCGTTCCTCGTAACCGAATCTGGAATGCTGAAAATCCAGAGTTGGACAAAGGGATGATTTTCGTTGATAAGAAGCAACTCGTACATGCTATGAAATTGTACCATACAACAAATAATCAAGAGTATAAAGTCGTAACCTCCAAGTGAGACGTTTGTGTGTGTGCTTGTAAGCACGATTGTAGATGGTGGTTCCGTGCATCTCTTAGTAGGATACATGATCTTTTTGAAATAAAGCAATACAGGGGTCCTCACCATTGTTTATACCCACGAATGAACAGGGACCACACAAATATTAGCTCCAGTTACATTGCTTCTCATCTTTTGGGACAAGTTGCGGTGAGTATACAAAATAAATGTTTACATTTATATACATATTTGTTTGTTTAAAGTGTTCACACAAAAATAATCTGACTCATAGGTATTGTCGTATGCAGAATGAACCTGATATGCCCATTAAGAATGTTATCGAAGATATAAAAAAGACCATGAACTATAGTATATCATACAAGAAGGCGTGGCATGCAAGGGCAAAGGCAATTAGAATGGTATTCGGGGATTGGGATGAATCATATAGGATGTTGCCTAAATTCATGTATGCATTACAAACATCTAATTCTGCCACCATCGTGCAATGGAAGCATAGATATACCGGAAATACAACCATTATGCCCGTTTTCCACTTTGTTTTCTGATCTTTCAAACCCGTCATCAATGGATTCAGACATTGTAGGCCTGTTATAACCATAGATGGTACATTCTTATACGGGAAATACACTGGTGTGTTGCTTGTAGCAACAATTGTCACTGCCAATGGCAAAATATTACCGCTTGCATTCGCTGTTGTCGACAGGGAGAGTTTGGAGTCTTAGTCGTTCTTCATTTCAAATATCAAGGAACATATTGTCATGGACCGACAGGGAGTGACTTTGATATCTGATCGAGCTGAGAGTATTTTAGCTGCTGTGAGGCGACATTGGCTGAATCCCTCGCTCCAATTTGTTGGATATCATCGGCACTGCCTTCGACATGTTTGTAGTAACTTTAACACTAAGTTCAGAAATAAGGAGCTGAAACAACTTCTATGGAAAGCAGGGAGTGCTCATCAACGACGGAAGTGTAATGGTTACTTACAACAAGTACATGCTATTGACCAAGAAGCCATCAATTGGGTTTACAAGATGAATCCTGAGGAGTGGGCCCTTTCGTATGACGGTGGACATCGGTGGGGGGTATTGACCAGCAATGATGCAAAGTGCTTCAATAGCGTCTTGAAAGGTGCAAGGAACTTACCTATCTCAGCTATGGTTGAATTTACATTTCGGCGACTCGTAAAATATTTTGACGAGATGGGAGCCCAAGCTGAAATAGTTGTACGAAATGAGTTCCAATACCCTAGAGAGATGCAAAAAACTATTGAGGATGGCATCGCAATGGCAAATACTTTCAGGTTGATCTCATATGACAGGTTAGTTTGTAATATAAACTAAATTGTTGTTATTATGTTGTCAACTTAAGTACACCTAAAAACATGAACTTGATTAGTTTCTATTACAATTTTCTGATAGGCCACGCCGCGTGTTTGAGGTGCAAACATCTTTTCGCCATGGACGAGGTCGCAATACACAAATTGTGCGGATGAATCAACCAACGTGTAGTTGTGGGAAATATGAGATACGACACTATCCATGTTCTCATATGCTCGTTGTAATGTCTGAATGCGGTGACAATCCATTCGAGTACGTTGATCTAGTATATAGGCTTCCTGTATACATGAGGGTTTGGGAAACTAAATTCAATCCAATACCACATCAAGATTATTGGGCTGATCCGTAGTGGACCTTAATGCCTAATGTACTGCGTCTGCAAGAAGTAAAACGGGGTCGTGCATCTATGTCTCGTATTCCGAATGAGATGGACATATCAGATAGGCGTTTGACCGCTCGTTGCAGTGAGTGCCAGCAGACAGGTCATGACAAAGTAACATGTCCCATGACTTGGTCGATGAAGACTATGTAATACTTACATATTGTAATAGATCATTTTTTTATTCTTTATTTGTAATAGATCATTTTCTTTTCTTTTGTAATTCATTATTTGTAAATGGGGTCGTACATTTAAATAGATCATTTTTTATTTGTAATAGATCATTTCTATTTTGTAATTCTTTATATATTGTAATTGTTTGATTTCCTTGACAAAATTTACAACTAACATATTAAACAAATAAATTAAACTAAATGACAATGCAAAAACATTTAACTATACCATATAGGCCTATGTTTTTTATTCTCTACTTGATTGAAAATGTCTATTACCAAATTTTAGTTAAAATCACATAGTTTTTCCACCATTTGAAGATTTTAATATTTCGACTGATGCAAGCATTTTGTACATTTACAATTTCTAAATTAGATGTACGTAATTTACAAATTTGATACTTTATTGGAAAAAAAAAATTACAAAATCAATAATAAAGTTTTGTCAAATATGCCATAAATGTAATGAAGTTTTGTCAAATATGCCAAAATCAATAATGAAGGTTTGGAAAAAAAATTCTCATTCCATTTTTTCGCATATATTTATGTACGAAAACTATCCACATGTTACTGGTCATTATTAAGCTTATGTAACTAAGACCGTAAAATGATTTTGTAAAAGATTTCTATATTAGTTATAGCATAGATAACGATAGGTTCTGTTGAATTGCTTATCATATTTAATGGCACATAATATGCAAAATTTAGATTTTAGTGAATTGCTTCCTTGTTAATGGCACACAAATTGATACTTTTAAAATAATCGACCACATTTGTTTTTCAAGTCGTTATGTACAGAATAATTTGAGTTTAATTGTTATAGTTAAATTACATGCTCACCAATACAGTTTTTAAAAATGTATTTGTTTTTCAACTGTACAGGCTTCATGGCACATCTACATAATGAGGTCCCACTTTTGAGTCATCCACATCGGGCTGATAGTATATGGGACGATCCGGTATGCAATAACGTTTGTTGGACTTTACGCTTACAATGAAAATACCCTGCATTTTGTTTTATATTACGTGATAATGCTATAATTTTAACTACTCATTCTGTTATGCAGGACCAGGCACGCACCGTGGTGGCATGCCGGCGGGGAGATTCCGGCCTGTGGGAGCATCCATTGGACCATAGAGTCTTGCAGTGTCTACTACGCGCGAGATTCTATGGTGTATATCGTATAGGCCATATAAGACTGGACCACCCACTCATTACTGCTCTCGTCGAGAGATGATGCACAGAGACTCATACATTTCATTTCCCGACCGGTGAGGCCACCGTCACATTGCAGGACGTATCTGTCCTATACGGTCTGCGGATTGATGGGCGAGCAGTTACTGGACCTAACCCATCATTGACGAGGGAGCAGTGGATAGCCCTATGTGCTGAGTTATTGGGAGTAGCACCTACACCTGCAGACTTACAGGCAGGTAGAGTGAGGGTGAAGTGGCTATCGGAGCAGTTTCAGGGCCATCTTCCAGATCATGCTCCAGATGAGTTAGTACATCAGCATGCCCGAGCATATATTCTGTGGCTTATTAGGCGGGTACTTCTCCCTGATAAGTCACAGAACCTGCTCAAGCTGATGTACTTGCCACTATTGAGAGACATTGACGTGATCGGCCAGTACAGTTGGGGCACCGCGGTTTTGGCATGCTTGTATAAGATGCTATGTCGAGCAGCTCAGGTGGGTGCGAATCAAATCGGAGGACCCCTTGTCTTGCTACAGGTTAGTAAGAATTTTATTACATGTCAATTCATATTGTATGGCATATATTAGTATTGTAATTGCGTTCAAACTATTGCAGATTTGGGCGTGGGAGAGATTGATTCGCATTGCCCCGTCTAGGCGGCAACTGCTTGCTCCTGGTGAGGTTCCCATCGGCCAGGGAGACATGCAGTTGCCGGCCGGATCTCAAAGTAGCCGGTGGAGGGTTGACATGGGCCACGAGGTCGTATCGACCCACGTACTCGTCGTGTATAGAGACCAGTTTGACCGGATGATAGACGGCGAGGTATCAAATTTAAATACCTAAATTTTAATTGTCATATGGAGTGTATATGTTCATGAGCGATTTTTAATAGACTTGTCGTTATTGTAGTTTATCTGGCAGCCTTATGCTGAGGTCCTCGATACGCTCCCAGACTATTGCCGACTAGGTGAGGAGATATGGATGGCGAGAGTGCCACTCATTTGTTTTGACGTGGTTGAGTGGCATCTCCCTGATCGTGTCCTCCAACAGTTTGGTCGGGTCCAGTCCGTGCCGGATCGGTGTGACACCGAGTGGCGGGTGCATGCGACTGATAGACGCGTGAGCCAAAGATCGACTGGAGTGTGCATCATATGCGATACATACAGTTGTGGGATGCCCGTCGCGACACTATTGTACAGGCTGACTGGAACGATGGGGTCCTCCCCTCTCTCGACCCTTACATGTTGTGGTATCGGCGACATACACACCTACTTGTCGGTAATCCGAGCCACCTGTCTGAGGCCGGATATTAGGGAGTTGGGCCTTCTCTAGAGGCATTGGTGAGTATCATAGTATGTGTCAGATAATTGTTAATATCATAATTGATTATTTTCAGTCAACTATAGCCTAATATATCTGATTTTTTGTTCAGGTGGTTCGAGTTGGGAGGTCATATCACTTGGCTGAGGACGCCATTTTCAGACGTGATTGACAGCTTGGTCTGCAGGCCCTTGCAGAGATCCGAGAGTTATTGTACGAGGGGATCCAGCATGCCCATCGGGTAGATCGTCTGCAGTTTGGGGACTACGATGTACACAGAATGCTCCTGCACACATCGATCCCTGGCCCACATCAAGGTGCCTCCCACTTGGCCCACAAAGAAGTCATTGGACTTCAGTCACCCCACCGCATGATACCCCATACATTTCTCCAAATTCCCCACACGTACATCTTACCCAGCATGCTGACCCTGACCCTAATTGGACACCGCCCCGGTTCATGCATGATGTTGTTACCCCACCCACCCAGTTACCACCTGCTTTTTTGGGGAGTACTTCGACCGCACCCCGGTTCATGCATGATGTTGTTACCCCATCCACCCAGTTACCACCTGCTTTTCTAGGGACTACTTCGACCGCGCCCGTGAGTACACATGATGCAGTTCTCACTGACATCTCCCACGTTGACGATGAGGCCGATATTGAGTCCCCCCCCCAGAGCGCGAGGGAGAGGCCAAGGTTATGGTCGTGGGGGACGTCGCGGCCGAGGTCGGGGTGCAGGCAGAGGCAGAGGTCGAGGTCCAGCTGCAAATCATGACACAGTTGCACCAGATGAGGGAGTTTCAACCACAAGAAGATCCGATCTGCAGCACGACAGGATCGAGGGCAAATGCAGAGAGGGGGTCACAACACAGCTCCACAGGCAATCAGTGGAGGGCCACATGTAGGGGAGGGAGTGCCAGATATTCAGAGAGTCTACCGCAGGAGACCGAGGAGGGAGGTCCACGGTCGGGGTTGTGGGACTAGGGGCAGGTTAGGGCATTAGCGGTTGTGATATGGACTGTATAGCTTTTTTGGTAATTGTTATAGTTTTTGTAAATCAAACTTGTACAGCTGATGTAAATGTGTCATACTTATTTATTCGCAATTATAATTTCACAATTTTTTATTCTTACTTATATTGATGAATCACACAAATCTCTTTCACATCTCTACCTCTCTCTCATTATCCGTAGTTTGTGCATTATTTATAGTAATTTACGATTTGTCCTCAATTTTACAAATTGAGACAACCATTTTTAAAATTGAAGTTTAAATAAATTTGAAGAATTAAATTATAAATCCTAAACCCTAAAATAAAAATAAATAAGGTAGCGTTTGGTAACGTTTACGTTTTTTGTTTATGTTTACAAAAAAATTAAAAACAAATTTTTGTTTATTTTTAGAAAAACATAAATTACAAACGCGTTTGGTTTGAACAAAATGTTTAAACAACCCATGAAAACATAAAATAAAAAATATGTTTGTTCATGCCTAAAAAATGTGTTTGTTCAAGCCTAAAAACAATTGAAATACAAGACCTTCATTGATAAGTCGAGGATAAGCATTACAAATTCATTACAACATAAATGGTTTGGTCATTCATCCAAACAATTTCATTCATTATCATCATCATCTGACATCTCAATATCATATTCATACATAACATCCATGCTCCACGCGTAGTACTGGTGTGCATCATCCATTAACCCATCTTCGGCAGGCTCATTTGCGGTCTTCATTAGTGAGGACCTTTGCAAACGTTGGGTCATGCGATTAACTTCGTTGCGGATACGATGCAATGTCCTTTGCAACAACTGTGGAGTGTCAGTTGGCATACGCATGGCTAACCGGCGAGGAAATTTAATATTAACTTCACGACATAACTCAACGAGAACGTTTGCTCGAGTTATGTGAAATTCCCACTCAGCTCTCATGGTATTGACGGTGCCACGTGAGTAACGCAAATTTGGATTTAATGGGTATTGAAATTCATCTCGATCTGCAATCCAATTGCGACCCATTGCTGAGTATAGGTCAACCACCGTATATTTCATGATGATATCGCTGGAAATAGTTGTAAAACTTTTGTTGTGGTATGATGCGATATTTATGCCATATATACACATGGTAGCTGTATGTATGAAATTATTGTAAATAACTATGACAACTATGCATCAGAGTTGTCACGTCAACTTTGATGACCTGAACAACTATGCATCAACTTGATAGGAGTTGTCACTTCGACTTTTATGAATTGCATAATTTATTGTTATTTGAAAACAAAAAGTAACAAATTTGTGAAAAAATATTTCAAGAAATTAATAAACACATGAAAATACAAAAAAAAATGTACTGAATGCTTGTATTTTTTTTTTAAATATTTTTGGTATTTAGTGAATTTTTAAAAGATTTTGTTTAAAATTTTTTTACTTTTTAAGTGTATTTATGTTAGATGTGTCTAAAAAGTAAAAAAATTGCTTAACATATTAAAAAAATTCAATAAAAAAATAAACACGAAAATTAAGAAAATAGAATTTTCTGAAAATTAAAAACAAGCAAGCTGATCAACCGACTAAACGTCTGAATTAGTCAAATTTCTCTGCCTGAAATTTTTTTTAAAAAATAAATGTGAAATTATAATTTAAAAATGCAAAACAAACACCACGCCCGTAAAATTGGGTAAAAATGTAATTGACAAATATAACTGAACACAGCCTGAATTTTGACTACAATATTGCATTGAAATATACTTACAATTTTAAGTAGTAAAATATTTTAATTAATTATAATATTTTGTCTCAACCAATTTATGAGCATTTCCTGTTGGATCACATGCATGCCACTGACCTTATATAGTGCATTCGGCTGGCAGGACTCCACTTTTGTCAGCCTGGCTACTGTAAAAATGTAACTTTACCTTCTTTCAAATGAAAGTTGAAAATTAAGAGATTGTTTGGGATGATCAAAATAAGTGTATTTTTTCCTCACATTACAATATTTTTCTACAATATATTTTTCTAGCCATTGTTCAAACCACTTTTTCTACAATATTTTTTACTTTTATGTATTTATTAATTTGTTATTTTTTAACAAATTTTTTTACTTTTTAGGTGTATTGTAATGGTTATTAATTTATTGTTATTTTGTTCTGACACCCCCTAAAAATTTGTATGAATTGCATAATTCCAATGGGCACAGTAGGTAGGTATGTGACTTTGTGCAGCGATGCAGTGATGCATCTGACTTTGTGCAGTGATACAGTGATGCATGTGACTTTGTGCAGTGATGCAGTGATGTATGTCACTTTATGCAGTGATGCAGTAATGCATGTGACTTTCTGACTTTGCCATGCTTCCTCACATTACGTGATGCATGTGACTTTCTACAGCGCAACTTACATGCTTTGTTTTTTCTTCACATTTCAGAATTCATCTAATTCACATTAAAACGACTGTGAAAAGAAGCAGAAAATGCTATTATGTTGGTGAAAAAAAACATAATGGACGTTTGTGTAACAACAATGAAAATGGGATGACTGTGAAGTTCATTAAGTGTAAATAAGATAAAATATAGGCTGCAAAGTTCCAATCGTGTTTACATATGAGGTGACCATTTTATTATTTTGGTGAAAAAAACAACGATAGTTTTGTAGGTCGAAGTGAGTTGGACGGTTGTGTATTTACTTGCACTCTGTTTCATAGTTGTTTATGAACAATATTACTTTAAAATAAAGAAAATTAAAGCCGTTGTTTCATTTTTTGATTTCATTTATAATTTTTTTAAAACACCTATATGTACTGAAATCGTCAATTCCAAGTGACTATTTACTGTATTACAAAAGTAAGCATGACAAAATAGTTTCATGTGGCGATGTGACAACTCATTGCATTTTGTTTTATTTGACAACTCACTGCTCGAATATGAAGGGATTGCATTGTGATTCTCTGGCCTACAATCCGAGCAGTTTTATCTGACAACCACGTCCGTGACTACATCACAGATACACAAAGTCACGGGTACTCAAATTACATGAAATGAATAACATAAAATAATATCACGTGTATAACTTATTCCATAGTGCCCTAGCACGCATTATTGTCACCAGATCATCTCTAGTTAACCCCCACTATGATGTCTATAAATACCCCAGTATGATGTTTCTTGAAGTCATAACAACTGTAATATATCTACAATTACTATTATTATTAATTTTTTTATTTTATCCACAATGTCTTCAAGAGGTGCAGGAAGTTCACGCCGACAAAGAAATCCGAAAAGTGTGGCTGCTACCTCCATTTACCTATGACTACAAGAGCGAAAAGTACTCGAGTCCGAAGGATTATTATGCTGGTATCCGAGTAGAATGGGCGATCAGGGTAACGAAGCAAGAAGGATTGTCTAATGATCTACGTAACTTTGGGGCACCGGTACCTCATTGTCGTTCATTGACCATGGCTAGACGAAATGTGAGTGATCATGAAAAAGCAGTTAGCAGAATTAAAAAGGAGAACAACAGAATGTTGATGCGGAGATGTCGACATTTCATGCTTCAGCTAGCCACCGAAATAGCAGAAGCAAGCAACAGAGATTTGACAGTGACTGAGCGAAATAATGTCTTAAACAATGAAAAAGATCTCCCTGACTACTACATGTCAGATGAGGAATAAGAAATCAAACACCGTTATCTTTCATATATGTTTGTACGTACGTTGTGTCGTATGTTCGTTACTGGAGTGTAAGATAATGTTGTTGTTCATCTAACATACGGATGTATTTCAAGTATTTGTTTTATGAACCTGAAATTTATGAATTAACTACATTTAGAGTAATTTACAGTTATTAGTTCATGACTTTTCTTATTGAATTGCAATGAGTTAAAACACATAAAACAGAACAGGTAGCTCGGTGAAAAGCTTCCCTTAACTGGGGCTGCTGAAATAGGGATCAATTTACAAAGAATTACAATCTCCATCAGGAAAGAAGAAAAAGTCACCTTCCAATTCCTAAAAGTCTAGTAAAAATGATGACTCTGGTAATGAATGAGGGTTGACAGAAAACTAAACTCGGTGAAACGAACTACCGTCTTCAATAACACATAAAACAGTAGAGGTAGGTCGGTGAAAGCCTTAACGTAACTGGGCCTCGTCAAATACGGATCCTCTACGTAAAGAATTTCAATATCCATTAGGAAAGAAGAAAGAGTCGCATTGTAATTCCTGGAAGTCCAGTAAAAATGATGACTCTAGTAAGGAATGGGAGGTTGATATAAAACTAAACTTTGGGGGCTGGACAAACAAGCTCAAAACCAAGCGGTTGGTCTAGTTGGGGAACTAATAAAGTTCAGACAAACGAACTACCGCCTTCAATAACACATCAAACAGAACATGTAGCTCGGTGAAAAGCTTCCCTTAACTGGGGCTGCTGAAATAGGGATCAATTTACAAAGAATTTCAATCTCCATCAAGAAAGAAGAAAGAGTCACCTTCCAATTCCTGAAAGTCCAGGAAAAATGATGACTCTGGTAATGAATGAGGGGTTGACAGAAAACTAAACTCGGTGAAACGAACTACCGCCTTCAATAACACATAAAACAGAAGAGGTAGGTCGGTGAAAAGCTTCCCGTAACTGGGCCTCGTCAAATACGGATCCTCTACGTAAAGAATTTCTATATCCATCAGGAAAGAAGAAAGAGTCGCATTGTAATTCCTGGAAGTCACGTAAAAATGATGACTCTGGTAAGGAATGGGGGGTTGACATAAAACTAAACTTCGGGGGCTGGACAAACAAGCTCAAAACCAAGCGGTTGGTCTAGTTGGGGGACTAATGAAGTTCAGACAAACGAACTACCGCCTTCAATAACACATAAAACAGAACATGTAGCTCGGTGAAAAGCTTCCCTTAACTGGGGCTGCTGAAATAGGGGTCAATTTACAAAGAATTTCAATCTCCATCAAGAAAGAAGAAAGAGTCACCTTCCAATTCCTGAAAGTCTTGTAAAAATGATGACTCTGGTAATGAATGAGGGGTTGATAGAAAACTAAACTCGGTGAAACAAACTACCGCCTTCAATAACACATAAAACAGAAGAGGTAGGTCGGTGAAAAGCTTCCCGTAACTGGGCCTCGTCAAATACGGATCCTCTACGTAAAGAATTTCAATATCCATCAGGAAAGAGGAAAGAGTCGCATTGTAATTCCTGGAAGTCCAGTAAAAATGAAGACTCTGGTAAGGAATGGGGGGTTGACATAAAACTAAACTTCGGGGGCTGGACAAACAAGCTCAAAACCAAGTGGTTGGTCTAGTAGGGGGACTCATAAAGTTCAGACAAACGAACTACCGCCTTCAATAACACATAAAACAGAACAGGTAGCTCGGTGAAAAGCTTCCCTTAACTGGGGCTACTGAAATAGGGATCAATTTACAAAGAATTTCACTCTCCATCAGGAAAGAAGAAAGAGTCAGCTTCCAATTCCTGAAAATCCAGTAAAAATGATGACTCTAGTAATGAATGAGGGGTTGACAGAAAACTAAACTCGGTGAAACGAACTACCGCCTTCCATAACACATAAAACAGAAGAGGTAGGTCGGTGAAAAGCTTCCCGTAACTGGGCCTCGTCAAATACGGATCCTCTACGTAAAGAATTACAATATCCATCAGGAAAGAAGAAAGAGTCGCATTGTAAATCCTGGAAGTCCAGTAAAAATGATGACTCTGGTAAGGAATGGGGGGTTGACATAAAACTAAATTTCGGGGGCTGGACAAACAAGCTCAAAACCAAGTGATTGGTCTAGTTGGGAGACTAATAAAGTTCAGCCAAACGAACTACCGCCTTCAATAACACATAAAACAGAACAGGTAGCTCGGTGAAAAGCTTCCCTTAACTGGGGCTGCTGAAATAGGGATCAATTTACAAAGAATTTCAATCTCCATCAGGAAAGAAGAAAGAATCACCTTCTAATTCCTGAAAGTCCAGTAAAAATGATGACTCTAGTAATGAATGAGGAGTTGACAGAAAACTAAACTCGGTGAAACGAACTACCGCCTTCAATAACACATAAAACAGAAGAGGTAGGTCGGTGAAAAGCTTCCTGTAACTGGGCCTCGTCAAAAACGGATCCTCTACGTAAATAATTTCAATATCCATCAGAAAAGAAGAAAGAGTCGCATTGTAAATCCTGGAAGTCCAGTAAAAATGAAGACTCTGGTAAGGAATGGGGGGTTGACATAAAACTAAACTTCGGGGGCCGGACAAACAAGCTCAAAACCAAGTGGTTGGTCTAGTAGGGGGACTAATAAAGTTCAGACAAACGAACTACCGCCTTCAATAACACATAAAACAGAACAGGTAGCTCAGTGAAAAGCTTCCCTTAACTGGGGCTGCTGAAATAGGGATCAATTTACAAAGAATTTCAATCTCCATCAGGAAAGAAGAAAGAGTCACCTTCTAATTCCTGAAAGTCCAGAAAAAATGATGACTCTAGTAAGGAATGAGGGGTTGACAGAAAACTAAACTCGGTGAAACGAACTACCGTCTTCAATAACACATAAAACAGAAGAGGTAGGTCGGTGAAAAGCTTCCCGTAACTGGGCCTCGTCAAATACGGATCCTCTACGTAAAGAATTACAATATCCATCAGGAAAGAAAAAAGAGTCGCATTGTAAATCCTGGAAGTCCAGTAAAAATGATGACTCTGGTAAGGAATGGGGTGTTGACATAAAACTAAACTTCGGGGGCTGGACAAACAAGCTCAAAACCAAGTGGTTGGTCTAGTAGGGGGACTAATAAAGTTCAGACAAACGAACTACCGCCTTCAATAACACATAAAATAGAACAGGTAGCTCGGTGAAAAGCTTCACTTAACTGGGGCTGCTGAAATAGGGATCAATTTACAAAAAATTTCAATCTCCATCAGGAAAGAAGAAAAAGTCACCTTCTAATTCCTGAAAGTCCAGTAAAAATGATGACTCTAGTAATGAATGAGGGGTTGACAGAAAACTAAACTCGGTGAAACGAACTACCGCCTTCAATAACACATAAAACAGAATAGGTAGGTCGGTGAAAAGCTTCCCGTAGTTAGGCCTCGTCAGATACGGATCCTCTACGTAAAGAATTTCAATATCCATCAGGAAAGAAGAAAAAGTCGCATTGTAATTCCTGGATGTCCAGTAAAAATGATGACTCTGGTAAGGAATGGGGGGTTGACATAAAACTAAATTTCGGGGGCTGGACAATCAAGCTAAAAACCAAGTGGTTGGTCTACTTGGGGGACTAATAAAGTTCAGACAAACGAACTACCGGCGTCAATAACACATAAAACAGAACAGGTAGCTCGGTGAAAAGCTTCCCCTATCAGGGGCTGCTGAAATAGGGGTCAATTTATAAAGAATTTCAATCTCCATCAGGAAAGAAGAAAGAGTCACCTTCCAATTCCTGAAAGTCCAATAAAAATGATGACTCTGGTAATGAATGAGGGGTTGACAGAAAACTAAACTCTCTGAAACGAACTACCGCCTTCAATAACACATAAAATAAAAGAGGTAGGTTGGTGAAAAGCTTCCCGTAACTGGGCCTCGTCAAATACGGATCCTCTACGTAAAGAATTTCAATATCCATCAGAAAAGAAGAAAGAGTCGCATTGTAATTCCTGAAAGTCCAGTAAAAATGATGACTCTGGTAAGGCATGGGGGGTTGACATAAAACTAAATTTCGGGGGCTGGAAAAACAATCTCAAAACCAAGTGGTTGGTCTAGTTGGGGGACTAATAAAGTTCAGACAAACGAACTACCGCCTTCAATAACACATAAAACAGAATAGGTAGCTCGGTGAAAAGCTTCCCTTAACTGGGGCTGATGAAATAGGGATCAATTTACAAAGAATTTCAATCTCCATAAGGAAAGAAGAAAGAGTCAGCTTCCAATTCCTGAAAGTCCAGAAAAAATGATGAGTCTGGTAGCGAATGAGGGGTTGACAGAAAACTAAACTCGGTGAAATGAACTACCGCCTTCAATAACACATAAAACAGAAGATGTAGGTCGGTGAAAAGCTTCCCGTAACTGGGCCTCGTCAAATACGGATCCTCTACGTAAAGAATTTCCATATCCATCAGGAAAGAAGAAAGAGTCGTATTGTAATTCCTGGAGGTCCAGTAAAAATGATGACTCTGGTAAGGAATGGGGGGTTGACATAAAACTAAATTTCGGGGGCTGGACAAACAAGTTCAAAACCAAGTGGTTGGTCTAGTTGGGGGACTAATAAAGTTCAGACAAACGAACTGCCGCCTTCAATAACACATAAAACAGAATTGGTAGCTCGGTGAAAAGCTTCCCTTAATTGGGGCTGCTGAAATAGGGATCAATTTACAAAGAATTTCAATCTCCATCTGGAAAGAAGAAAGAGTCACGTTGCAATTCCTGAAAGTCTAGTAAAAATGATGACTCTGGTAATGAATGAGGGGTTTACAGAAAACTAAACTCGGTGAAATGAACTACCGCCTTCAATAACACATAAAACAGAAGAGGTAGGTCGGTGAAAAGCTTCCCGTAACTGGGCCTCGTCAAATACGGATCATCTACGTAAAGAATTTCTATATCCATCAGGAAAGAAGAAAGAGTCGTATTGTAATTCTTGGAAGTCCAGTAAAAATGATGACTCTGGTAAGGAATGGGGGGTTGACATAAAACTAAACTTCGGGGACTGGACAAACAAGCTCAAAACCAAGTGGTTGGTCTAGTTAGGGGACTAATAAAGTTCAGACAAACGAACTACCGCCTTCAATAACACATAAAACAGAACATGTAGCTCAGTAAAAAGCTTCCCTTAACTGGGGCTGCTGAAATAGGGATCAATTTACAAAGAATTTCAATCTCCATCAGGAAAGAAGAAAAAGTCATCTTCCAATTCCTAAAAGTCCAGTAAAAATGATGACTCTAGTAATGAATGAGGGGTTGACAGAAAACTAAACTCGGTGAAACAAACTACCGCCTTCAATAACACATAAAACAGAAGAGGTAGGTCGGTGAAAAGCTTCCCGTAACTGGGCCTCGTCAAATACGGATCCTCTACGTAAATAATTTCAATATCCATCAGGAAAGAAGAAAGAGTCGCATTGTAATTCCTGGAAGTCCAGTAAAAATGATGACTCTGGTAAGGAATGGGGGGTTGACATAAAACTAAACTTCGGGGGCTGGACAAACAAGCTCAAAACCAAGCGGTTGGTCTAGTTGGGCGACTAATAAAGTTCAGACAAACGAACTACCGCCTTCAATAACACATAAAACAGAACATGTAGCTCGGTGAAAAGCTTCCCTTAACTGGGGCTGCTGAAATAGGGGTCAATTTACAAAGAATTTCAATCTCCATCAAGAAAGAAGAAAGAGTCACCTTCCAATTCCTGAAAGTCCAGGAAAAATGATGACTCTGGTAATGAATGAGAGGTTGACACAAAACTAAACTTGGTGAAACGAACTACCGCCTTCAATAACACATAAAACAAAAGAGGTAGGTCGGTGAAAAGCTTCCCGTAACTGGGCCTCGTCAAATACGGATCCTCTACGTAAAGAATTTCTATATCCATCAGGAAAGAAGAAAGAGTCGCATTGTAATTCCTGGAAGTCAAGTAAAAATGATGACTCTGGTAAAGAATGGGGGGTTGACATAAAACTAAACTTCGGGGGCTGGACAAACAAGCTCAAAACCGAGTGATAGGTCTAGTTGGGGGACTAATAAAGTTCAGGCAAACGAACTACCGCTTTCAATAACACATAAAACAGAACAGGTAGCTCGGTGAAAAGCTTCCCTTAACTGGGGCTGCTGAAATAGGGATCAATTTACAAAGAATTTCAATCTCCATCAGGAAAGAAGAAAGAGTCAGCTTCCAATTCCTGAAAGTCCAGTAAAAATGATGACTCTGGTAATGAATGAGGGGTTGACAGAAAACTAAACTCGGTGAAACGAACTATCGCCTTCAATAACACATAAAACAGAAAACGTAGGTCGGTGAAAAGCTTCCCGTAACTGGGCCTCGTCAAATACGGATCCTCTACGTAAAGAATTTCAATATCCATCAGGAAAGAGGAAAGAGTCGCATTGTAATTCCTGGATGTCCTGTAAAAATGATGACTCTGGTAAGGAATGGGGGGTTGACATAAAACTAAACTTCGGGGGCTAGACAAACAATCTCAAAACCAAGTGGTTGGTCCAGTTAAGGGACTAATAAAGTTCAGACAAACGAATTACCGCCTTCAATAACACATAAAACAGAACAGGTAGCTCGGTGAAAAGCTTCCCTTAACTGGGGCTGCTGAAATAGGGATCCTCTACGTAAAAAATTTCAATCTCCATCAGGAAAGAAGAAAGAGTCACCTTCCAATTCTTGTAAGTTCAGTACAAATGATGACTCTGGTAAGGAATGGGGGGTTGACAGAAAACTAAACTTCGAGGGCTGGACAAGCAAGCTCAAACCCAAGTGGTTGGTCCAGTTGGGAGACTAAGTTTAAAACCCAATTGGTTTTACTTGATTTGGTTGGGATGAATCACTATTTAGAATTAATTATACCCGAACAGATTGTTTTCTACACATTTTTCAAGAAATTGACGATTCTCTTAGTATAGAAACTAGAATTTTAATCAGTTCTAATGACGCTGATTTGTTAATTTTCGGATTTATACTCAAAGAGAACAACACTTCCAAAATTACTGTGTAACACCAGTTTTCCAGACAGATTTGAATGCACCAGTTTTCCAGATAGTTTTGAATCCACCATGATATTCACAAACATTGGTAGCCAAGTACTCCTACGTAACCCACATTTCACTCACAAGATCCACCATTATTTTTAAGTTGATTTCAAAAGTTGAGATTGTAAATGTTTCCCAAAATATTACAAATCGAATATTCAAAAGTTGATTTTAAAATAATTCCAAATGACAACAGAAATTCAAATAGTCATACTTTTCCCGTTGATAGAAATAGTACGTCGTAACAACGAATGATGCATAACTAAGTGAAACACAACATTGCCTACATAAGCTTAATTTTTTCAAACATTGAGTAGTCAAATCGTGGAGAGACTTGTCATTGCGAAGTCATGTGACCTGGTACACAGGCTTTGGTTTTCTCCATATTTTGCTCGATTATTTGATACACAGTGACAACTCATCTCTTATTGATATACGTGGAATTCTCAATTCAAAAAGTCACATGGCAGCAGTGAATTCACTGATTTACCTTACAGTGAGTATGCCCTTATTTTGTCCGTATATGCAGATGAATTGTCAAGTCATTTGACTTGGTGCACAGACTTTGGTTTTCTCGATTTTTTGCTCGATTTTTTTATTACAGTGACAACTCATCTCTACTTGATATATGTGGGATTCTCAATTCAGAAAGTCACATGGCAACAGTGAATTCACTGATTTACCTTACAGTGAGCATGCCCTTATTTTGTCCGTATATGCAGATGGATTGTCAAGTCATGTGACTTGGTGTACAGGCTTTGGTTTTCTTGATTTTTTGCTCGATTTTTTTATTACAGTGACAACTCATCTCTTATTGATATATGTGGGATTCTCAATTCAGAAACTCACATGGCAACAGTGAATTCACTGATTTACCTTACAGTCAGCATGCCCTTATTTTGTCCGTATATGCAGATGGATTGTGAAGTCATGTGACTTGGTGCACATGCTTTGGTTTTCTCGATTTTTTGCTCGATTTTTTTATTACAGTGACAACTCATCTCTTATTGATATATGTGGGATTCTCAATTCAGAAAGTCACATGGCAACAGTGAATTCACTGATTTACCTTACAGTGAGCATGCCCTTACTTTGTCGGTATATGCAGATGGATTGTCAAGTCACCTGACTTGGTACACAGTATTTGCTTTACTCTATTTTTTCATTCTAGTGACAACTCATACCTTGTTTGTATATGTGGGATTGTCATGCAGAGGCATCTTCTTAAAGCCGTTTATAACCAACTATATAAACGACTAAAGGTGAAGGCACAACCTTATAACTCATTTCGCCCTACGAAATTATCATTCATTTGTTTTAAAAAATTAGCATGGCTGCATGGTTCATAGGAGGGAGTGGGAATCGCAGAGGTGGTAGGAACTTGCAAAGGGGTGACAGTTCACGACGAGGAGGGGGAAGGGGAAGTGGCGATGCTGAAGATGAAACACCATTTGCTTTGTTAGATGCTTCTTGTGCTTATCATGATAGGTTTGGGAAGCGACATTTTGTCATGCCCAAGTACTATCGAGATCTATGTGGTTTGGTGGAGGAGCCATCAGATAATCAAACAGGATATGGTTTAGCAAACGCTAGACTTCTGAAGTGGCCCGCACTATTTATAGAGCGAGTGCAAATGGAACGATTATGTCAGGAAAATCGACTGAATGTGCCAAAAGCACGTTCTGTTGAGATCCAAAAGGAAGATCCTGATAATGTTGATCGACTATGTGAAAGACTACAACGTGAGATTTCTCAAATGCGCCGTAGGTTAGCCCGCGGTATGAGAAAGATGCCCAGAAGAACAGAACAAAACCAAATGTTGCGGCTATCAAGGGTATCATGGAGGATTCTGAGCTTGTCTCTGACGCTGAGCTTTCGGATTGTTCAGACTCTGAGCCACCTGCCGATTTAAGCGCGAATTAGGTGTTAATGTCTACACTTCGGCAATATTAGGTCATGCATTAATATGTAATGTCTGTGTTAGAGTAAGTATAACTGTTATGTTATGTTTATGTTTATGTTTATGTTTATGTATTGTGTCTGTCAAATGTTGCGGCTATTAATATGCAATATTAGGTCATGAATTTGGTGTTTGTCTGTCTAACTGTTATGTTTATGTATTGTGTGTTCAGTTCAGGATGTCGAGGATTCATGGTGTCCAGAATGTATTTTTGTGAGAGAATTACGTCTGTACTACCTATGTAACTGAAAACTATTACATTTGCAACTTCAGTTATGTTGTTTTCATGCTTGTATAAGTATTTAGTAAATTAGTGACTTCGTATATTATGTATTAAGATTTATTACAAAAATGTTGACAAAATTTATTTTAGGAGCTCTCGCTGTGGCCTTCGTCTTCTTGGCCTACTCCGCGGTGGTCTTCGCGTCTTACCCTTCGTCGTTGCTCGTCAAACTGCATAGTGTGTGGGTGTGCTTCGGACTATAGAGCATGCATATCACCTTCTAACCCATAACAAAGACGAAACAAAAAATAAATTTTTTTAACGAAAACGGGTACAAAACGGTTTTTACTGAACTGGTTTTCTGAATTACATTCTCACCTTCTAACCCAAAACAAAGACAAAAGGATAAATATATATGTATATTTAAATGAAAACGGCTTTCGTGAAGCCAAAATAATTTTCTGAATAACACCTTCTAACTCAAAACAAAGACAAAAGAAAAAAAAAATTACATGAAAAACGACTTTAGTAAAGCAAAAAAAAAATTATTAATTACATTATCACCTTCTAACCCAAAACAAACACAAAACAATAAACAAAAAAAATTTATATGAAAACAACTTTAGTAAAGACCAAAAAAATTTTTGAATTACATTTTCTAAACCAAAACAAAGACAAAAGAAAAAATAAAAAATTTAACATGAGAACAGCTTCAGTAAAGCCAAAGAAAATTTATGAATTACATTATCACCGAAACAATGATAACAGAAAAAAAATATTTACAAAAAAAAAATTAAATCTAATTTAAATGAACAGTGAAAGTGTGGTTTCAATCCATGCTTACAATAGTGAACAGTGAAACCATGACTTTTGTAAATGAACATGATTGGCTTAATAATATCTAAATGAATATGATTTTAAAATTATATATATGAAAAATATTATGTAAAATAAATATACGAAAAGAGGTTTTTCTCATATTATGTAAAATTTCTGAATTACACCATCTAAACCAAAACAAAAACAAAAGAAAAAAAAAAAAATTTAACATGACAATGGCTTTGGTAAAGCCAATAAAGTTTTATGAATCACATTATCACCAAAACAATAACAACAGGAAAAAAAAACAAAATATTAAACAATAATCTGCTTACCAAGAAAGAAAATGAACACTGAAAGTGATCTCAATTTCAGTTTAACAGTGTAAACGCTATTTAGAATAGCGTTTTCTTCACAAATCAAATGAACAATAAACTCACTATTTTTAATAGCATTTTATGTAATGAACATTAAAATCGCTATTCTGAATAGCGTTTTCTTTACAAAAGCAATCCACAAATAAAGCACTATTTGGAATAGCGTTTTGTACAGAAAAAAAAAATTGACGTTAAAATCGCTGTTTGTAATAGCGTTTTATATAGGAAAAAAAATTGAGGTTAAAATCGCTATTCGAAACAGCGTTTTCTTAATTAAAATCGCGATTCACAATAGCACCTTCACTATTCATCAACTTTTGGGCTCCAAACAGTAAAAGCGCGATTTGTAATAGCGCTTTAGCTTAGTTTGAGAATTCCATCAAAACTAGGCCTAATTTGGGAAATAGGAAGCAAAAGAGGCTTAATATGGGAAAAGCCTCGTTGCACTTCATTTAAAGGGGACAAGGGCAAAAGAGAGAGAGGGTAAAGAGGAGAGAGAAGCAGAAGTGGCCAGAGAGGTGACTGGTTGTGCAGGGTTAGGGTTTTTAGTTGGTTAGGATAGGAGGAAAAAGATAAGGTTAAGGTCATATTAGTCCTTTTACTTCAAAATTTGATAATAAAAAATTTCATGTTAAATTCTTGAAATAGGCACGTAAATCATGCTTTCTGTCAATTTGAATTGATTGTTTAACAGTAGGGAGGTAAGGTGTAAAATTGCCAAAACCACATGAGGGGTCTTTGGGTATTTTTAAATGATAGGGGAGTAAAGTGCTATAAGGCCAAATCATAGGAAAATAAGATGAATTTTACCCAATAAAATACCTAGTTACACTCCAAGGAGTTAACATCATTGATAACTACAACCATGAAATATACAAAACTCAACCCATTTTTTCATTAATACATTGAAGACAAATTACAATCTTAAGGAGGTTACTCAAATATGAAGCACCTCAGAGCTAAGTTAATAAGGAACCTACTTCATGAAAAAATACCCTTAACAAGGTGAGACTGACTGCATCAGAGTGGTTGAAATTAAGCTCAAGAGTCAATTGAAATATAAACACAGAGTAAAAAGTTCAATAACTTTGGTTTAGGTTCAAGATGTTACAAGGACAGTTACTCAATAGAACAACAATTCAAAGTGTGTCTTCACCAATCAATATGCCAAGTTGTATCAATAATGTCATATAAACAAATAATTGCACATACTTAAATGATGCAATGGGTTTCCCATTAAAATTCAACATTGAATGAATGAGACAAACCCCATAAATTTGGGACTCCACATGAAACATATAGTATACGCAAAGGATTTTTGGCAGCATATTCACACAGTTTTCCGATCTTCCGGCCATTTGGCTCTTCTTCCTATAAAAATAACACCATAACAAATAGGATTTTTCATTTCAAACACTTCATGCAAAGCAAATACATGAAAGCAAAAATAAAATAATAATGTTGAGCATACTAAAGCTGCAAGTTGACCTAGCTCATTTAACAAATGACTAACTGTTTCAGATGGAACATGCTTGCAGATGAAGAAAGTCTATAGTCAGTTCGAACACAAAGCAAAACTTTGCTTATAATAAAATCAAATGGGTGAATGTTACAAGTCTCGAAAACATCTGCCTTCTATCCTGGATCAAGTGAACAATAACATAAAGCACAAAGAACTAACCTGCGATTTGGGAAAAATGCGCTATCATCTTTTATACCTCTTCACGGGCTGAAATATTTTTCACAAAACCATTTCATTCCCCTACATACACTAATTCAATATACATAGACTTGAATCTTGAGAAGCACAAAATGCACACGGATAAACACATAAAATACACAATCATACAAATCTGAGTACAATTATGTCAAATTCAAAAAATAAATCGACCAGTTCAAATCGGATATAGAGCTCAACAACCATAAACAAAATCGGTTCATGTTAAAGATCAAACCTTGACGAAATTTCCAAGAGTTTTCGTCGAGCCACGAGAAGTGAACACATCATCAATCCCAAACTACAAGACCTTCTTGAACCCTAGCCGCCACGATCCCCGTACCACGAGGTGCCGAAACCATCCTCACCGTCACAAACCCACACTTTCCGGTGACCTTACACGACACCGTATGAGGCTTCCCAACCTTGTTCTCCCAATACACTCTCCTCATTGGAATCACCGACAACTTCGTGAGTATAATCACACCACGAATCGCAGTCGCAACTTCCTTACTACACTTCACACCAAGCCCTACATGACCGTTCGAGTCACCAACAACGACAAAGGCCTTGAACCGGGTTTGCTGACCGGTCCGAATCTGCTTCTGAACCGGCATGATCTTCATGACCTTGTCTTTCAATGAAGGACCAACCAAGATATCGATGATCTGGTGCTCTTTGATTGGGAGAGAGTAAAGGTAGATCTGCTCGAAGCTTTGGATCTTGCCGTCTTTCAGCAATTGGCCGAGCTTGGTCACCGGAACCCATTTTCCTCCTCCTCGCGGCGGGGCCCGCCGCAGCGGCCTTTTCCGCGGTCGCCACCTCTGCGGTGATCGCCGAAGCCTCGCCCGAAACAACCGTGTTCTCCGCTAGGCTTTTTCCAAACTAAGCCCTATACTTGTGGGTTGAGTGATTAAGGTTTTTATATGAGTGAGATTTGTTGCAGGTTTTTTTGTTGGTGAGCTAGTATAAGAGGGCCTAGTGATGTAAGCCAGATAGTGAGGTTTAACTTTTATCTTTATATCTGTTTGTTCTAATGTGTGTGTTGTTGCAGTGCAGTAAATGGAGGTTTTGAGATCGAGAATTTGGAGGGTTGAGTGTAATGAGTTCATATATTCGTGAGGAGAGATGTGAGGTGTGGGTTGAGTGGAAATAGCCCTATAATAATTCTATTGCAGTACATATCTTTGGTACTCTTTTAGGGACTTCCATGGTTGTGGGTTGAGTGATTAAGTGTATAAATTGTTGGTCATTAGGTTTCTTCTCTTGCCTTTGTTAATTGTTGAGTGTCCTTCATTGGTGGGTTGAGTGACCAAGGAATTTTATATGAGTGAGATTTGTTGCGGGCATTTTTTTTTTTTTTTTTTCGATATCTGGATGGAAATTCTTTGTCTTCTTTTTTTCTTTGTTTCTTGTTTCCTGTTTAGTTGGATATCTGTCTATGTTAGAGTTACGCTTAGCTTGGTTTTATGCCTATCCTACGGGTTGTGTAGGGTTTGATCGTGTTTTGTAACTGTTTTGGCATGGATCTTCTTTGGTTCGTTTGTTGGCTATTGCTTTGGAGTATGTTCCAGTGTTGTTTTATTTGGAGTTCTTAGTAAATTGCTATGGTTTTATTATATCTGTGGAGGATCCTTGCCGGGCAATTCTTTTTGCTTTGGTTGATGGATCGCGTGGTTGAGGTTTGCATGGATGCGCCAAACCGTGTGGAATCCAAAGGAAAATCATTGTCTTTCTTTGATAATCTATCTATAATTTTGTTTGCTTTGGGTTTGAAGCTTCTTTGGTTTGTTTTTTTCTTGTCCCTTGTTCATCTTCCCTTTGGTAAATGGTGGTGAACAAGGGTTCAGAGTAGTCCTGTTTCTTCTGTTTTGTTGGTTCCTTGTGGTTGTTTGGTGTGTTTTTTGTATAGTTTTGGCCAGGTCCTGGGGTATGCCCCTTGTATTCATGTATTTTTTTTCCGTCTTTTATTTTATGACTTATTCACCAAAAAAAAAAAAAATCCTGGTTTGCCAAAAGGTCGGTTTTAAAAAAAAAATTAAATTAAAAAATTACTAAAAAAAATAAAAAAATCAACAATTTATACTAAAAAATCAAAGATTCTATTTTCTCTCTACTTTTTACATATTTTTTCGTAAAAAATCAAAAATAATCCCAAACATATTAATTTTTTTTAACTCATATTTAATCAAATAATCAAAAAATACTAAATTAGCACGTTCTCAAATGAGGCCTAATTCATTTCCCAAATTAAAGCCCCTTTTTTTATGTAATTTCTCAAACCAAGCTGTTATATTTTTACAAAAACGTATTTTCAGCATTTTTGTGATCTAAACAGAAAAATAAACAAAATCATAAAAACGAATTTAAAAAACACACTTTTAATCAAGATCGCGCGATTACAAAATGCTCATAAATTGATTTAGAAAACGCGTTTTCAAGTTTAATTAAACTCGAGATGAAGTTACTCCCGCTGATGACATCTCACTTTTCTATTCGATGTCAACTCCCACACACACATCCCACCAACACAAGAAATTACTTAATGCTCCTCCACCAACTCCTACTTTGACATGTATTAGAGGTTGTTCAAGTCAAATTAGGCACTACTTGGGTGGTGACTTTTTTTGTTAGAAAAATCAAAAGGTAAAAATATTGAATCATATTATTTATTTATATTTTTTATAAGAAATAAAAAATTAATTAAAATAATTACTTCTCAAACACCCTCTTAATAAAACCCATGATTTGTCCCTCACTACACCCAAAACCACCGGACCAAAATTAAAATCTAAAATATAATTTGTTTGCATGTAAAGAAAAGTGAATGGCTTGTCTATAGTTGAAATTTCAACTGGACCAAATAGTTGAGAATTTGTTTAAATTTTTTAGTAATTTTTTTTTAATTTTAATTAAAATATGAGGTAAAAAAATAAAAGTTTTGAGAATAATTTTTAGATTTTTTTATTACGAAAAACATGCAAAAAGTAGAGAAAATGATAAGAATTTTGTGATTTTTTAAAATTATTTTTTAGTTTTTTGATTTTTGTAATGATTTTTTACTCTTTTTTTTATTAGAGGGTGTTTGAGAAGTAATTATTTTAATTAATTTTTTATTTTTTATGAAAAAATGTATAAATAAATAATATGATTCAATATTTTTACTTTTTAATTTTTCTAACAAAAAAACCACCACCCAAGCAGTGCCTAATTTGACTTAAACAACCCGTAATATCTGTCGAAGTAGGAGTTGGTGGAGGAGCTTTGAATAATTTCTTGTGTTGGTGGTGTGTGTGTGGAAGTTGACATCGAATAGAAAAGTGAGATGTCACCAGCGGGGCCAACTCCATCTCGAGTTTAATTAAACTTGAAAACATGTTTTCAAAACACGTTTTATAAATCAGTCGACCTTAATTAAAAGTGCGTTTTCTAAACACGTTTTTATGATTTTGTTTATTTTTTCTGTCTGGACCACAAAAATGCCGAAAAGCGTGTTTTGTAAAAACACTGTAGTTTAGTTTGGGAAATTCCGCAAAAGTAGGCTTAATTTGGGAAATAAATTAGTATGAGGGCTTAGTTTGGAAAAAGCCTCGTTATTCGCTTCTCTCAACCATGGTTGGTAGCTAGGGTTTGGAGGAGATAGATACAGATACCTAGAGAGAGAAATGAGAGAAATAGGGAGATTTGGATAGTGAACCTTAGCTTTGGAGGCGATGAGTGGAGAAAGTAGGGGTTCTGAGTGAGTTTTGGGGGTGTTTGGCTTCGAGGGTGTGAAGAGGTTATATTTGGTTTTGATTTAGTTATGTTCGGGATTGAGTTTATTCGGTTAGAGTTTTAACCGTTATTAAATAGCACAAAATAGAACTATGGCCTCGTTGGGGATGTAAGGTTTTTATTCAAAAAATCATTATAAATTGTTACATCACTTTATTTATTTATTTTTTGCATATCTTTTGTTATAAAAAATAAAATAAAATAAAATAACTAATTCTCAATATATTGTCATGTTTGATTCTCGAATGTGATTTTTTGTGAGATGTGAAGATCAGTAATACTTAAAGTACATGGATGAGGTTAATAATACATATCACATATTAGATGCAATTATTAATAAGAATTGTTAAGATTAATCAAACATATTGTGTAGCCGATGACCCGCCTATTGCTTCCCCAGCGGTAATGACAAGTTCGCGAGTCATTATGTTGCACAGAGGCATCGACAATGATCCTTCCGCAAGTTCACCTACGGAAACCTTGTTACGAATTCTCTTTTCTCTAAATGATAAGGTTTAGTGGACTTTTCACGACGTCGCCGGCAGCAAATCGCCCACATTGTCGCGATTCGAACACTTCATCGGACCATTCAATCGGTAGGAACGACGGACGATGTGTACAAAGGGCAGGAACGTAGTTAACGCGAGCTGATGACTTGCGCTTACTAGGAATTCCTCTTTGAAGACCTACAATTGCAATGATCTATCCCCATTACGATGAAATTTCAAAGATTACTCAGGCTTATCGGCCAAGGCTATAGACTCGTTAAATACATCAGCGTAGCACGCGTGTGGCCCAGAACATCAAAGGGCATCACAGACTTATTATTACCTCAAACTTATGTGGCCTGAAGGCCAATAGTCCCTCTAAAAAGCTAGTTGTGGAGGGTCACCTTGTAACGCCCTCAAAATATAGCCCATTAAATATAAAACATAACATACATTATTAAAAGAAAACATTATATTATTTCATTCATCTGAGTATTACGAAATAAAACATCAAAATAAATGCCCTACGGGCTTACATCTTGCCAAGCCAACACTTGGACACAATTCCATGAGTTCTAACTCAAAACAAATAAAGCCCTAGGCTTGAATGTTTACATAGTTCAAATAAAACAAATAAAACATATAAAGCAAGTCTTCAAGTCCAAATCCTCACAAGCTAAGTCTTTGGAGGTAGTGAACCACCTGAACCTGAAAATGAAGTTCCCATATAGGGTGAGCCACAGCCCAGTAGAGAAATACTAAACCAAGCATAAGAATTAACTAAAGCAGTAGCACCCGATACATGGTTAACACAAGGTAATCAATTTTAAATTTTATGACACGAATGTCCACATTGTCTATGACACATGGTCTATGACACAATACACCTTCCATTTATATAGACATGGCTCAGAACCTGGCCAAACAACTCAACAAGGATAACAGATCAGGTTGAACCTTTCTTATAACAAAATAAACACACATGCTGGTGTTATAACAATCTCAGTCAAATCCACTTCCATACTTCCCTACTGATACACATGGTGGTGATGTATCATATCAACAATTAATAGAAATATTTCTATTATCAATAAGCACCCACATATGTGATGCTACTGGAGTCCATCCCCTATCTCCTCCCAACAAATCCGGTTTAGAGGTCCATCCCCTATCTTCCCCTAAACCGTGGAGTTCATCCCCTATCTCCTCCAAGACCAAATGCATATGCAACATAATCAATACTTGACATACACAACACATAATCAATACACGAATATTCTCAGATAATTCAACAAATAAATGACTCAATTTCAGTTATACCTAAGCCGCATGCAAGGTCTACAATAATCAATGGCTATCCTCCACCGATAGCCCAAAACAATTATTTCCAAACAAGAAATAAATATAACAACACAATGAAATTTCATCATTTTCATAGGTAAGTATTTAAACTACCCAATTACATAGTTAAATCACTAAGTTCCCCAATCTCATGAATTTAACCCAATATCACAATATTCCCTTAAATTAATTATATAAATTAATCTATGACAAACCCTAAGGTCTCACCCAAAGTTACCAACTTACCCCCATATACCAAAATACCACCACTTAGGATTAAAACGTATAAATGGAGTAGGAAATCCCTACCTCGAAGAAATAACTCAAAAAGAGGGAAGATGAAGACGATGCCCAAACTTCAAAGTGCTCCAAACCAACAATTGCTCAGATTAAACGAAAGCCCTCACTCTCCTCTATCTTATTTGTGAAGGAACTAGGGTAGAAATCCACTCTAGATAGATCAATCCTAGGAGAGAAGGTGAGTTGGGAGAGAGAGAACTCAGAACCTAGGGTTTCATAAACCGAAAGAGGTGAAAATATGATTCAAACACGGCCACTGCGTATTTAAACAAAATAGGCTCGCTCGGCGAAGACCCGGCCGCCGAGCGACCTGAAAATCTCGCCGAGCCAAGAAAGGCTCGCCGAGCGAAGAACAAAACAGCCGCCGGCGAAGATAAGCTCGCCGAGCTAGCGAACATCGCTCTGAGGTCAAGTATCGACGCAATCTCGCCGAGCTAAGAAAGGCTCGCCGAGCGACGGACCAAAAACAAAAGCCTCGCCGAAGCGAAGAGAAGCTCGCCGAGCGACCAAGCGTAAATCGACATCAACACTTGGTTTCTAAACCCAACCAACCTGTAATCAACCTGCCCAACAAATCCCATAACTCACAACTGAAGAAATAAAGGGTAACAACAACAACAATATGACAACGGAATCCACGGAACCTAAGTCCGGATACAATAATCAAATGGGAAAAGACCGGGGTCGCTATAACCTCCCTCCCTTAAAAGAATTTCGTCCCCGAAATTAAGCATAAGTTTGTAAAAACAGGTTTTTCTCAATTCCCAATGATATTATAAAACAATGAACAACACTTGACCCAATACCGGTCACTTCATCTCTTATCAAGAGGCATCTCACAGTATGTATAAATCAACATATATATTTTAACCTGCATCAATATAATGGATTATCCCTTTCAATGTTAACAATTTCCATATCATATTCAATTCCATGATATAAACAACACATTCAACATATAAATGTTATATTCTACTCCCATTATGAGGCAAGTTTCAAAATGTTAACATTAGATCAAAACATTCTCAATGTTTTCCAACTTAAGACATATATAAAATTCTCAAGTTCCGCAATATTATATAATCTAAGTACAAGATTACAAATCAATAAACAAATCCGGATATTTCTCACGGACTTCCAACTCACGTTCCCATGTGGCCTCCTCCACTCCGTGATGCTTCTACAAAACTTTCACCAAAGGGATGGTCTTGCCACGCAAAACTTGATCCCGCCTATCCAAAACCCGTACCGGTCTCTCCTCATACAAGACATCCTCATAAACAACTAAATCAGTCCAATTCAACACATGTGACGGATCTGGCTCATACTTCCGAAGCATACTCACATGAAACACGTCATGAACTCCGGATAACTGCGGTGGCAAAGCTAAACGATAAGCAACCTCGCCAATCCTCTCAAGGATCTCAAAGGGGCCAATGAATCGAGGGGACAACTTCCCGCTCTTCCCAAACCTCATCAAACTTCGCCTAGGTGATATTTTCAGAAAAACATGATCACCTACCTCAAACACCAAAGGTCTCCTCCTACGGTCGGCATAAGATTTCTGACGACTCTGGGCTGTAACGAGCCTCTTACGGATAAGCTCAACTTTCTCCGTCGTTTCCCTCACCAACTCCGGACCCAACAAAGGTGCATCACCCACCTCAGCCCAACAAACTGGAGATCTACACGGTCGGCCATACAAGGCCTCAAACGGTGCCATACCGATACTAGACTGAAAGCTTTTGTTGTAGCCCAACTCCTCCAATGTTATATGCCTCTCCCACGGCCCACTAAAGTCAAGAACACAACCCCGAAGCATATCCTCAAGGATCCGAATAGTACGCCGGACCGCCCGTCACCGAGGATGATAAGCCGTGCTAAAGTCAACTTAGTGCCTAAAGCACTCGCAAACTCGCCACAACCTAGCAAGAAACGAGGATCTCTATCCGAGACGATCGTCACTGGGACCCTGTGCAACCTCACTATGTCCCGGATATATAAGTCGGCAAGATGATCTACCGAATCTCTAACACGCATAGGAATGAAGTGCGCTGACTTCGTTAACCGGTCTACAACTACCCAAATAGCATCACTACCCCGCTGAGTCCTCGAAAGACCCATAACGAAGTCCATAGTGACATGCTCCCACTTCCACTCGGCAATAGGCAAGGGTTGCAACAAACCCGCTGGCCTCTGATGCTCGGCCTTCACTTGCTGACAAGTAAGGCACTTAGATACGAAAGCTGCCACATCTCTCTTCATACCCCGCCACCAAAACTGGCGACCCAAATCCCGATACATCTTAGTGCTTCCAGGATGCACCGCAAGGCGCGAATGATGAAACTCTCGGAGTATCTCCTCTCGGCAAGACTCCGGCACAAACAAACGGTCTCGGTATCTCACACTCAGGTCGGGATACACCGCTAAACCCTTCTCAACCTTCCCACTGGAAATCTTCTCTCGGAGAGATTCTACCTCAAGATCACCCCTCTGAGCCTCTAACACTCGAGTCACAAGTGTGAAATGCGCAACAACGAAAACAAGGCGCAGACCTCAGCGGATTCACCCAGAAGCAAATCAAACTCCCCAAGTGCACCCAACATCTCCCACTCTCGGATGGCTATACTAGCTACGTCACCAACAGATTTCCTGCTAAGGGCATCGGCCACAACATTGGCCTTTCCCGGATGATAGTGCAACTCAAAGTCATAATCCTCAATGAACTCCATCCACCTCCTCTGCCTCAAGTTCAAGTCTTTCTGTGTGAACAGATATTTCAGACTCTTATGATCGGAGAATACCTCAAATTTCTCACCATACAGATAATGCCTCCAAATCTTCAAGGCAAATATTACAGCTGCTAACTCTAAGTCGTGCGTAGGGTAATTCTTCTCATGAATTTTCAACTGACGTGAGCCATAGGCAACCACTTTCCCCTCTTGCATCAACACACAACCCAGACCCTCTCGTGAGGCGTCACAGTAAACTGCATAACCCAACCCTCTCTCCGGAATAATCAAGACCGGAGCGGTGGTCAATCTAACCTTCAACTCCTGAAACGACTTTTCACAAGTCTCACTCCACACAAATTTGACTCCCTTCCGAGTCAATCTAGTCAACGGTGAAGCTAACCTGGAGAAATCCTTCACAAATCGGCGATAGTACCCAGCTAATCCCAGAAAACTGCGGATCTCAAACACACTCTTAGGCTGTGCCCAATCTTGCACTGCCTCAATCTTGGATGTATCAACAGACACCCCTTTCCCAGAAACTATGTGGCCTAAAAACTTCATCTCTTCTAGCCAGAATTCACACTTCCCAAACTTAGCATAAAGTTTATGGGCTCTAAGTAACTCAAGCACCACTCTCAAGTGTTCCTCGTGCTCCTCCCTCGAAGGTGAATAAATCAGAATGTCGTCCACGAAGACGACCACAAAACGATCTAAGAATTCCCGGAAGATCCGGTTCATCAAATCCATAAACATCGCGGTGCATTGGTGAGCCCAAAGCGGCATCACCAGAACTCATAGTGGCCATACGCGTCACGGAATGCCGTCTTCGGAATATCCTCCTCCCTGACTCTCAACTGATGATAACCTGATCTCAAGTCTATCTTAGAGAAACAACGGGAACCCTTCAACTGATCGAACAGATCATCTATACGAGGCATAGGGTATTTATTCTTAACCGTAGCCCGATTCAATTTCCGGTAATCTATACACAGTCTCAAAGCACCACCTTTCTTCTTAGCAAAGAGGGCCGGTGCTCCCCACGGCGAAACACTAGGACGGATATAGCCCTTATCTAATAACTCCTGGAGTTGAACCTTCAATTCAACTAACTCGGCTGGGGCAAAACGGTAAGGTGCCATAGAAATCGGCGCCGTGCCGGGCACTAAATCAATAGAGAACTCAATCTCTCGATGATGTGGCAAACTAACAAGATCCTCGGGAAAGACGTCCGAGTACTCACAAACCACCCTCGGCAATACAATCTGGGTCTCATCACACTCACTACTCTCAAAGCTAGCAAGTAGACCACTAAGCTCACTCCGCCCTCGCGGATCATACCCCGGTGGCAAAACACTACCAACCCTGTCCCCCAGAAAATGAAAACGTTCTCCGTTAATAGTACAACAAGTGACCCTCTGACGGTAGCAATCAATAAATGCCCGGTATGATGACAACCAGTCCATACCCAAAATAACATCGAAGCCTTTCATGGGCATAACCACAAAAGAAAAAGGGATTCTATGATCATCGACCTCTATATCACAACCCCTAACTCCTTGTTTCAAAATCAATTCACCCCCAAGAGGTGACACTACACAAATAGGAGATGCTAACTGCTAACTCCAACTCCAAAATAGATCACGAATGTGCAGACACAAACGAATGAGATGCACCAGACGATCAAAACACTAGCAATGAATTGCAAAACAAGAAGGTACCTCTCACAACCGACGGAGCGTACAAGATCTCTTGTGATAACAGATACACGCCCACGACCTCGATCAACTGCTCACCCCTCAGAGCGGAAGACTGCTGCACAGACTGGGACGAAGAAGTCCCCTGATTGGCCCTCGAGGCTCGGCCGACGCGAGCAGGCGGTGACTCTGAGTCCGCCTCGACCATGCACCCAGACGTGCCATCCAACTGTGGGCAAAACCTCTTCATGTGCCCCGGTTGACCGTGATCAAAACAAGAGAGCGGTGGCCTCGCTTCGACTCGGCTCGAGATCGAGCCAAGAAGATGCTGCTCACTGAACTCCTCCCCACTGAGGACAAACTGGAGACTTGTGGCCCAGCTGACCACACTTGAAACAGGTAATGTCTCCCTGACTGCCTTTCCCAGAACTAGCACTTTCGACCGGAAAAGTAGATCTAGAAAAACTACTCGAGGTCAGCGAGGTGAAACCCCTCCGTCTTCGCCCTCACTCGCCATCGACTCCTCTTGGAGCCTTTCGCCTTTCCCCTCTTCTGCATCATAGTCTCGGTATCAGCTGCGATCAACCAAACGCCCAAAATCCCGAATCATAGACCCGACAACTCTCGATGAGGCCACGCCTCAACTTCTTCTCAAACTCAATGCAACGGCGTTCCTCGATCGCCACCAACTCAGTGCAAACTGGACAAACTAGTGAATCTGACCTCAAACTCGCCATCGATAAACTGTTTCGCTCAAGATGGCGAGCGATCTCTCAACTTCTCTGAGCAATTTGGAGACAGTATTTCTCTGGCGTCAACAAAAGCCCTCCAAGGACCCCCCATACGACCCTTGGGGGACTTCCACCACTGACCGCATCCCTTCAATTTGAAAAGATGCCAAGGTCACCTTCAGTGCCTCGTCTTCGATGCCTAGCATCTCAAACGTTTTCGTTGTCTGTTCGAGCCATTCGTCTGCCTTAAGCGGCTCGCTAGGATCACCTAAAAACTCGTCCGGGTGAGACCGGAAGAACTCTCTCTTCAGAAAAGAAGGTCCTGTATCTGCCACAACAACCTGAGCCTGATTCTGAGCCCTAAGAATGCCCACTGACTCCCTGAAAGCTCCAGCTATCTCTTGGGCCAAAGCGCCCATAACCTGCTGTCCTACTGGCTCGGCCACATTGGCCTGGCCAACACCCTCCTGAACTGCCGGAATTTCCTCCGGTATAGGCACTTCCTGCCTGGCCTGCCTACCACGCCTACCACGACCTCGTCCTCGTCCTGACATCCTAATAAAGGAAACAAAGACGTTAGCACTCTAAATAATATGCCAAAACTATGACACTCGCGTCCTAATACATTGGACAACAATAAATCACACCACGTAAGCACATAATCACATAAGCACCTACGAATTTCATTCCTGGATAATGATAGTCCCGAGGCGTCACTAAAGTTCCGATTGGAAACAACATTGATCAAGTGCCTTTCCAACAAGACTTTCAGAGACTCAAGGGTCCAATCAACATCCTAGAAACTACATTCCATACCCACATAGTCACATAAACATGTTATCATATAAGCATGTAATCATTACACTAAGTCTCTATCAAACGAGACGAACCCATTGTGATACTAATCACTTCCCACGTACCCAAAGTATTAGAACCCGGTACGCTCTGATACCAAGTTGTAACGCCCTCAAAATATAGCCCATTAAATATAAAACATAACATACATTATTAAAAGAAAACATTATATTATTTCATTCATCTGAGTATTACCAAATAAAACATCAAAATAAATGCCCTACGGGCTTACATCTTGCCAAGCCAACACTTGGACACAATTCCATGAGTTCTAACTCAAAACAAATAAAGCCCTAGGCTTGAATGTTTACATAGTTCAAATAAAACAAATAAAACATATAAAGCAAGTCTTCAAGTCCAAATCCTCACAAGCTAAGTCTTTGGAGGTAGTGAACCACCTGAACCTGAAAATGAAGTTCCTATATAGGGTGAGCCACAGCCCAGTAGAGAAATACTAAACCAAGCATAAGAATTAACTAAAGCAGTAGCACCCGATACATGGTTAACACAAGGTAATCAATTTTAAATTTTATGACACGAATGTCCACATTGTCTATGACACATGGTCTATGATACAATACACCTTCCATTTATATAGACATGGCTCAGAACCTGGCCAAACAACTCAACAAGGATAACAGATCAAGTTGAACCTTTCTTATAACAAAATAAACACACATGCTGGTGTTATAACAATCTCAGTCAAATCCACTTCCATACTTCCCTACTGATACACATGGTGGTGATGTATCATATCAACAATTAATAGAAATATTTCTATTATCAGTAAGCACCCACATATGTGATGCTACTGGAGTCCATCCCCTATCTCCTCCCAACAAATCCGGTTTAGAGGTCCATCCCCTATCTTCCCCTAAACCGTGGAGTTCATCCCCTATCTCCTCCAAGACCAAATGCATATGCAACATAATCAATACTTGACATACACAACACATAATCAATACACGAATATTCTGTATTAATTCAACAGTCAAATAAATGACTCAATTTCAGTTATACCTAAGCCGCATGCAAGGTCTACAACAATCAATGGCTATCCTCCACCGATAGCCCAAAACAATTATTTCTAAACAAGAAATAAATATAACAACACAATGAAATTTCATCATTTTCATAGGTAAGTATTTAAACTACCCAATTACATAGTTAAATCACTAAGTTCCCCAATCTCATGAATTTAACCCAATATCACAATATTCCCTTAAATTAATTATATAAATTAATCTATGACAAACCCTAAGGTCTCACCCAAAGTTACCAACTTACCCCCACATACCAAAATACCACCACTTAGGATTAAAACGTATAAATGGAGTAGGAAATCCCTACCTCGAAGAAATAACTCAAAAAGAGGGAAGATGAAGACGATGCCCAAACTTCAAAGTGCTCCAAACCAATAATTGCTCAGATTAAACGAAAGCCCTCACTCTCCTCTATCTTATTTGTGAAGGAACTAGGGTAGAAATCCACTCTAGATAGATCAATCCTAGGAGAGAAGGTGAGTTGGGAGAGAGAGAACTCGTAACCTAGGGTTTCATAAACTGAAAGAGGTTTGAAAATATGATCTCAAACACGCCGCTGCAGATTTAAACAAAATAGGCTCGCCGGCGAAGACCGTCGCCGAGCGACTGCAGACCTGAAAAATCCTCGCCGAGCTAAGAAAGGCTCGCTCGGCGAAGAACAAAACAGTTCGCTCGAGCGTAGATAAGCTCGCTCGAGCTAGCGAACACTACTCTCAGGTCAAGTACTGGACGCAATCCTCGCTCGAGCCAAGAAAGGCTCGCTCGAGCGACGGACCAAAAACAAAAGCCTCGCCGAAGCGAAGAGAAGCTCGCCGAAATACTCAAGCGTAAAAATGGACATCAACACTTGGTTTCTAAACCCAACCAACCTGTAATCAACCTGCCCAACAAATCCCATAACTCACAACTGAAGAAATAAAGGGTAACAACAACAACAATATGACAACGGAATCCACGGAACCTAAGTCCGGATACAATAATCAAATGGGAAAAGACCGGGGTCGCTATAACACATAGCTAGTTAGCAGGCTGAGGTCTCATTCATTAACGGAATTAACCAGACAAATCGCTCCACCAACTAAGAACGGCCATGCACCACCACCTATAGAATCAAGAAAGAGCTCTCAGTCTATCAATCCTGACTATGTCTGGACTTGGTAAGTTTCTCCGTGTTGAGTCAAATTAAGCCACAGGCTCCACTTTTAGTGATGCCTTTCCGTCAATTCCTTTAAGTTTCAGCCTTGCGACAATACTCCCCCCGGAACCCAAAAACTTTGATTTCTCATAAGGTGCCAGTGGAATCCTAAAAGTAACATCCGCTGATCCTTAGTCGGCATCGCTTATAGTTGAGACTAGGGCAGTATCTGATCGTCTTTGAGCCCCAAACTTTCGTTCTTGATTAATGAAAACATCCTTGGCAAATGCTTTCACAGTTGCTCGTCTTTCATAAATCCAAGGAATTTCACCTCTGACTATGAAATACGAATGTCCTCGACTGTCCCTGTTAATCGTTACTCCGATCTTGAAGGCCAACGTAATAAGATCGAAATCCTATGATGTTATCCAATGCTAATGTATCCAGAGCGTAGGCTTACTTTAAGCACTTTATAACCTTAACGCGACCCATACTCCCACTAAAAGTGATAAAATCTAAATTCAAAATAAACTCATCTTCATTAGTTTTTATAACTTTTTTCTCAGGAACAAAAAAACAGTATAATCTTTTATGCTACAAGTTTGAAGAGTTTTTATTTATCAAGCTATATTTAGGACCAATATAATAATTCAAAAAAAAAATTTGAGAAAAATTAAATTTTAATCTATATAAACTAAAATTAACAAAAGAGGTATTTTCAATAAATTAAACTTTTATTCTAAATTTTAAAAATAACCATCAATGTTAATTAAGTTTGGACAAATCAATAAATAAATAATTTTCAAAATTAGAATGAACATAAATTTTTGAAATAAAGTTTAAATAATGATCAATGTCCAAAAATAAATAATAAGTTCCAATAATTTCAATTGAGATTTTAACATAATCGGTTTGAAAAGAATCTTATGTCGTACTAAAAACATGAGTGGCCATTTTTTTTTCCTTATGAGACTGAAAATCTTAAGCAGACTTATTTTCTTTAGATGACTATTTCTTTATGTCATTTTCTAAGCTTTCTCCATTTCTTTTCGGCTCATTGAATTACGAGATTAATAAATGATATCTCAATTACTTAAGATTTGTCTTTTCTTGAATAAACATACTAATCAATTTATTAACTTTCTACTTATTATTCGTAGAATTATAGTTAATATGAATGACCCATACTGAAGAGACAAATTGTTCAAAATAAATTACACGAAAATAAATTCATTTATAAAAATTCTTTAATTGAGCATTCAAATTAGACAATTCAATGACATACTCATACATTTCATGCATATCATCGAATTTTATGATGATAAGTTTAAATATAAGTGTCCCAACAAAACTTATTAGCAGTTTGAAAACATTATTTCATATTATTTAACATTATTAGTTTAAGGAAGTTAAAACTTAATATCTTCTATAATCATTCGCAAAAAAATAAAATAAAATAAAACTTGATTTGTTGGATCACCTTATACTTTATGAAAAGTCTTTTCTTTCTTTTACACTGTTTTGAATCATAATAACAGTAAATTTCTCAAATAGTAACACTAAGTCAAAATTCAGAATAACGAGATGAAACTGAACTTGTTCTATTCATTTTGAGAATTTTTTTTTATTTAAAATTGAAACAAACAAAGTATACAAATATAGCAAAATAAAACTTTAATCAATAATTCATACTCACTACATTAATGAGTAATCAATAGTTGATAATTAGTTAAGTTGAACACATATTTAAACAATTACAAATAGTATTACCGTAATCTACCTTTCGGATAATCTAATGACATACTATTTAACAATTATGGTGATTCCCTTTCACCAATATAATTAATTGATAAAATATTCATAATTAAGTAGATCTTTTACCTTTGAGTATTCATTTAAATATCAATTATGAATACCCATCAATTATTGGATATTAATTACTTAGAAGTGGTGCACATTTTGGCCAAATTAATGTCTTTATAATTAAAAAATTACGATTTGCAAAGTCATTCTTTTTTTAATACTTGGAAAAGATATTAAATTTCAATAGTATTTGATTTGATATCTATGTATCATTCCAATTGGGTCACTTTGACAACTACTAATCGTATCATAATTTAGATTTCAAATCAAAATAAAAAACTTTGCATAGATGTTATTAAATAAATAATAATTTTTTCACAATTATTCATCATCATAAACATCATAAGCCATATTACTAAATCATAAGAATGATATTATGACATAACAAATGTTAATACAATCCATATTTCATGTCATATAAAAATACATACTTTTGTACCTCATCAAACCACCAATAAAAATCAGGCATATACATAATGATGGTCATAACGTCACACTAAAATAATTTTTAGAGGTTACAGTTAAATCCATAAATAACAATATGATTGGTACTATAAAGATCATAATAACATTTTATTGTGCCTCACAGTAAAATTTAATAACATAAAATTCAACAAAATATGAATAATAATGATTTATTATATAATACGAATATTTTTAAATATTACTAAATCAAACAATACAGTGATCATTACGGACCAATTTTTTTTCATAATAAAAATAATTAAATCATGCAAAGTATTCAATTATTCAGATATTAATTTATTCGTTTTATTTGAGAATAATAATTCAATATAATCTTTACTATCAATATAGATGATCATGGATGGATCATCAATTAAAAGTGTTCCACAAAACTGATAGAAAATATAATTTTATCAAAATAATAAATGTAATAATGAAAAGTGCATTGTATATTCATAATATATATATACACACATAATAAAATCATAATCAAACTCGAGCATAATTTTAAAATGGTAACCTGTTCAAATCATTTCTCATAATTAATAATAGTATACAAATACTTAATGACGAATATAAATTAAAATCATTGATTTTATTTAATTGAAATCATTAGATTGACCGTCCTAAAAAAATAAAAATAAAAAATCTAATAATTTTTAAAATTTAATTATATTTTACTTAACTTATATATATATATATATACATATATGTATATTGGGTTGTTTGGGGAAGATAGTAAAAAGTAATTTTTTGGCTTTTAACCAAATTTTTGGTTTTTTTAGACAAATGATTTGGGAAGTTAGTAAAAAGTGACTTTTGACTTTTTTGATTAATGTTTATTTATGAGGTCAAATCATAATAAAATGACCAAACTACCCCCATTTATTTAAAATATTTACAACTTCACCTATGTAACACATTTTGACCCATGAGGAGTAAAATTATAATTTCACCGTTGGCTAAAAACCAACTTTCCAAATAAAAAAAAGACAAAAAATTTAACTTTTAACTTTTACTGCTAACCAAAAAAAGTGACTAAAAATTATGTTGCCAAAATAGTTTTTTATAGCCAAACAGAACCTACGAGCGTTGTTCCGCCAGCTACATATGACGTCGCAGTGCTTCTAGCCACCATCTTTTCTTGCATGTCTTGGTGCTCTATCTCTCTCTCTCTCTCTCTCTCTCACTCATATTCTAGAATCTCTCTCTCGAGTTCTCGTATCATTGAGTCTTGCATGCTCCTAAAGAGTCCAGATCGGACAGCGGAACAACCAAATCTACAAGTTCTACAGTAAGTTTGTGTCATTTTCGTTCTTTTGTGGACAGATCTGAGATTGAATGTTTGAAATTCTTCCTATAGCATTAGATGTTGGCTTTCAGGGCTTGATCAGTTGTAACTTGTGTCGTTTGGGGCTTTGTCTGCATCCATCTGTCTTGGTAGATTGTGAGAGCCATTTCCTTAGAAAATTACCAAGGATGAAAAAGGGTAGAACATTAAAACCCCTTCTATTGGCAATGATTCAGCGTCAATCTTAAATTAAAAAAAAAAATCTTTGGTACTTCTTTTAATTAAAATTATGATCGATTAAGTTTCACATGTATTGTAATGGGATATAGAACACAGTTATTTATGTTTAACTTTTAAATTAATCTATTGTTCGTATTGTAGTAATATATTTATATTTTAAATATTTATTATAATTTTATGATTTGTATGATTTTCATTGTCATAAACAATAATAATAATAATAATAATAATAATAATAATAATAATAATAATAATAATAATAATAAATATTTTATGCATTAAAATTAACAAACATGTTTTTTGGGTTTTTGTTTATAAAAATCTTCAAACATTTATTCAAACCAAACATGTTTGCAGTTTGTTTTTCTAAAAATGAACAAAACCTAATTTTCAATTTTTTTATAAACATAAACAAAAAATGTAAGCGTTATCAAAAGCCACCCTAGTATTTTGAATCAGCAAAACTACAAATTCATAATTATCTACCCAAATTTTATCCAGAAATAGAAATCAATGGTTCAAATTTATTTTACTCATGGATCTCACACTTTGTCAATTTAATCTCCACCATACATACCTATCCTAGACCCTAGCTTAGCTTTTTTGATTTTGAATTATGACTCAAATAAGAAAAATCATGTATCCAATGATTTATACCTTCAACAGGTAAATTTAGGGGTATAACTGTGAAAAGGAAAACGGAGAACACTGTTCTCACAATAACTTGGATGGGTTTAACCCACGCAATCCAAGCTTAATCTGAATTTTTTTTAAGACTTGAACAAAATATTTTTGAATTCGGTGTAGACTTAAGCAAAATTTTTAAAACTTGAATTAAATTTGACCGAGTTTGGCCAAAAATACCAAACAGCCAGAGCACCTTGAAACCTAAATTAAGTAATTTAGATCATCAAATCATATTGAATATATTATACACACCAACAATATAACACAAAATCTTACATTTTTCTTATTTTACTCAGAATTTACATAGACCACCACAGTGACACATTAGTTTTTCATATCAACTTCCCAAACGGGTTAATTAACAGTGAAAGCCCTCAACATCGCCCTTAATTCCAACGATGCCCCTCAACTCGGAGTCACCGCCACTGTCAACGAGCAGAGACTGGTTCAACAAGGTTCGCTGGCAGATGGCTTTTTCACTGGCCGTGAGTTCTCTCTCTCTCTCTCTCTCTCTCTCTCTCTCTCTCTAACATATACTAGAGTTCATATATATTCAAATATAAATAAATGAATATATTGAAGTAATTTAAATGGAAAACACATGTGCCATACGCAAAGAAAAATAACTCATAAGTCGTAACTAAAGAAGAAAATAGTATAACTAGAGGAACATATGGTACACCATTTAAAAGGGTGTATATTAGAATTTCCCAATTTAGATACTCTCCATTAAATAGGTCTGTAATTAGTATGTCAATTTTAAATTTTAATTTTTTTCCCCTTTGTTTTTGTTTTTAATTATGAAATTATTTTCAAATTCCAACTATTATTTATATTAATTTTGTGTTTGGTTGCAGATTTTGATAACTGCATTTTCGTCTCTACTACACAAGAATTTTTCTTATCAAAATCAGATCATTGATCTACAGGTAACATATTATTAGCTTAATGAAGAATAATATATGCAAAGTTTCAAATTTCTCTGTATTTGTGTTTGTGTTGGAAAAATTAAACATGTTTGATTTTTGGCATTGTGTGGCTGTCAAAGTTTGCCACTAGTTGTGGCTAGCTCTGAAATTTTGAAGCATAAAGTGTGCCCTCAATGTGTTTGATAAGTAAATTACTGAGTTTTATACGCTACTTGGTTTGTGAATGCAAGATGTGTGAGTCTTATGCATGAATGCATGCATATACCCTTGTGCTAGTAAGAAGTTGCCAGAGTGTATATGACGAACATTTAAAATCACTGGTTGGTGATGTTAAGCTATGTCATTAATTTGTTACGTATAAGTCAAAACTCAATCAAAACAATAAATTAATTCAAGGGTTTTGTTGTGTGTATTAAAATGCTGGGCATTTGGATATCATACTTCTTTCTATTTTTGCGTTATCATGTTTCAGCCAGCAAGGAGTGGAAGTTTATGGAATTTTCAGTTCTTTTATCTCTCTCGCCAGAATGAGTGATGATTTGAGGAAATATTTGAATTTTAGAAATTAAGGAACCTTACCCGATACTTCAAATCTGATGTGGCACTCCAACAGCCATATTTTGGCATTAAGTATCAACTCTACCCGGTGTGTCAAAAGCTGATATGGCTTTTGGCATCACCCCTTCATGCCAATTTTGATATGAAGACCACTTGATGCTTTTTTTTTTTCCCTCCTTTTCTTTTGTCTTCAATTAAAGCATCCAAAGAGTTTAAATTTTAAAAATAATATAATAATAGAATTGACATTTCGGGTGGAGAGCTTTCATGTCAAATTGGCATAGCCTTCAAAAAGACTTGACATACTAAATTTTGAAGGTTTGGGTTGAGATGCTCTAAGATTCAATATATGCTTTTTCTTACGAGGACTATAATAAGTCAACTTTAAGCAAAGCCCAAAACTTACAAATCCCAAAACATTCTGGTAAATACAAATCCTGCTTCCCTATTTTCGGACTTCAGAAAGAGCAAGTAGAATAGAAGTGGGTCACTTTGAGGGAACCAAGCCTCCAATAACACACTGTTAGAATTTGGATCGAAAGCTACCTTCTCTATTGATGATATCCTCCTATTATATACATAATTTCAAACAACTAATAGATAAGGACCCACTAACATTCCAATGCTAGCAAATTAGACTCAACTAACAACATGACTAGTGTGAGACTTGAATTACGTAACAACCCATAAAAATAGAACAACGAAAAAGCTGATAATTTGGAAAGTCTTCAACATAGCAAATTATAAGGCACATGCATCATCCCTTTCCCTTTAAATTCGCCATTGTTTTATTTTTAAGAGCATGTACTAGGTTATTGGTGGGTCACTTGTACCAACACTTCCGCCACATTTTACATCCATCATGACATCTCCATCGTCTTCCTCAAAGCATGATTCTAATAGGAAAAACTTTTTATAATGTCCAGGGCTGAATTTCTCATTATAATTATAGCATAACCCTTTTTTCGCTATTCTTGTAACTCTATTACGAACATTCTTTCAATGGAAGTAATGGTCGTTGTGGATTTGTCCCCTTGGTCATTGGTCATTGTGAATTTCTCATTATACATTTCGTGCTTCATATAATTGATCCAAGTCAATTGCGGTCAACAAAGACGGACCCCCAACTAGAACATCAGCTTTGATGTTGTCCTTCACCCACTGAACAAGACAACTCACTTGCTGATCTTGGGGTAGATGATCCACCTTAGCGAGTAGCTTTTAAAACTACATGTAGTCTTTCACCAAGCTAATTTGTTGAAGCTGGTTGAGTTTGTTGAAACAGTCATAGAATTTGAGTTGGACCTATAGAAATAGAACTCTCAGTAAAAACACAGAATTCTATGGGAAATAGTCCTCACAATCATTGAGGGACTAATCTGTTTATATAATAATGCTTGAGTATAAAATTCACAATAGAATATATCCAAATATGGTAACTTTGAACAGAGAAGCAAAGAATCATAAAATATCTACATGTAGAAGGAATTCTTCAATTATGGAGAAACTCTTTGCTGAATTATAGCTGCACCATTCCTCTGACTTTATCGTTTCCATTTGTGCAATTACATGCAATAGCTAATCTATTGCATGTTCCACTGCATGTTCCACAGTATATCCCATGCTCTGTCTCTTGATTAAGTTCATTACCCTCCCTCAAATGGGACTGGGGGCACTGCCACAGGCCAAGTTTGCTCTGTAAATCACGAAAGACAGATTTTGAAAGTGGTTTGGTAAAAATAGCAGCTAATTGCTGTTTGGATGGGACAAACCGAGTGATTAGAGAACTAAGAGCAACTTTTCACAAACAAAATGATAATCAAGCTCGATGTGTTTTGTATGGGCATGGAAGACGGGATTAATGGATGTGTACAAAGCATTGATATTGTCACAAAACAAAGTAGGGGGCTGGAACAGAGAAACCCCTAGATCCCACAGCAAATAAGAAAGCCATGTCAACTTAGCTGTAGTGGAGGCCATGGCGCGGTATTCGGCTTCGGTGCTAGAACAAGCAATTGTGGCTTGTTTCTTGGCACTCCAGGAAATACAATTGGATCCAAGAAACGTACAAAAGCCAGTAGTAGAGCGGCGAGTAGTTGGACATCCGGCCTAATCGGCACCGGAGAAGGCATAGAGATTGAGGGAACTGTAGCAAAGAATTTGAAGACCAAAATCCAATGTACCTTTCACATAGCGAATAATACGTTTCACGGCTTGAAAATGAGCAATTGTTGGCTGGTGCATATGCTGACAAATGGTATTCAAAGCATACGAAATATCTGGCCGAGTCATAGTTAAATATTGAAGAGCGTCTGCCACACTTTGATAATAACTAGGATCGGAATATAAGGTATCATTAGAGAAAGAAGAAGTTTTGGACACCATAGGTGTACCAAGTGGTTTACAGGTATCTAGAGCAACACGGTGAAGAAGATCTCGAGCATATTTGGTTTGGGAAAGGAAGAGACCACCAGAAAATGAGCGAACTTCAATACCCAAGAAAATAGTGAATTGGACCCAAATCTTTCATTGCAAACTTCCGACTAAGATCACCAATAAAAGAATCAATCAATTCGGGATGATCTCGTGTGATTATGATATCATCCACATAAAGTAGTAAAATAAGGAGACCATTAGTAGAGTTGCAAATAAATAAAGAAGAGTTAGCCATGGTACAAACAAAACCCAAGCTCAAAAGAAATGAGCTCTAGTTGTTGCTAAACAAGTGGTTGTCAAGCATGTCTCTTCTGTTGATCAAATTGCTGACATTCTTACTAAACTCTTGTCCACTGATCGGTTTACTACTTTACAAGCCAAGCTCATTGTTCGTCCCTCTCCACTTTGCTTGAGGGGGCCTGATAAGATTACGGAGTCATCATCAGTTGCATATGATCAAGAGGCACAGAAGAGCTTATGCAAATGAGTACACAGCATATCAAAGCTTCTATTAGTTAATATAACCTTATTTGTAATATCAGTTGAGCTTGTTATAATTTGTTACATATGGAATAGATATAGTTGGTTATAACTTTATCAAACTAGGCCCTTGGGGCTTGTTTAAGTCCATATAAAGCTTGACACAGATAGCAGACATAACTGGGCTTAGTAGAATTGACAAAACCTGGTGGTTGCTCCATAAAAACAGATTCATGAAGGTCACTATGTAGAAAGGCATTCTTAACATCAAGTTGTTTGATAACCCATTTACAAACAGTAGCAAGTGTAAGAACCAGTCGAATACTTGCAGGCTTAATAACAGGGCTGAATGTTTCAGAAAAACCAATACCTTCTTCTTGAGCATATCTTTTAGCAACAAGACGAGCTTTCAACTGTTCTAAACTACCGTTAGAATGAACTTGGTTTTATACACCTAACGACATCCAACAATATTCATGTCCGCTGTTCGAGCCACCAAATCCCAGGTATGATTAGCCTCTAAGGCCTTTAGTTCTTTGACCATAGCGGAATTCCAACCGGGGTGGCGTAAAGCAGAATGAATAGACTTGGGTTCACTAGGAATGGTAGTGGTGCTTAGAAGAACATATTTTAGATTTGGTTTGACAATACCACTCTTAGAGCGAGTGACCATGGGATGGGAATTGGAAATTAATTCAGTGGAAGAATTGACGTCACCAAGAGGAGTGGGTTGAGAATGAGCATGTGGAATGTGAGGTGGAACGGAAGGACCAGGTTGCATATGAGATGGAGAGACAGGTTCATGGACAAAAGGCATTCTATTGTCCATGGGACTACGATCCACAATCTGTACTAAAGGTGATCCACCATTAGTGTCATGGGTTGCAGAGTCTTGAACAGATTCTACTTGTGGTGACATATGGGAGTGAGTATAATTTGGACAAGTCTTGACAGGGACCAACATCTATGTGGGAAGAAATTTGATTAGTAGTAACAACATTAGGATTGAAATTCTCCCCAAAGGTATTGGAAGTTGTCATTTCACCGTCACTTTGCTCAACAAATAAATCTGCAGGCTTCTTAAATGAAAGCAAACTTTCATGAAAGACCACATGCCGAGAGATGAGCACACGACCTGTTGGTGGGTAAAGACATTGGTAGCCTTTGTATTTTTCACTGTAACCCAAGAAAACACACGGCAAAGATCGAGGCTCAAGTTTGTTTGCTGCATACTGACGGAGACATGGAAAACATCTGCTTCCAAAAACTCGTAAGCTGGTGTAATTTGGATTTTTACCATAAAGCAAGCTAAAAGGACTTTTCATATGCAACTTTTGAGATGGAGACCGATTGATAAGAAAGACAGAGGTGGCAAAAGCATCCACCCAAAATTTCTTTGGCAACCTGACATGAAAAAATAAAGCTAGACCATGCTCAACATGTCAACACCATTTTGCTCCGGGGAACCCGGACAAGATGATTGATGAACAATTCCATGAGCATTCAAGTAGTCTAAAAAATCCTTTTTGGAAAATTCTCCACCTCCACCAGATTGGAAAATTTTGACATTCTAGGACACAATTGAAGTTCAACCATCTTGTGAAAATTTTTGAAGCAATGGAAGAAATCTGATTTACGTCTCAACGGATAAATCCATGTATACCTTGAATATGTAAGTTTTCTGAAGAATTTGTATATTTAATTGTGTCAATTTACAAAGAGTTCATCAGTTTATGTAACCCTAAATCTATGATTGAAAAAGGAAATACTAACTAATTCTTATTTACACAATCATGCCATATGCACACAACATGCCATATATATAATATATTCTCACACCCCCGCTCAAACTCAAGGTGTTTTAGTAGAAAACACTGAGAGTTTGCTAAGAAGAAACTGAAACCGAGCGGTAGTGTGAGTCTTGGTGAAGAAGACCGCAAGTTGCAAAGCCGAGGAGACGAAAGAAAGCGAGATAGAGTTAGACTGCAGATGCTGTCGGATAAAGTGACAATCAATCTCAATGTGTTTCGTTCGTTCATGGAAGACAGTATTGTGGGCAATCTAAACAGCACTGCGGTTGTCACAATAGAGAGAGGTTGGAGAAGACTAAGGTACACCCAAATTAGAGAGAAGACAACGAAGCCAAACGAGCTCAATAGTAGCATGAGCCATAGCACCGTACTCAGCTTCAGCAGTAGAGCGAGTAACAACAGTTTGTTTCTTACTTTTCCAAGAGATCAAGGAATCGCCAAGAAACATATAGAAACCAGAGGTGGACTTGCGATCATTAACATCACCAGTCCAATCGGAATCAGCATAGGCTACCAAGTTTAAAGAGGAAGTAGAGGACAACAGTAAGTCTTGAAAGATGGTATCCTAGAGATAGTGAAGAATGCGAACCAAAGCAGTCCAATGGGTAAAGCGAGGAGTAGAAACGAATTGACTAACCACATGAATAGCATAAGCAAGATCAGGGCGAGTGACAGTCAAATAAACTAAACAACCTACAAGCTCGCGATAGAAAGTGGGATCATCCAGAGGGACACCATCAGTAGAGTTGAGCTTCACATTAAGCTCAATAGGGGTATCAGAAACCTTAGTATCAGTAAGACCGGCACGGTGAATAGCCTCATTAGCATATTTGGCCTGAGACAGAAAATAGCCCTTTGGAGAAGAGGCAACCTCAATACCAAGAAAATACCGCAATGGACCCAGATTCTTCATTTCGAAGGTGCGGAAGAGATGGTGCTTGACCTCAGAGATAGCAGAAGAATTAGAGCCAATGATGATCATACCATCCACATAGAGTAAGAGAGCAACAAAACCAGCCAAGGTATGTCTCAGAAACAAAGTAGAGTTGGAAGCAAAAGGATGAAACCCAAGCTCGGTAATAGCAGTTTGAAAGCGATCATACCAAGTACGAGGAGATTGCTTCAAACCATACAGAGCACGCCAAAGATGATAAACCTGCCCAGAAGTGTGGAGAAGGCCAGGGGAAGGACGCATGTAGACCTCCTCAGTGAGATGACCGTTAAGAAAAGCATTCTTAACGTCCATCTGATATAGAGGCCAATGTCAAACAACAGCAACATAAATCAAGGTACGGACAGTAGTCATCTTGGTAACAGAGGCAAATGTCTCCTCATAATCAATACCATACTCCTGCGAGAAACCCTTAGCAACCAAGCGAGTTTTGTATCGCTCGAGAGAACTATCAGAATGAGTCTTGACTTTATAGACGTATTTGCAACTAACCAGATTCTTGCCAGCAGGCAAAGGAACCAACTCCAAAGTGTTAGTCTTCTGCAAGGCAAACAACTCATCCTCCATAGCTTGAACCTAATTAGGATCCTAACAGGCCTCCGTGTAAGACTAAGGTTCTGAAAAAGAATGAATAACAGACAAAAAAGTACGATAGGAAACAGAAAAACATGTATTAGACCAACTCAACCTGTTTGGAGGACGACGCTTACGAGTAGGATATCGGTGTGCAGCAAGATCAGAGTTGTCAGAAGCAAAAGGATCAGCAGCAGGGGTAGAGACAACTGGTGGAAGAGGAGCCTTGGGACGAGAATAAACTAACAACGGAGGAGGAGAAGAAGCCAGAGGAGGAAAAACAACTAGAGGTGAAGCAGGAGGAGAAGATGGAACAAACTCGTGAGGAACAGTGGAGATGTACTCATCAGACAGGACCTCAGAAGGAAATGGATCAATATGGACCAAATTCTCTTTGGAAACTGGGGCGGTGAAAGGAGAAAGCTGAAAGTAAGGTAGACGTTCGAGAAAGGCAACATGGCGGGAGACATAAAGGCGACGGGAAACAGGGTCATAATAGTGATAACCTTTCTGAGTGAGACTATAACCCAAAAAGACACATAGGACAGATTGGGCACTAAGTTTGGTTCTATCTTTATGTGGTAAAAGGACAAAACAAGCAGACCTAAACACATGAAGGAGGGAGTAATTAAGAAGTTGGGAAAACAGAGCCTCATAAGGAGATTGACCAGAAAGAAGGGGGTAGGCATACGGTTGAGAAGAAAAGCAGCAATAAGAACTGCCTCACTCCAAAACGGAGTTCGAACGGAGACAGAGAGGAGAGATCTAGCTGTCTTAAGAAGATGACGGTGTTTACGCTCAGCTCGACCATTTTGGGTAGGTGTATCAGTACAAGTAGTTTGGTGAATGGTACCTAATTTGGCCAAGTATTCACAAAATTCAGTTTTAAAGTATTTCCTACCCAAGTCAGACCGCAACAATTTAATAGTGGACCCAAACTGTGCAGTGACAATAGACTGAAAAGTACGGTATATCTGGTAGAAGTCAGACTTATGAGTCATAAGATAAACCCAAGTGTAACGGGTGCAGTCATCAACAAAAGACACATAGTATGCAGAACCCCCTTTGGTGAGAACAAGAGAAGGGCTCCAAACATCAGTATGAACTAAAGAAAATTGTGTATCAAATATAGAAGTACTTTTATGAAAAGGTAAGGCTGTCATTTTGGCAAGTTTACACCCCCAACATTCAGTAAGTTCACTAGGAGAAACTTTACCTAATATACTTGATTGAGTTAAAGACCGTAAGCGATTAGCAGACAAATGCCCTAATCTAGAATGCCACAAGTAGAAAGGACTAGACAAAGAATCTAATTGAAAAGAAGAAAAGGCAGTCTAAGAGGTTGCCATAGGCAGATGCAAGCTCTCCACCACATAGAGGTCTCTAACTCTACGGCCGGTCCCAATTTGCTGCTTAGACATCCGATCCTGCACAGAACAGATAGAAAAAGAAAAGATAAAATCAAAACCAGAGCCATCAAGCTGACTGATAGATAATAAACTAACAGATAACTGAGAAACATATAGCACAGATGGAATAGAGACAACAGACATAGCAGATGGTAGAACAGACCCAATAGATATAACAGACATACCAGACCCATTAGCAGCATTGACAGTAATAGGAAGGTGAAGAGGAGTACAATTTTGAAGTAAGGAGAGATGGGGAGTCATATGATGAGAGGCACCAAAGTCAAAAATCCAAACAGACGAAGAGATACCTGAAGAAGACCTAAGCAAACCTGAATGAAGAGAGGAAATAATGGAGGCATACAGGGATGGCTGGGAGGTAGATAATATATGCTGAAATTGACTAATTAGTGTATGCTGAAGCTGACTAATCTGAGTAGTTAAGGAAGCCAAGTCAGGATCAGGAGCCGGAATAGATGCAGTAGAACCGGCGGAAAGCCGAACGGCACTCAGAGGAGGAGCGCAGAACTTGATCGGAAACTGCTGAGAAGACGAGATAAACACAGGCGAAGTTGACTAACATCCCTTCTTGGGACAATTATACTTCCAATGGCCTTTCTGATGGCAGAAAGTACACTCATCAGAAGCCAGAGACATCATAGTAACCAGAAAACTGAGGGATTTAAGTGGGATAAAACCGAAATAGCTAAAGAGGGGTCTAAGTGTAATGAACAGAGAATAATGGGTCAAACAATAATAAGGAGAGACCTAAGCTCCTATTTGACTTCAGCCCTTTCAAAATAACAAAGAGCAATATTATGACCCAAGCAGATCTAGAGAGAGAGAGAACTAGAGAGTTGAACCAAAATCAGACAGTCTTGTTTGACTTCAGCCCCAAAATCAGAGAGAGACAGGATTGCTGCGATTCCAGAGAGAGAGGTAGGCTTCGAACTTGACCAGAGAAAGAGTTCTTATGATCACGAACCAGAGAAATCCAAAGGAGGGTCATGTCGAACTCAACCTAGAGATATAAGGCCAACGTGACACTCCTTCAACCAGTGAAGACGGAGCACAAAGTCGTCTTCTCGAAGCAGATGAGAAACTAGGTGAGTCACGCGAGCCACTCGTGACCTTTAATCGAACCAAATGAAGACAGATGGAGTCACGACTTGTGACTTAGAGAGAGATGAAACTAGAGGGTTGTTTTCCGAGAGATAATCGCGACCAAGGAGATGACCTATGATCACGACTTAGTGAGAATCTGATGAAGAAAACGATTCAGAGACGGCATCTAGGGTTTGGGCTCAAAGGCGGCTCTGATACCATGTAAGTTTTCTGAAAAATCTGTATATTCAATTTTGTCAATTTACAAAGAGCTCATTAGTTTATATAGCCCTAAATCTATGACTGAAAAAGGAAATACTAACTAATTCCTATTTACACAATCATGCCATATATACACAACATGCTATATATACAATATATTCTCACAGAATAATCATCCACAAAAAAGAACAATATACTTAAAATGTTGCACAAACTGAGTAGGTGCAGGACCTCGGAGGTCACAATGGATTTTATTTAACGGTTTTACGGATACAAAATCAGAAGCAAGAAAAGGCAACTTAGTGCTTTTGCTCATTTCACAACTAGAGCAAACAAAAGACCTTTTGTTCAAGTCACTAACATCAATCAGATTATTTTTATGAAGAAAATTCACCACCTTAATTTGAGGATGACCAAGCCTTTGATGCGAAATATCTTCAGAAGCCTTTCGAAAGCGAATAGAAAACAAGGCTTGCTCTGTTGCTCCATCCAATGCATATAGACCACCTTTTTTAGTTCCTTGTGCGAGGATCTTGCTCGTCTTTTTGATCCTTAATGACAAAACCAATGGATGAGAATTCAAAAACCCAGAGAAAATCTGATGTGAGTTGTGATACCAAAAGCAAACTCTTTTTCATTTCAGGCACAAAGAGGACATTATTCAATTTCAAGTTTGAGTCTTTAGTAGATAAGACAATATCACCACAATGAGTAATGGGCAATTTTTCACCATTCCTTACCATAACACAGTCATCACCATCATACCAAACAAAATTTTGAATTTTACCTTTGTGTCCAGTCATATGGGCTATAGCACCAGTATTAGGAAGCCACTCATTTTCTTGTGGATTTGTAATAGTCATGGCAGCAAGGGCTTGAGGGGCATCGCTAGACTGATATGAATAATTAAGACGATTATAACAATGAAGAGCATCATGGTTTTCTTTCTTGCAAATTTGACAAACAAGAACTCCACCATTATTAGTCTGTGAACCTTGGGTACCACGATTTTGCTGAGTTGAACGATAACTATTAGATTGGTTGCGAGTCCCGCTATTATTGACATAGTTTCTGTTGTAGCCTTGTGAACTAGTGGGAGCAAATCCTTTCCCTTTGGAGGAAATTTTTTTGCTTGAACCATTATTTTGATTCCCTTTTTTTGTTGAAATTTCGGTTCCCACGATGTGTTCTTTGTCCCACAAAAGCCATATTTTGTGACACGTCTAAATTAGTGATGTCCTTATTGCGGAGCTCATAGCTTTGCAATAATGAGGCAATTTCACTGAAACATGGTATTGGTGGTTTTAACATAGCAGTGGTGAAATTGTTATACCTATGACCAAGGCCATGAAGAAGTTTGAAGACCTTATTGTTGTCTAAAAGTGGCTTACCAATTGCACTTAGCTCATCACAGATGCCTTTGAATACCTGGAGATACTCAGACAATGAGCGGTTATCTTTGTTCAAATATTGGAGTCATTGAACCAAATCATATTCTCTAGCTTGACAATCTTGGGCAAAAGCATTCAAGAGTGCATCCCAAGTTTCTTTTGCAGTCATACAACCAACGACCAAGCCTAGCACATCTTCTGACAAAGTGCTGGTTATCCAAGCCTTAACCAGGCGATCTGTTCTGGTCCAAGCTCAAAAATCTGGATTGGGATCTATTTTTTTCCCATCATCCGATTCGATTTTGCTTCGAGGTGTTGATTCATCTCCATTGATAAAGCCCAAAACTTCTTGACTTCTATCATTGAGAGAATTTGAGTCTTCTCTAAACGATAGTTACTTTCTGTTAACCGTAGAGAAACAAAATCAGTGACATTAATTTGACATGGATAAGGATATAGCCAGTGGTCAAGGATGTCGAAGTAGAGGAGACTACAGCCATAATAAAAGACAAGAAGGAGTAAACAATTTCTCCTTCAATGCTGTGATACCATATAGAAATAGAACTCTTAGTAAAGAAACAGAATTCTATGGGAAATAGTACACACAATCATTGAGGATCTAATCTGTTTATATAATAATGCTACAGTATAAAATTCACAATAGAATATATCCAAATATGGTAACTTTGTACAGAGAAGCAAAGAATCATAAAATATCTACATGTAGAAGGAATTCTTCAATTTTGGAGAAACTCTCTGGTGAATTATCATTTCCATTTGTGCAATTGCATGCAATAGATAATCTATTGCATGTTTCACAGTACATACCATGCTCTTGCTCTTGATTAAGTTCATTAGGACCATAATAGAGAGTGCAACCTTATTTGAAAACTTTGTATGAAATAAGGGCCATATCTTGCATAATCAATTGGTGCTATAGTTGCACATCTGCTTCCTACTGGAAGGATGCCAAAGTCACTCGTGGATTTGAAAAATTGTTCAGCCCAACATAACTAGCTGCTAGTAGGGTCTTTAACACCATTAAAATGAGGAAAATCCAATTTCACTAGTTTAGGGGCATATGATTGAGAAGAATCATTGTTGCTTCCTTGTCTTCCATATCCTTAGTTCTTTTTTGAGCTTGAGAGCTCTCATTCTCATCATATGCATGTTGTTAGTCGAGTCTACATTAGTATTGGAATGTTTGTGGGTCCTTATCTATTAGTTGTTTGAGCTGATGTATAAATAGGAGGTATCGTCAATAAATAAGGTACTTTTGATCCAAATTCTGACTGTGTTAGTAGAGGCTTGGTTCCCCTCGAAGTGACCCTCCTATTCTACCTGCTCTGTCCAAAGTCCAAAAATAGGGAAGAAGGATTCTTATGTACCAAAGTGGTATCAGAGCCAGCCACGATGTCGAGTATGGAATCGGACGCAACCTATGTGAGTATGGGATCAGATAGGCTGCAGCTTTGTGGTTCGAGGAACAGAGAGGGCAACCTATAGGTTGGATTAGAACGTCTTGGTATTGTGTATGGACATAGCACTATCGTGTCGAATACTAATAATTGAGTGAAGTTGCCAAAATGAAAAGGGTTACTATCAGGTCAACGTTGATAGAGTGGGCTGGCGTGGACTTTGGCTGCAGAGTGCCACATAACGTCAGTAGAACTTCTAAATTTGTACAACAGTTTAACAAGGATTCCATAACAAAAATTTTAGGTTAAATGAACAATTGATTCAGTCAAATGGTTGGTAACATTTCTGTATATTTTGTTGACCATGTCTGTGGACTAGTATTTGTTGTGAATTGTTTCACATAGGTCTATATTGGACTTGTTAACTCGTAAATCCTTTCTAGATATAATGTGGATTTTTCTTGCAGGATCACATTTCCAAGCTCAGTGGATTACAGGCTTGCAATTTGGTGGATTCTGTGGATATTATCAATTCCATACCACAGGAGAGTGATCATCTTCCTAACAGAAGCTTGAAAATTTCTGTTCTAATTGTCTTGTTTACAATTTTATCTATCCCTTTTCTTTTCTTCATGTATGTTGAGCATGTCTCAAAATCAAGAAGATCGCCATCAGACTACATTGCAGAAGATGTGTCTTTAAACAAGCAGTTAGCATATAGGGTAGATGTATTTTTCTCAGTCCACCCATATGCTAAGCCTTTGGCATTGTTAATAGCAACCCTACTACTAATTTGTCTTGGTGGGCTGGCACTCTTTGGTGTGACAGATGATAGCTTAGCCGACAGCCTTTGGTTATCTTGGACGTATGTAGCAGACTCAGGCAATCATGCTAATTCTGAAGGTGTGGGTCCAAGGCTAGTTTCAGTATCCATTAGCTTTGGCGGGATGCTTATATTTGCTATGATGCTTGGACTTGTCTCTGATGCAATTTCCGAGAAGCTTGACTCATTGAGGAAAGGAAGAAGTGAGGTGGTTGAGCAAAACCATACTCTAATTCTTGGTTGGAGTGATAAATTGGTAAGGTTTCGATTCACAGCTTATTCATTTGAGACAGATCCAGCAGAAGTTCAGTGAGAATCGTTGTAAATTTTGCATAAATGCAATGCAGACTTTGCCTAAAAATGTAGTATGCTCATCCATTGAAAATACTATTATGAACTCAGGGATCACTATTAAATCAACTTGCCATGGCCAATGAAAGTTTGGGTGGAGGGATTGTTGTAGTGATGGCTGAGCGAGACAAAGAAGAGATGGAAACTGACATTGCTAAAATGGAGTTTGATTTCAGAGGAACATCGGTCATATCCCGAAGTGGAAGCCCTCTGATTTTAGCTGACCTAAAAAAGGTGTGATACTAGTTATTATTCTGTTGAGTGAATTTATAATTTTTCATGAATCCAGTTGTCTTTCTTGAATGCTTGATTTTTAATTAAGAAACTAAACGTTCTGAATAAAATACAACTTGGGATTATCCCAAAATAAAATAAAATAAAATAAATGATGTACAACTTGGGATGAATGGAACTTTTGTGGTAAATACCTGAGACAGATTGATTCTTTCATTAAACTCAAAAAAATACTAGTTCTGTCAACTTAGGAACGTACTCAGCGGCCTGCAGCGTGTTTATATTTGTGGTGAGATGCTTTATACTTCTATTGGAGCAATGTGGGAGGAGAGCTCAATGAGCAACCACCAACATATACTTATATATGTGTTGAGATGTTTTGTTTATCTTTGTCTTACCCCTGTGGGACAAAGCCTAGCAATGCATGTGATGACCCAAGCCACCCAACACCCTTTGTATTGTTTCTTAATTACTAGTTAGTGTTTTCTAAGTGGATCAAATGCAATGTATTCAACCAGTGTACAATACTAACAACAATGAAAGTGCTAAGTTACAAGTGATTATGAAAATACAATAAGATTTGGGCAGCTACTCACAATACCAACAACAATGGAAAGTGTTAAGCTACAACTTACTAATATTAAATTGGGGAATAAAAGTTGCAAGACTAATTGGAATTTCATCAAACATAACACGCAGATTATTTGCTTTAGATTGTTACGTGTCCTTCTTTTAATTCTACATTCTTATTTATATTGTTATATTGTGATTTTTATATTACTATCTATGATTTTTTTTTAATTAGAAATAAAGAAAAAAATTAGAAAAACTATTTAGGTTTTTCAAAGTAATTTTGATTCCTATATTTTTATTTGTATATAATTTTAAATATATTTATGAGATAATTATGACATCACAATTGATCCAAAAGTTGAACCATAGACCCTCCACACAATCTCTTTTCTAGTTTGTTCAATAGTTCGGGTTTCAAGACATTGATACCAAATTTAGTATCCATAGTAGCAATCGTGTCTGTCACACAGTAGAATAACCACAATTCTCCACTACCAACACACTAATAACCTTCCACAACCAACAACAACTAGTAATATTTCACTAGAAAGTATAGTAATATTTCACAAGAAAGTACACCAGTCTGCACTCAACCATGATTTAAAAAAAAAAAAAACTAAACCCATATTAAAACAATATTCTCACAATTATTTTTCTCAAATCACAAATCGAATCGTGAATCATTTGGCATAGTGAATCATGAATCGTATTGAATAGTGAATTGTAAGATTCACTTTATTTACAATAATATATAATTTTTTATATGTGTATATCATAGTTGTTAAATCGGGATTCGTATTGTGAATTGAAATGGCCTCGTACCGAATCGCGAATCAAATCGAATTGAATCCTGAATCGTAAAGATTCAGCCACTTTTTCTAAATTACTTAAAAACATATATTTACACATTTAGATGTTAAATATGTTTTATGAATATGAAATATTTAGACTAAAATCAATCAAAATGTTATTTTGAATGATAATCATGTAGTTTAATAGTTAAGAAGTTAACAAAAGTTCCTATGTAATATCACCATCTTACCTTTCTACTTTTTTAGATATTTCTTATCAACCATTCTTAATAAACTATCAATTCCAAAGTAACAATAATTAACAACGATATTGATATTTGGACAATAAGTATATTTACTTTTCTAAGTAACAGTGAGCAAATAATAAGAAAGAATATTCAATTATATTCAATTTAATAAAATAGCAATAGATAATGCATAGTGTAACTTTAATCTTAAACATTTTTAGAAGATATATTATGATTTTTTAAGGGAAAAAAAATGAGAAGAAAGGTTAAAAATATGTTGTGTCTGATTGAATCTGATTGGATCCTATTAAAAATTCCATGATCATTAAAATAACAACAAATTATGTATATATGTTGGTTATTTTGGTATTAAACGCTATTAAAAGTTGTATTATGTCATTTTCACTAAAAAGATGGAGAAAAAAGAGTCGAAAATATGTCGGACATAATAATTTCAAAAATTGCGTGGATCGTAAAAGTGAATCGAATCATGAATTGATTGTGAATCGTGCGATTCACTAGAGATTTACTTACAAAATAGATTCACCCATAGATTCGTATCAATTTTGTAAAAATTGCGAATCAAATCGCGAATCGTAAGATTCTGATAGCAGGGTATATATACATAAAAAAAAATACACATATAGTGTTTAAAATGTAATAATTAGCAACATAACTAAATTGTATATATATGTAACTATATCGTATCAATGCAACTAAATTGTATAGATGTATATACAAATAAAAGCACATATATCAATATAATTAATTGATCTCTTATTTATTTTGTAAAACGATGCTATTTCATGCATTATGCGAACAAAACTAAATCATAGTAAATTGTAGTGAATCATAGTGAATCGCAATTGAATCGTACGTTTCTCTCAATTTATGATTCAATAACATGAATCAAATAATTTTGGTTGAAACTCATATAAAATTGTATGAATTAAATTGTGAATTGTAAGATTCTAACTATCATGACTATAGATGCAAAAAGCCATTAGGGAATAATCATAGGGAATTATTTTATTTATTTATTTATTTTTGGCGAAAGCAGGTAGATGCTTAACTATGAATCATGGACACCTCTTCGGAGGTGATGTAAAGGTCACATGTTGGATACGGACATGTGTTGGACACGCTGCAAACACGTTGGGACATGTTGACCATTTTTTTCAAAATTTTAATTTTTTTTTACTAAAATAACATACTTAAGGTTAATAAATTTGATAAATTAAATATTTGACATAAAATAAATATTAAATATTTAAAAATATGACATAATAAATATTTAAAATTATATGTTCTACACGTGTCTCCAACATGTTATGTCCTGCATTTTTGCAAATTTGCACGTTTGCGTGTCCGTATCCTGTCACGTGTCCATGTTTGTGCTTCTTAGATGCTTAACTAGATGAACCTGGGTATTTGGGTTGGGTTTGCATCTAGATGATGGTGCAAGGATATGACAAATCTGGGTTGCATGATGGTGCGATGATGAATTTGGGTTAATAGGTGATGAATTTGGGTGAACGGTTGATGACTTGGTGTTTGATTGATGACTTGTGGATTTGAATCTGTATTGATCGTCAAATTTGGATGAAGGGTCTAGTTAGACAATTGTTGATTATGAACTTAAGTCGAATTTGTGTGATAATAGGTGATTGTTGATCTATATGGTCGGGAAGGCTACATCAACAAAGATGCCGATGAATAGCAGACTTTTTGTTTTTGTTTGTTGTTTTTTGTTTGGGTTTGATTAAAAGAAAAATTACTTTTCCACGATTTCAGGCTATAGAGGCTTTGACACCATGTTTAAGTAGAGAGAGAATAGAGATTAAAAGAATGAGAGAGCTTAAACCCTAGGGCTAGCTCCTATGATTATTTATATTAAGAGCAATTTGGTACATTGACATAAATACCCTCAACATGGTGTATAAGGCTTGTTGAGGAATCCATGATGTGATCATGTGGCATAACCATGCCACGTATAAGGGGTGGACCCATACACCCATAGCTTGAATCAAAAACTTCTTTGAAAACATGTTCAGTTCTGTATGAAGGAAATTCATTTTTGAAATGTAAGACTTTACCAAGTCAAAAGTAAGTGTTCTCAACTTGGTTAATTTTTGTGCTTTGTGCTTCCAGCGTGAATCAGAAGCTTCTCTGTGTGAATTATTGTAGTTTATGTTATTAAGGGTAGTTTAGTAGTTTAGGTTATTGGGGCTTCATTCTATTTAGTCTATATATTTGTACTCAGCCTTTTGGTTAATTGATTCAATAAGATACAAATTCGTCTTCTCTGTTTTCATGGTATTAGAGCCATACAAACGGCTGACCTAGCTTCTACTGCCCGTCGTCTCTCTCTTCTCGTGTTCGTGGTTCACTCTTTGAACCATTTGTCTGAAATAGTTCCTTAGGAATCGACTCATGATCGGGTCGTCACAGGACATTGCAACCCATTCGTAGACTCATCTGGTGCTCTCTCTCTTGTCGCAGGTCATTGCTATTGCTCTCTCTCTCTCTCTCTCTTCCATTACTGCTGCAGTTACACTTTCGTCTGGTGCCTTGAAGCTCTTCGCGATCTTCATCTGGTGCTCACAGTTGTTCGTTTGTGCATGACCTCTCGTTACCCTCATGACATCTCTGGTCTGTACCTCTGCTTCAACTTTAGCCCACGACTGTTTTTTTTTTTAATTTGTTGCAACCTTCAGTCTTCAGTTGTCTATTGTTAAGTTATGGGTATTCCTTTGCTACTTTTCACTCTGCTTTGATTTCACTGTGTTGTTTAAATTATAGCGCCATGTCTGATGACAAATTGCAAGCTATCACCACTGAGTTAGATGGTACCAATTACTCTTATTGGTCTCATGTAATGAAAAATTTTATAATGGGTAAAGGCATGTGGAATTATGTTATTGGTGTGACTAGTAGACCTACGGAATCCATAGAAACTGAGGCCGATGTTACTAAATGGGATAAGGAAAATGCACAAATTCTTACTTGGTTTCATAATTCAATTCAAACTACCATTGGTATGAATTTTTCCAAGTATTCTACTTCTAAACAAGTTTGAGACTATGTGAAAACTATGTACATTGAGTTTAACTTTGCAAAACAGTATGAACTTAAGATGTCTATTCGCAGTGCTAGTCAAAAAGATAAGTCCATTCAGGAGTTTTACAATGAGATGACTACTTATTGGGATCAGCTTGCTTGGATAGAATCATCAGATTTGCAATTACTTAACAGTTATACCAAGTATCGGGAGAAGCAATGTCTTGTTCAATTTCTTATGGCCCTTCGTGACCAATTTGAGCCATTTCGGGGAGCTATTCTACATTAGTCTCCCTTGCCTTCTGTAGATGGGGCTGTCTGTGAGCTTATTGCGGAAGAAACTCGGTTTAAGATGGCTCATGGTGCTCTTGCTTCCCAGTCAGTTTTTGCCACTCCTCCGCTCTTGCCCACTCCACCTTCTCCTTTATTTCAGGTTACTGGTAAGCCCAAGCCTCAAGTTTCCATGGATGAGTGCAGCTTCTATCATCAGAAAGGCCATTGGAAACATGCTTATCCTAAACTTTGGCAACCCAAGGGTCGTTCATCTGGTCCACCATCTTTTAAGTCGACATATTCGGGATTTCGCTCATTTGCCGCCTTTTCTGCACTAGTTTCTGAGAATGGTCCGTCTTCCAATATACAGTCTATGTTTGAGCAGTTCAAGTCTTTCATGGTTGAAAATTTTGTCCAAGGCCTCCGCTATGACTACCACTCAGTTAGGTTTGTCTGGTTCATCCTCTTCAGGTAATATCTAAACTTTGTGAATTTTTGATTCTGGTTGTTCACATCATATAACCCCTATTTCATCTCTCCTCAGTAATTGTGTCTTCTCTTCTTCTTCTATCACTATTGCTACCGCCAATGGTTCTTCTATGCCTGTACACTCTATTGGTTCTATTTCCTCTTCCCATATGTCTCTTTCTCTTGTATTTTATGCGCCTCACCTCTCACTCAGTCTTATTTCTATTAGTCAATTATCTGATTCCGGTTTTGATGTTGTTTTCTCTTCTTCTCATTGTGTTGTGCAGGATCGGGTATCTAAGAGGCATATTGGGATTGGGTGCAGAGTTGGAGAACTATATATCTTGGACAACTTGCATGTTCTTCCAGAAGCGTCTTCTATTGCATTGTCTTCTTTTTGTTTAAACAATAAGCCCTCTTTATTTTATATTTGGCATTTTAGGTTAGGTCATTTGTTGAGTGATTGTTGAGGATGTTGGTTCAGTTTGGACATTTAGGCAATTTTCTAATTAATGATATTTCTGAGTGTCGTGGTTGTAAACTGGCTAAAATGGCTGCTCTTCCTTTTAATAAAAAGTAGTTGTATTTCATCTTCTCCTTTTCAATTGGTTCATACTGATGTTTGGGGTCCTTCCCCTATAGTTACCAAGGGTGGTTTGCAATATTATGTGTCTTTTGTGAATGATTATAGTCGATTTACCTGGGTTAATTTGATGACTAGAAAATCTGATTTTTACAAAATATATTTTAATTTTCACTCCATGATTCGCACTCAGTTTTCCACCACCATTAAAGTTCTCCGTTCTGATTTGGGGGGTGAGTATTACTTGTCTGAGTTTGAGGAGTGTTTAGCTATTCATGGCACTATTCATCAGTCTTCGTGTTTTGACACTCCTGCACAAAATGGTGGAGCTGAACGCAAACATCGCCATCTCCTTGATACAGCTCGCTCTTTGTTGCTCTCGTCTTTTGTCCCTTCTGTTTTCTGGGGAGAAGCTGTGCTCATTGCTGCATATCTTCTCAACTAGATGGCTAGTCCTCTTCTCTCGGGCTTATCTTTGCATGAGCGTATTTTTGGTGTTACTCCCAATTATTCTCTTCTTCGTATTTTTGGTTCTGCATGCTTTGTGCTCCTTCCTAAACGGGCGCACTCTAAGCTTAGTTCTCGTTGTGTCCTATGTGTCCTTTTAGGGTATGGCATTAATCAAAAAGGTTATCGGTGCTATGATCTTGCCACCAAAAAGCTATATGTGTCTAGGCATGTCACCTTTTTAGAAAAACTACCCTACTACACTATACCTTCCACCCGTCCCTATTACCAAGAATGAATTGGTTCATGTTGATCCATTTCCTCCTGATGTTTCTCCCGATGAGTTTGTGTTTGATCTTGAGGTCTCTACTTTGCCTCTTACTAGCACTTCTGATATCTCGCCAGCTACTTCCTCTCCAGCTCCCACTTCCTCTTCTCCTCTTCTTGTTTATCAGCACCGCAAAGCACTTCCGAGCTTGCCTATCTCTAGCTTTATTGTCCCTCCAGCTGTTTCTTTGGATCCCGCTCCTCCTGCACATCATTTTCCACAGCGAGACCATCATTCTCCGAACTGGTATGGTTTTGGTAATACATGTTTTTCCCTTTCCTATCAGTCTTTTCTTTCTTGTCTTCATACATATTTTGAGCCCAGGTCCTACAACGAAGCTTGTTATGATCCCAATTGGATTGTTGCCATGAATGATGAGTTAACTGCTTTGGCTAGCACTCAGACTTTTGGTTTCATTACCTGCTGACAAAAATGTTGTAGGCTGTAAATGGGTCTATAAGGTCAAAACCCTTTCTGATGGGTCTTTGGAATGGTACAAAGCTCGTTTGGTTGCCCAGGGCCTTTCTCTCAGGAGTATGGGATTGATTATGATGAGACTTCTGCCCTCGTTGCCAAGATGACTACTGTTCGCACTCCTATATCTGTTGCCGCTGCCCATCACTGGCCTTTGTTTCAACTAGATGTCAAAAATGCTTTTCTAAATGGGCATCTTGCTGAAGAAGTGTATATGTGCCCTCCACCGGGTCTCTCTCACCCTCCTGATGTTGTTTGTCGTCTTCGCCGTGCTCTATATGGTCTCAAACAGTCTTGGTATGAGCGATTTCACTCTGTTGCACTTCAGCTTGGTTTTTGCCCTAGTCATCATGATTGTGTTCTCTTTGTTCGGCGCACTTCTGTTAGCCTTGTTCTCCTTCTCTTATATGTGGATGATATGATCATCATTGCCTTTGATTATAGTACCATTGAGGAGATTAAGCATAAGTTGTTTCAGGAGTTCGAGATGAAGGATTTGGGGTCTCTTCGATATTTTCTTGGTATTGAGATTGTTACTTCTACTACTGGATATCTTCCTTCTCAGACTAAACATGCCCGTGATATTCTTTCTCATGCCAATCTCACTGATGACAAAATTGTCGACACTTCTCTTGAGTTGCATGCTAAGTTTTCGGCTTCTGATGGCGTTCCTCTTGAGGATCCCACTTTGTATTGTGAGTTGGTCGGGTGCCTTGTTTATCTCACCGTTACTCGTCCGAATATCTCCTATGCTGTGCACATTCTCAGTTAGTTTATTTATGCTCCTCGTTCCACACATTGGGCTGCCTTATTTCGTACTTTGCACATGTTTGTTGTTATCTACCTATTCGGACTTGACCCTTCGTGCCTATGTTGACGCTGATTGGGTAGGTGACATCTTTGATCGCAAATCCACTTCTGATCTTTGTGTTTTCCTCGGCGATTCTCTCATATCCTGGAAGAGTAAGAAACAGTCTGTTGTTGCTCGTTCCACCGCTGAGGTTGAGTATTGTGCCATGGCTCATGCTACTTCTGAGATCGTCTGGCTTCGGTGGCTTCTTTCTGATATGGGTGTCTCTCTTTATGATCCGACTCCGTTGTATTGTGATAATCAGAGTACTATCTAGATTGCCCATAATTCCGTCTTTGATGAGCGCACCAAGCATGTTTAAATAGATTGTCACTTTGTCAGACAGCATCTTCAGGCTGACACTATTACTCTCCCTTTTGTTCCCTCCTCTCTTCAGTTGGCCGATTTTTTAACGAAGATTCACACTGTTGCTCGTTTTCGTTTTTTTCTTAGCAAACTTTCGATGCTTTTTGCTCTCGCATCCTCAGTTTGAAGGGGGGATGAATTATTGTAGTTTATGTTATTCATTAAGGGTAGTTTAGTAGTTTAGGTTATTAGGGCTTCATTTTGTTTAGTCTATATATTTGTACTCAGCCTTTTGGTTAATTGATTCAATAAGATACAAATTCGTCTTCTCTGTTTTCACTCTGAAACATGTTCAGTTCTCTATGAAGGAAATTCAAATTAGAAATATAAGACTTTACCAAATCAAAATTAAGTGTTCTCAACTTGATTAATTTTTGTGCTTCATGCTTTCAAGCAGTTGTTACAATATGCATTTGTGTTTGCCTTGTTATAAAAGTTTTGTGGTGAATAATGGTATACCAATTTAAAAATATTTGAGACTCTGTAATCTGCTTATTTGATATGCTAACTGCATGGAATTCTATAGGTATCCGTCTCCAAGGCCCGTGCAATAATCGTCCTTGCTGAAGATGGACATGCTGACCAGGTTACCTTAATGAAGAAACTGATATGTCATGTGCTTGATTTTAGACGGTGGTTGATAACTTTTAACTCCTTTTGACACAGAGTGATGCTCGTGCACTTAGGACAGTTTTAAGCCTAATTGGAGTGAAAGAAGGACTACGGGGTCACATAGTGGTGGAACTAAGCGATCTTGAGAATGAGGCCCTTGTTAAACTCTGGGGTGGAGATCTTGTTGAAACTGTTGTATCACATGATGTAATTGGTCGCTTGATGATTCAATGTGCTCGTCAGCCAGGCCTTGCGCAGGTCAATTTAGTTACCCTAATTGCAGTTACTCAAAAGAGTATCAATAGAATCTGTCAAAGTGTATACCATTAATTTCTTCAGATAAATATTGTTTACTAATGTGTATCTTCGTTGTATGCGAGTAAGATCCTTCTTGACTATTCATCTGACATGTTGTTAATGCTTCTTCCTTATCAACTGGGCCATGGCAGATCTGGGAAGATATCCTTGGGTTTGAAAATTGTGAGTTCTATATCAAAAGATGGCCACAGTTGGATGGCATGCAATTTGAGGATGCATTGATCAGCTTCCCCAATGCTATTCCTTGTGGTATCATGGCTGCATCCTATGGTGGAAAAATTATTCTGAATCCTGATGACTCCTATGTTCTACAAGAAGGCGATGAAGTTCTTGTTATAGCAGAAGACGATGATACTTATCGCCCAACGACATTGCCAACGGTGCTTTCCTTGTCTTACAACATAAAATTTTCAAGTAGATTGCTAGCTAGTTTTTACATTGTTTCCCATTAACCATCTAGAGCAAAAGAGATAATTGCCTTATTTGGGATTTGATCTTGTGCCAAATTGAGTTTTATTTGGGTATATTAGTTGCAAAACTGAAAGCGTGCATATAAAGAGATTGAAGAAATTGATGAATGAAAGCGTGAATGGCTGGACTTAATCTTCAATATTAGATTTTGACTTTGACCATGAAATCATAAGAAAATACTTTGCATCTGCTTCAGTTTGAAGCAATGATTTCATGCGTTGAGCTTTTGGTTAGGCATTTTTATGTGCTTTTCCTTAATTCACTCCCCATGCATAATCTTTAGATTTATTATTAATCTGTGTGCTTCAATTTTTAAAGTAGAAATAATTATCTTAATTGATTATCATTTTATTTATACTAGAGATAAAGTATATGACTTCTATAGCTGTATCACAGTTTTGTCTATTGTGCATGCTTCTTGTTTTAGAGCATCGCATTGATGTGCCAACCCTGATTTTAGAACAAATTTTAACTGACCAAGAATCCTAAACATCAAGTTAACTCTATTATTGCAGGCAAATGTTCTTTAATTTTTCGTATCATTGGTCTTGTGAATTCATGGTGGTGCATGTTGATTGATTCAATTGTCCGTTAGACTGCGCGTCATTTATGTAACAGGCCACCTCATGCTAGTAGTTCTGATACAACTTTCCCCTGAACTGCCTTTCCTGTGTCGTTAACTTTTTCTTTTTCTTTTATTTTTTCTTTTAAAAAGAAGGTGGGTACCAAATGTCATAGAAGACTTATTTTTTGTGTCCATTATCTTGGGCTAAATCAACTTGCAAAAGGAAAGAGGAAACAAAATAAATGTGTCACTGGTAGCCTGGCCACTCAACAAAGAAATGCTCATTTTCTTTGTGCACATTGTGATGATTCCTTCCATGGAATTTAAGTGAGTGGGGCGTGACGTAAATAAAACTTACATAAGTATAATCAATTTGATCATTCAGGTCATTGAAGCACCATTCATGCATATTGCCCGACCAGCAAGAAAGCCACAGAGGATTCTACTTTGTGGATGGAGGCGGGACATTGATGATATGATTGTGTTAAGTTCTATCTGTCAAAGCCCGTAATTCTTTCTTTTCTTCAACTGAATGCTGCAGGTTTGCAGAGGAAATCTACCCAAAGACTTCATTGTTCCAAAGTCTGCAGAAAAGATACTTTTTTGTGGTTGGCGGCGTGATATGGGAGATATGATTATGGTAATGTAAAAAGGAATCAACCGCATGCTCCCTGGCTGGGGGCAGTTTTCAGTTTACACAATAACATTGTTGTAAAGTTTCCTCCACATCACCACTATCCACTGTTGGCCTTGCCATCAAGTTCTCTATTTTCCGAAACCCTTCACTTCATATATCTACCTTGGTGCTGCGATGTGCTGCAATAGAATAATTGAAATACTTCCAGCTTGAATTATTTTTCTTTGCTATTTTACTTTAGGTATTGGAGGACTTTTTAGCACCTGGTTCCAAGTTGTGGATGTTCAATGATGTTCCTGAAAAGGAGAGGGAAAAGAAGCTTATTGATGGTGGTCTTGACATCAACTGTTTGCTGAATATATCACTTGTTAACCAGAAAGGAAATGCTGTTATGCGACGGCACCTGGAAAATCTTCCATTAGAATCTTTTGATTCAGTAAGTAACTTTAAATTTAGAAACTGACGTCTTCTGTAGTATAATATCAAATGCTGTCAATAAAAATGACAAGTCACGGTATTTCATGGATGGATTGGCACCACCAAGCTGGCCTGCCGAGGGAAAGAGCAAATTTAATGGACGATTCCTTTATGCCAAACAGAGTTATTTTTCAAAAAATATCGGGTATGTTTGGTTTGAGTTTTAGAGATGAATTTTAGAAAAAAATTTTCAAAAAATTGTTTGGTTTGAGATTTTTCTCAAAAAATTTCCAAAATCACTCTCTCTCTTACACATCAATCAATCACTTTTTCTCTCTCCTCTCTCCTTCTCAATCACTTTTTCTCTCACACACATCTACTCAGTTACAACAAAATATCAAATCATCCCAAACTCCCAAAACTACTTTCAAAATATACAACCAAACAAACCAAAAAAATTTCTAAACTCTTTCCCCAAAATTTTTTTCAAAAACAACTCTCCCAAAAACAAATCAAACAAGCCCATCATTTTGACTATCTAAAACACAGTGGATGAGTTTTTTTTGGGGGAATTTACAAATCAGTACTCCAAAAATAATTACTGATTTATGAAAAAGTTTATGATTTTAATCATTAAAGTGTATAACGTTTATCATAAATCTGTAATTATTTTAGAAGAATACCACTGATTTGTTCCCCCCCCCCCCCCCTTTTATTTATTTGAATCAGATTAACTTTCTCAGTCTCAGAGATCTTAGCTGCTATTTGTGGCTTTCAGGAAGGGTAAAAAAAACCATCATTTTGACTATTTAAAACTAAGTGGATGAGGTTTTGTTTATTTATTTTATTTTGATTCAGATTTTCTTTCTCAGTCTTAGAGATATTAGCTGCTATTTGTGGGGTTTGGGAAGAGTATCTGTCTTTGTTCCTAAATTACGGATACATTGATAAGTTTCCTGATTTGTACAGATCTTAATTTTGGCTGATGAATCAGTCGAAGATTCAGCCAGTAACGCTGATTCCAGATCTCTTGCCACATATCTCCTGATTCGTGATATTCAGGTACTTCTTTGAAGGGTGAACTTCCATCTTACTCATGGAACTTGATTTTTGTCAATCAAAGACTACTTGTGTGGTTCACCTATTCAAATAGCTGTCAACTTTGGCAAGTGGCTGTTTTAGCCTAAAAGCCAAAAAGTTACTAAAAAAATCAAAAAGCCTAGAACTTATACAAAAAAGTCGAAGATTCCATTTTCTCTCTACTTTTTGCACATCTTTTCGTAAAAAGTTAAAAAGTCACTCCAAACATATTAGTTTTTTTTACCTCATATTTTAGCCAAAAAGCCAAAAAGTTACTAAAATAGTCTGTTCCCAAACGCAGTAACTGTTTTTCCCCCTTCCTTTGTAAGTACACATTATTGTAGGGTTCATGGTTTGGGCTGTTTAGAACCACAGTGAGATTGAAAATTGGATTAATAGTCTGATGACAATCATGTTATAGTTTTTGCTTTTGATATTCAAAACCATGCATTCTAATGATAGTAACTACTGCTATCAAGTTGTTAAAGTGATGCAGAATGTGGCATGGAGATTTTATTTATTTTGTAATTTTATTTTTATTGATAGTTTAATTAGGATCTTAATATATTTATTTTCTCATTTTTAGTGAATAAGTTTCCAAGTAATGTTATGATTTAGTTTCCTATTTTAGATTAGGGTTTTATGCATTATAAATATTAGGTCTATCTATTGTAATAGTTTGCTATAAATTATTGATATTGAGTAAATGGTTGTTGCCGTTTTTTGAGATTAGGGTTTTGATGACCCTTTTGATCTTCTCTCTTTCTTTTTGATATTTTGATCTTTTCTTTGGATCAATTCTTCATACATACTAGTTTTGAAATCAATTAAATTGTTGAACAGATTTCTTGATAGCTGTTCTGCGTCATAAAGTCTAAACAAGTTAATTCTCTTATGCACCTATTCTGACTTCTTTTTTTTTTTGGTATATAAACCATTGACCTCCCTTAAGATTTGGAAAAAATACAATTAGTCTAATAGTTTTGACATAATTATGCTGACCTCCCCTCCACGTTAACACCTTTAATAGAGAAAACACTTCTACCAATTTACCCTTGCCAATTAATGGTCAAATGACAAAAAGCCCTTCTCTGTTTCCCATTTCTTTTCTCTTGGCCACAAAACTGTCATGGCCAACAACAATTCATTGACCTCTTCAATTGTCATTTTCTCTTCATTCACTAACCTCTTCAATGGTTGACAACAATTCACCGGCAACCTTCAACGCCAACACCAACCCCTATTGCTATCCCAATCTCCACTATCAACTCTCTCTCTGCCTTTACCCTTCACATCCATTCTCCCATTGCCACCTCTAGCTCCCTCTCTTTTCCCCCTCTCTTGTATTCCTCAAATTGCATTGCCACAACCAAATCACAAAACAAAAACACACCTCGCTGAGGTCACCCACTAGCCTCTCCCCAAAGCCAACTGCCTCCTTCCACAACATCAAGCTAGAAATCAAACATTTCAAAGAAGAAAAAAATATTTGCGCCACCATAGTACTTTCATCGTCTCCTCTGCCACTCATTTTGTACACATCAAGCTAGAAGTAAAACATATCAAGGGGAAAAAAAACCTCCACCATTGTGAGCCACCACAACCAACAATTGAAGTCATAAATCAACCAAAAATTGAATTCATAATCAACCAAAAATTGAAGTCTTAAATCAGCTGCAACAACAAAAAATGGCAATAACTCCATCTCTCTCATTCCCACCTTTACGGATCCCACAATGTCACTTTGTCCATTGCCTTCAGAATCATCACTGATTTGAGAGAGAAAACCATGGCAATCATGGTGTTAACATAGGGAAAAAAAAAAGAGGATGGTAGAGTTTGACCGGGAAGTAACAGATGGGGGAAGAGTGTTAGAATAGTGTGTGTAATTTAATTCTATAATGGGGTACTATTGTCGTATTGTCATACTATGTTTAATATAAATAAATGCTGAGGTGAAGGGTTGGGTTAACAACCCTAAACCTATTATTGCCATAATCTTCTTTCTTCCTCCTCTCTCTATCTCCAACCCTAACCCTAATTTCTACATACTTCACACTTCAACTTGATATCAGAGCATCCGATTTTCCTCAAATAAGTGCTCAATAGAATCTGGAGATCATCACGAGGTGAATGTGTTGTGTTGACGCCATCATCCATATGATGATGTCAACGTGATCACTTTCCGTACGGACGTCGTGTTCCAGCGAACTCATGGTCTGACTCGTTTCTACTTCCTGAGATTTATGGTGATTTTTGTGGAATTAATTGATGCCATTTGATGTGAGTTTTTTATTTTTGAATGATTTTCGAATTTATGGTAGTCTGTTCTGTGATCTACGATTTCTGCCCTTGTTTCTTGTTTTTGATCGCTCGGGTCTACCTTATAGGGGGGCTAACTCAAGCCTTTGAGGCTTGATTTGGTGTTTGTTTGGTGATTCGGTGCACCAGTAGTGTTTTCTGTCTCCTAGAATTCATTTTTCCCTTTGCTGTTGCTGTTGCTGCTGCTGTATGTTCTGGGTTTACATCTCCTCTTGTTGCTTCCTCTTGCTGATTTGGTGTGGTTCCGGTTCTTGCTCCTACTGGTTGGGTGATTATTTTGTGTCTCTTGTTCTCATGGCTGAGGATAAAGCTCTAATGGTTAGGTGATAGCACCTTCTACTTGAAGGCTGCATGGTTGGCATTGGCAAACACCTTGCGCCAATGTCCAACCAAGGCCATGGCATGATGGTGGCATGCCAAGACAGCAAGGTTAAAAGTTGCCAAAGTGCTGAAGCAGTAGCACACAACCCTTGGCCAAAGTATGGGCAACAGTTGCACAGATGCAAGGCATTAACATGACCTGAATGTGGGCTGCAGCATACTTGGAGGTTGAAAGCAATCAGTATACAAGACTTGGTCTGGTGGCCAAGACAACCAAATTCGTGACTGACTTGATGAGGCAAACAACATAGTAGTTATCAGCAGTTATGCATGTCTGTTGGCAGCAGTTACCTATGTTGGGCAAAGACAAAGGAAGCCTGGAAATCAGGAACCAAGGCTAGAAAACAGCAGCAGTTAATAGCAGTTAGTCTCAGAATTGTTCCTAAGTCCCTAGGTAGTTGGGGTGTCAACTGCCATGCCACTTGGCATGCTTTCCTTGTAATGATGGTTGTATGTTTGTAACTGATTGTAAGCCTATTTAAGGCATAGCCATGGAACTCGAAAATAACTAAGTGTTTTGTAAGAGTTTCTATAGGCACTCCTTTGTATTGTTGGTGCAATTAATAAAGGTTGGGAATTTTCCTGTAATTGCTGCCTACTCTCTTACTTGTTCTAACACTTTGTGTGGGTGTGTATTCATAATTGGCTGAGACTAAGTGCTGTAACTTAGTGCCATTACAGGCTGAAAATTTGAAACGAAAATTGACCCTGTAACATTAGGGATGGTGGTGATGATTGGCTAGGGATGATGATTTGCCCAAGTCTATTGCTATGAAGAAATTGAATGGTTTGAATTACTTGACTTGGGTACATGCTGTGAAGGTGTTTTTAGGTTATGCTTGTACCCAAAAAGGTTATCGTGTTATCATCCCAAGTCTCGTCACTATTTGGTCAGTGCTAATGTAGCCTTTTTTGAGTCTACCCCTTTCTTCTCTTCTCCTGGCCAGTGGTTGTCTTCTGATCTTATCTCTTGTGGTGAGGGGAAGCCTTCTTTCCCCACTCCAACGCCTACTCTTTCGGTGCCGAATATGTTCTCCTCTCCTTCCTCTTCACCCGTGCCTTCCACTCTTGATCCACCTCCCATTATTGTTCCACCTCTTTCATTGCCATTGCAGGTTCATCAACAATCCCAAGCTTGATGTTTTGTTGCTTATAGCTCGGCTGGTTTGTCTTCTTCGTTAGAGGTTCCTGCACCCTTTTCTCCTTTTGCCTTTACTGATTTGCCTATTACTTTACGTTGAGGTAAACGTGCTTGCACACGGCATCCTATTTCAAAATTTGTTTCTTATGCTCATGTTTCTCCTGTTTTTCTTTCCTTTGCTTGTACTTTGTCTTTTGTTTCTATTCCCAACTCTTATCGGCAAGTCTTCTCTACCTCTAGTTGAAAACATGCTATGGATGGGGAAATGCGCGCTCTTCATCAGAATCAAACATGGGAGCTCACTACTCCTCTTGGAAAGCAATTGTTGGGTGTCGTTGGATTTGTACTGTGAACCTCCTTGATGGCTTTGTCAAATGCCTTAAGGCTTGCTTGGTTGCTAAGGGGTACACCCAAACATATGGTGTGGACTATCTTGAGACCTTTTCCCTTGTGGCTCGTCTCAATTCTGTTCAAATACTTCACTCTATTGCCGTTAGTTGTTCATGGCCCTTATATAAGCTTGATATAAAAAATGCCTTTCTCCATAGTGATTTGCATGAAGAGGTATATATGGACCAACCCCCTGATTATGTTGTGCCTAGTCATCAGCATCTTGCTTGTCGCATGCTTAAGGCTTTGTATGGCGTAAAGCATTCTCCTCGTACTTAGTTTAACTGCTTCGGTGCTGTCGTGCTTGCCTACGGGTTTAAGTGATCGACTTCTTATCATTATGTTTTTGCTAGCCAATCTTTTGCTGGGATTGTCGTTTTGATTATTTATGTGGATGACATTATTATCTTTGTTTGTGACTCTAATGGGATTGTTGATTTGAAACACTATTTAAGCTAGCAGTTCCATACCAAGGACTTGAGGAATCTTCGGTATTTTTTTTGGGATTAAGGTTGCTCGTTCGTCTGAAAGTATGTGCTTGATTTTCCTTCTGAGACTAGCCTCTTGGGTGCCCGACCCATTGATAGTTCTATGGACTCGTCTGCCAGACTTGATGGTGAGCATGGTAAATTATTCTCCTATGTTGGTCGATATGGTCATTTGGTTGGGAAATTGATTTATCTCACTGTCACATGTCTGTATATTACATATGTTGTGAGTATGGTTAATAGGTTTATGCTTGCTCCCTGCCATCCTCACTTTGATAATGTGTTGTATTTTACGTTACTTAAGAGTGCCCCTGGCTGCGGCCTGTTCTACTTTTTTGTCTATTAGTGGTTTTAGTGATGTTGATTGGGCTGGTAGTTGCATTGATCGTCATTCTACTTCTAATTATTGAACATTTGTTGGTGATAACCTGGTTACGTGGCGTAGCAAGAAGCAAAATGTTGTTGCTTGATGTAGTGCCGAGGCTGAGTATCGTGCGATGGCCCATATTGTTTTTGAGATGTTATGGGTTCGCTCTTTTTCGTAGGATTTTGGTTTTCTTGTTCCTACTCCTCTGCACGTGTTGTGATAATCAAGTTGCTATCTTCATTGCCAGTAATCCGGTGTTTCGTGAAGGCACTAAGCATATTGAGGTTGATTGCCACTTCATTCAGGATTTGTTGTTACGGAAGCAACTTGTATCTCCTCTCCTATGTTCGGTCTGATAATCAACTGGGTGATTTTCTTACTAAATTTTTAGCTTGTTCTTCCTTTCAACGCTTGTCTACCAAGCTGGGCATGTTTAATCTCAATACTCCAGTTTGAGGGAGAGTGTTAGAATAGTGTGTGTGTGTCTATTTTAATTCTATAATGAGGGGTACTATCTTCATATTTTCATACTATGTTTAATATAAATAAATGCTAAGGTGAAGGGTTGGGTTAACAACCCTAGGCCTATTATTGCCATAATCTTCTTTCTTCCTTCTTCTCTCTCTATCTCTAACCCTAACCCTAACCCTAATTTCTACATACTTTACACTTCAATTAAGAGGAATAGAGAGGTGAGGTGGAGGTGGTGTGGCTTTGATAGAGTAGGCGATAGATTTAGCATGGTAGTGGTGGGTTGGTTTTGACAGGCTTAACCCATTTAATTGGGTCCCTTCTTATTATGGGTTAAATTGGAATTTTATTGTATAAATGAAGTTTAACATTAAATAATTAGTAGACTTCTTATGGTGTGGGCTAAATTGTCATTCAAATTAAAATTCAAGCAAGATCAGTGTGGGTATGCCAAAACTATGGGACTTATTGTAATTATTCCAAGCCTTAGGAGAGGTTAGTATATTTACCCTTTTCTTGTTGAGAAAACTGTGTTTTAGTGAGACCAATTCAAAATAATTGCACTTTCATAAAGGTTCAAGTGAGAGTTGTCTTATGTCACAACTTTTGCTTTTACACCTCTGTGAAAGTTGCAATTATTTTAAGTTGTTCCCTCTAAAATGTAGTTCCTCCTTTATTATTTTTCTTTTCTTATTTGGTCAATTCTCACTTTGTTTTTTTCAACATCAACGCCTCATTATGGGGCTATGTAGGGCACCATTTTCTACTTTAAAAGATTTAGTTTATTTTTAAAGTACTGAAATCCTGTGCAGGCTTGTTATTCTTCTAACATTTTTATAAATCGCCTGCATTCCTTGCATCTGTTCAGAAACATCTCTTTGCATTCCTTCCAACACAATGAAGTTTGTGTGGCATATAAGAATCAATCCATTCACTAGGTTGGGGGAGTTTTTTATTTTTATTTTATTTTTCCAGATAAAAGGTCACATGGACCATTCTCTCCTATATATACATATACATATCTATATGTGGGAAGTAGGCACAACCCTCACCTTGGTTTTCTGGGGGTTTGATTGTGTTGGCTAACATGAGAGAACAGAGATGGGGAGCCATGAGGAGGGCAATGTTTTGGGTTCTATTGGGGCTTGTATTGCTTGCTTAAAAGCTTGGTTTTTGAGAGATTCCACCACCTGGTAGTAAGTCCAATCGGAGCCTAGCACCTTTGCCAGATTTGGGCTTTTCTTCACTAATTTGGAAGGTTGTTTTTGTGGTGAGTGTTCATGATATTTCTTCCTAAGAGGTAACTATTAGAATAATATATTATTATTTGAGTTATTATTTTGTAATTATTGATCTTCATTAATATAAATAGGGGATGATATCCTAATCATTCCCTAATCTTGGTATTTTCTAAATTTATCATGGTATCAGAGCCTAACCCTAAATCGTAAACCCATCTCCCCAAATAGTTCTATCACCCACTGGAGCCTCCTGCTACTAGCCGGAGACAACTCACTTCATTCGACTAGGTGTGAATGGTCCCCTAGGGTTCGTAACTCACCTGATTCTCTCGCAACTTCTTCGCAGACTGTCCTCTCTGTGATCGATTTCGACTTCTCATCCATAATAAAGATCGCCGATAGCCTCTGGCCTAGTTGATGTGACCATTGTGACCCTCCTGGCCTAGTCGGCTGCCACCGACAGCCCCGTTCGCTTCATGCGACACCTCTGATGGCCTTCTTCCCTCGTCTCTCTCTCTGGTTTCGTTTGTTTGTTTGGTTTTGTTTTTTTATATATGTCGACATCTCTGATGGTTTTGTTTTTTTATTTTTTCGTTTGTCAGTATGTAGTTTTGTGAATAATGCTTCTCTGACCTTCAAAAAAAAGAAAAGAGTATGAGTTGTTAATTCTTTATACTGTCATAGTAGTCGTTGTGTGAGTTGTTAATTCTTTATACTGTCATAATGGTCGTTGTGTTTGTTTTTCCCATCCACTACCACCTTCCGGGTTTGTGATTGGCACTAGTTTTGTTGAGGGTTCGGTAGTACAGTATCTATGGCAGATTCCACTAGTTTGTCGACACCTAAGAGTGAGAGCTCCATTATACCTACTACTATGACTGATAACCTCAACCCTAGTATTAAAATCACCACCTCTCCATTCAATAGTCAAAATTATCTAGCGTGGTCGCAAAGTTTGACTTTGTTTTTGAAGAGCAAAGGGAAGATGGGGTATGTTGATGACAGGATACAGGCACCCAGCACAACTGACTCGGGTTATGACTAATGGGAGATTACCAACTCTTTGATTATGGGTTGGCTTATTCATTCGTTGGTACCAGACATTGGCGAGGGCTACTTATCTATGGAGACCGCCTAGGATGTTTGGGATGCTGTGGCTGCTACCTATTCCTGCAAAGGGAATTTCTCCTAGGCATTTGAGTTACGCCGCTCTATTGAGAGCTTTGTTCAAGGGGAGCAGACGGTTCTTCAGTACTTCACCTTCCTCACCAACGGCTAGAAACGCCTTGATCACTTGCAGGACTATAAGCTTGTTTGCACTGCTAATTTAGTCAGGTACAGGAAAGGGTCTTCAAGTTTCTGGCACGGCTCAATGTGGAGTATGATTCGATTCGGAGTCGAGTTTTGAGTATGGACATTCTTCCCTTCAGGAGGCATTTGCCTATGTACAGAATGAGGAGAGTCGCCGGTCTGTTATGATGTCTCGTGTCTCCACTGATCGCTCCGCATTACTGTCTACTCCTAGAGATGGCCTTAGCCTGACTCCCATCCCTCTGTCTGTCGCCAAGGAATCTATATTCTGTGATTACTGTAAAAAACCGCGGCATACTCGTGAGACATGTTGGAAACTTCATGGGACTCCATTCGGGGGTCAAGGTGATCGGTCTGGTTTTCGAGGAGGTCGGTCAGGCCAGTCTAGAGGACAGGGTTCTCATTCACGGGCTTATCAGTCTAGTACCGTAGATATACTTTATTCTACTTCCGCTTCCGTTGGCCAGCCTTCTGATGGTCTCTCTGGTACGACTGCTCCTGAGCTTGATGATGTTCTGCGTCACTTGCTAGACCGCCAGTCTTCTACTGCTCTCAGTACATCTTCCTCGTCGTTTGTCCGCTCAGGTAACTTAGCCTCTTCTCCTTGTGTTTTCTTATCTCATAAGTCTTTGCCCTGGATTATTGATTCTGCTGTCTCAGATCATATGTCTGGCTCCTTTGACCTTTTCTCTGCCTATAAGCCCTCTTCAGGTCAGGACAAAGTTAGGATTGCAAATGGTTCTGTTTTTTTCATTTTTGGCTATGAAGCACGGATACTCCGAAATGGTCCCCGTATGCGTATCGGATACGTATTGGATATGAATACGCGCCCGATACGGCGGGATACGTATCAGATACAGCAAAGAAGTACCTAACAGCTTGTAGCTTATAGCTATGAACATAAGCTGATTTTTGACTTATAAATTAAGCTTCTCCTCCCCCACTCAAAGAATAAATTGATTTTTGACTTACAAAAAACTATAAGTTGTATTGTTAAGTTGAACCAAACACATCAAAATAGCTTAAAGTAAGCTAAAAGCTGAAATAAGCTGGAAATAAGTCCTACCAAACAGGGCCAATGTCTAGGTCCCTTAAGCTTTCTAATTAATCCTTGTAGCAAGTATTGGGCGAATGACTCCCAAACCAAATGGTTTTAAGGCATTAGGTGTAGAGACACCCTTACGGGCTTAATAAATCGAGTGAAAGAGGTTACAAACCCAAACAAGTCAAGTTTTTTTTTTTTTGTGAGAATAATCAAGGCTACTCATTTATTCCTTTCTACAACAATAGCAATTATCAATGATGTACACCAGGGATTAGAATAGAGAGGTCACTGCTATGATAGTGTGTTCATGTGAATCAAGGTATACTCATGACAAGTGTACTAATACCACAAACACAAACAACTCTCCTAGAGCAAACATCACATGCGAGTATTTATCCAATAAATCCTTTTCATATAAGTCCACTGTGTTTCCCAATTAACATATGCTTATATCACCACCATACTAGCCAAAAAACTAATATCAAGCGAAGTGGTGCAATCAAGTACAGCAAGTGCAAACATGAATTGTAAGTATAAATACCTTCACCTCCCAACTGGAATACAACATTGTCCTTAATGTAAGCAACTGTAAAGTAGATAGTAAAATGAGAGAGAGGATATTACCATAAGGCGTAAGCGCACATCCAGCAAGGCAGGGACGAACCAAACACACACACACTATTTGTTTTTTTTTGTTTTTGACTGTGTACAGTATAGAAGGAAAAGAAAAAGAAAAAATAAATAAATAAAACAAAAAAATAAATAAATAAATAAAACAAAGAAAATATACCGTATATCACTGATTTGGATCTGGCGGTGGTGAAAAGTGTTGCTCAAATAAGTCATGCATCAATGTCCGCGTCTCGAATGCCTCATCATGAACCCTAGCGCCAAGCTGATCAAAACGCTGCTGGCTCGACTCCTGGTATGCGTAGAAGTCAGTTTGCATAGATACAACTGATTGCTGATACTTGAGCTGATGGGCATTAACTTGGTCAAATGTCGTCTGCGAGTAATCCCGAAATGCCTGATAGTCCGTTCGGAGATTAACCACAGATTGCTGAATGGCGGCTTGATTATCCAAAATAGCCTGATATTGCGCGCGTCATACAGAATGGCGGTGGCGGTGGCGGTGGCGGTGCACTGGCGCGGCGGCTTGGCTTGGCTTGGCCAGAACATCGAGGACTAGTGGAGACAGCAGGCGAGTAGTGGTTTGGCGCCATTGGGTTTTAGCATAGAGCATTTGTGGCTGAAGCTGAACCTTATTGGGGTCGAGTGGTAAGTCCCTTGGCCTTTGATGAGTGTTGTGATGAGGTTGGCGAAGGGGAGGGCCCATGTAGAATTGCCTCGGGTGTTGCACAATTTGACTTCGTTCAGTATACGGGCCATTTGGTTGAAGATCAATGAAGGGATGTCGACCCAAAACCCAAAATCAAATCAATGCAAGGCACGGAGGAAGTCCCCTCGTCGCTTTTCCTTATGGCCTAGAGGTATGACATTCTTTGAGAACCACATCAAGGAAGAGGAGGCAGCGTGGTAAGTTAGCCCGACAGATGTTGGTGCGGTTGTCATCATCCTGCCACCCCTCATAGAATTCGGTCACTAGTGCCGGGACTGTGAGTTCCCAAGTGAACATCGGGAACTGCTTTGCATTGATAGTGTCCATTGGGCAGTTTAGAGCCTCAGCAATGGAAGCTAATGTGACCGCTAACTCCACCCCGTCAACAACGGAAAGAAGGGCTCTCGGGGCCTTGTCACTGATATATATGTTTTGATAAAATGCCCACACAATGCAAGGATATGTTGGTTCAGTGACGTGGCATATGCCCAGTAGACCCCAGTCTTCAAGTTCTTGCACACTCCACGTAGTGGGTTGGTGGTGCCGAAAAAAGGCCACGTCAAAGGATGTGTCAGAGGCAATTTGTTTGTCAACCCACATGGCGGTTGGCACATCCCTAGCTGCTATGTTGGCATTGCAAGGCCGTTTAGCTGCTCGGCGAGATGATGAAGCCATACCTGCACAAAATAATACAACCAACACAACAAAAAACGTGGAACTATTATATCAGAACTCATCAAACATCGCATGCATGCATGAATCACTCAAATCCTTATTGTCATCACACCACCGAAAAATTTATTTTTTTTTTGTGTTTTTTTTATTTTTTTTTGGGTTTTGAATACTGCCCTAAATTAAATTAGACTAAGCATGAAAAAAAATTGACAAACGAAAATATAAAATACAAGCAATAAATAAATAAGTTGGTAGAGGAAAAGAGAAGAAAATTAAATAAAAGAAAATTTAAAAAATACAAAAAATAAAAACTAAACCACTAACCAATTAAACTAACAATTAAATTGAAGTTAAAGAAATAAGAACCACTAACTAACCAATAAAACTAAACAACTACAGTAAACAAAAATAAGCAACCACATTTTTTTTTTTTTTTTTCAGCTGCACGTGCGGTGGTCAATTTCTAGGTTCCAGCAGAATTTTTTTTATATTTTATTTTTAGGGTGGGCCGCACATGTGCCGAAGTTGGCCGCACGTGCGGTGGTCGGTTTCTGGATTCCAACAGATTTTTTTTAAAATTTTTTTTATGTAAGGATGATGATGATGAACAATGTTGATGAGCAAGGCTAAAAAACCACCATTAAACTACCAATGTACTAATATTATAAGTGAAAAGTAAGAAATCTCAACAAAAAGATGGTGGTTACCTTGAAAAAGTATGAAGAAAAAGGATAAAGAAGAGAAGATTTAAGATCTGCCCAAAAAAATAGCCGTCGGAAGGTCGCCAGTCAGAGAAGATGGTGATGCTCCAGTAGAAAGATGGTGAGAAAAGGTTGGGTGAAGGTTGAAGGGTTGGTGATGGTGGGGTTTGAGTGAGAGAGAATGAGGAAGAAAATGATAAGGTAGAGAGAGAGAGAGAGAGAGAGAGAGAAAGAGCAAAGACGATATGAGAGGTAGAGAGAAAGTGTATCTGTGAGGGTGATGGGAGTGGGTCTAGGGTTTGGCTTAAAGAAGTCAAATTTTTTTTTTTTGGGGGGGGGGGGGGAAAGGGAAATAAAATAAGTAGATAAAAATAAATAAATAAATAAATAAACTGCACGATTTATTTTTTTTTTGAAGAAATATAAAATAAGTAAATAAAAAAAAAAACAATGGCACGATTTTTTTTTTTTGAATTGGGGTTTGTGCGCCCATGTGGGCCGCATGTGCGGTGAATTATGAGCCACACCAGTGGCGGAATTGGGCGCTCGGCGTGGCGTAGAATGGTTTGGGGCTGGCATTTCGTGCGATGCTTGATCGAGAGAAGATAGTAATGCTCCAGTGGAAAGATGGTGGTGAGAAAAGGTTGGGTGAAGGTTGAAGGTTGAAGGGTTGGTGATGGTGGGGTTTGAGTGAGAGAGAATAAGGAAGAAAATGATAAGGGAGAGAGAGAGAGAGCAAAGAAGATATGAGAGGTAGAGAGAGTGTATCTGTGAGAGTGATGGGAGTGGGTCTAGGATTTGGCTTAAAGAAGTCAAATTTTTTTTTTTTGGGGGGGGGGGGGGGGGGGAAGGGAAATAAAATAAGTAGATAAAAATAAATAAAATAAATAAATAAATACATTGCACGATTTATTTATTTTTTTTTTGAAGAAATATAAAATAAGCAAATAAAAAAAACACAATGGCATGATTTTATTTTATTTTTTTGAACTGGGGTTTGTGCGCCCATGTGGGCCGCATGTGCGGTGAATTATGAGCCGCACCAGTGGCGGAATTGGGCCGCTCCAGCGGCTGTGAAGCAGAATGGTTTGGGGCCTGGGCTGCTCGTGCGGTCTGGGCCTCCACTCGTGTGTCCATTTTTATTTTATTTTTGATAGACCGCTCGTGCGCCTATGTGGGCCGCAAGTGTGGTGAATATTGGGCTGCTCCAGCAACGCTCAAGCAAAATGGTTTCGAGTTAATTTTTGGACTTGCCACCCATGTGGTCTGGCCTTTTTTTTTTTTTTTTTTTAATGATTGCCATAGTCATTCAATTCCCCAGCCCAACTTGTACCTTTATTTCACATTCAAAATAAGAATAACACTTTAAAAACATTTAAAAACTCAATAAAGGTATAATCTTCACGCGAAAACCACGGGTACTACTTTTCTCCCTAACAATGTTTGTAACTTTTCCTATTCTCCAACAGGCTGACATACTAGGTTGATTCGGTATCCAGAATCGAGACACATAAAGCTAACTCGACCTATGGGACTGCCATACAGAGTTCAAGCCGGGGGTGGTTTTGAAGCAATCTCCACACCCCTGGGTATTTAAACCAGACTTTAGTCTTGGAAATTCCAAACATTTGCATTCTAGGCTTTGCCATTCGAACTCTAGTTTCCATCATCTCAGTTGGTCTCCTAGGAACTCACTACAAACACAGTTAGGTGGCTATACCAGATCGTCAGATGCCATTCGGGTACGGCTAACACCAAAGGAATTACACTTTTAGAGGATTTATAGTCTCCTAGACTCAAAGCAATTACGATGGAAGATGTATTGGGTCTGTCAAGTGCACAACCTTAATCATCTCCCCTCTCTCAATACCTCCTACATAATGTTTTAATCTTTGGCCATTTACCTTGAAGGTTGTACCATCTTGTGGATTTTTAATCTCAATCGCCCTATGCGGAAATACTTCGATAACCTCATATGGGCCATCCCACCGAGACCGGAGTTTACCTAGAAACAACCTCAATTTGGCATTGAACAACCACACTTTTTGGTGAGGCTCGAAGGATTTACGAAAAATGTGTTTATCATGAAATGCCTTAGTCCTAGCCTTGTAAATTTTGGAGCTCTCATATGCATCATTGCGGAGTTCCTCTAACTCATTGAGTTGGAGTTTTCGATAGTCACCGGCTTTGGCCATATCAAAATTGAACTTAATGGCTCACAAAGTTCGGTGTTCTAACTCAACAGGGAGATGACATGCTTTCCCGAACACAATCCTATATGGACATATCCTGATGGGTGTCTTATATGCAGTGCGATAGGCTCAAAGTGCATCAACCAACCTGGTAGACCAATCTTTCCTATCGGGTCTCATAGTTTTCTTGAGGATGAGTTTGACTCCCTTATTAGAAACCTTTACTTGACCACTAGTCTGGGGATGATAAGGAGTGCCAACTTTGTGAGTGATTATGTATTTGCACACCAATGCCTCGAAAAATCGGTTGCAAAAATGTTTGCCACCGTCACTAATTATGGCACGTGGGAACCCAAAACGACAAAAAATGGTTTCATGGAGGAATTTAACCACAACTTTGTGGTCATTCGTTCTGGTGGCCACTGCCTTAACCCACTTGGAGACATAGTCCACAACCACCAAAAAATCCAAAAGATGGTGGAAGGGACACATGAAGTTGATGCCCCAAACATCAAAAATCTCAACAATCAAAATAGGGGTCATCGGCATCATATCTCGTTGTGACATAGAGCCCATTTGTTGATAACGCACACAAACTCTACAGAAGTTATGGGCATTTTTGAAGATAGAGGGCTAGTAGAACCCACATTGAAAAACCTTGGCGGTTGTTTTCTGCCCAGTGAAATGGCCTCCACATACATGAGAGTAACAAAAGGTGAGAATGCTATGGGTTTTGAATCTCAGGCACACAACGCCGAATCACTTGATCTGGACAATACCTGAACAATTCCAGGTCTTCCCAGAAATAGTGCTCGACTTGTGAGAAAAATCGGTTTTTGTCTTGCTTAGACCAAGTTTTAGGAATTTGCCCCATCGCCAAGTAATTCACTATGTGAACAAACCACGGGAGGGTCACTTGTGACACCGCAAAAAGTTGCTTGTCTGGAGACAAGTCATGCAAAGCTAAGGGATCACTCGTGTGCCCAATAAGGATTTGGGATAGATGATCCGCAACGACATTTTCGGATCCCTTCTTGCCCGGATTTCTAGGTCAAACTCTTGAAGGAGTAGAATCCACCTAATCAACCTAGGCTTGGTCTCTTTTTTAGACAATAAGTACCGCAAAGCGGCGTGGTCAGTGAACACAATGACTTTAGACCCTAGGAGGTATCAAGTGCAAAGACAACAGCTAGTAACTCTTTCTCAGTGGTAGTGTAGTTTAATTGAGCATCAGAAAGAGTACGACTAGCATAGTATATAACATGGGGCATTTTATTCATCCTTTGGCCCAAGACGGCGCCGAGGGCATAATCAGATGCATCACACATAATCTCGAAAGGAAGGGACCACTCAGGGGATTGCATGATAGGGGCAGTAGAAAATGCAGCTCGGAGTGTTTCGAATGCCACCAAACATGCATCCTTGGCCAATAGGGTGCACAAGGGGTGTGAGATCTTACTAAAGTCTTTGATAAATCGGCGGTAAAAACCCGCGTGCCTCAAGAATGAGCGCACTTGGCGCACGGAAGTAGGTGGGGGCAAGCTAGAGATCAAGTTGACCTTGGCCTTATCGACCTCTATACCATGGGAAGACACAATGTGTCCCAACACAATACCCTCCCGAACCATAAAATGACTCTTCTCCCAACTCAAAACGAGGTTTGTCTCCATACAACGAGTAAGGACTTTAGTTAAGTTTTAGAGACATTCCTCAAAAGATGGCCCAAACACGAAGAAGTCATCCATGAAGACCTCTAAGAATTTCTCCACCATGTCAGAGAAGATAGCCATCATGCACCGTTGAAAGGTCGCTGGTGCATTGCAAAGACCAAAGGGCATTCGACGACAGGCAAAAGTGCCAAAAGGACATGTGAAGGTGGTCTTTTCCTGGTCATCAGGATACACAGGAACTTGATTGTCACTAGAATAGCCATCAAGGACACAATAGTAGCTTTGCCCTGCTGACCTCTCTAGGATCTGATCAATAAAAGGTAAGGGAAAGTGATCATTCCTGGTCATGGAATTTAGCGTACGATAATCAATGCACACTCACCACCCGGTGGTGGTTCGTGTGGGGACTAGCTCTCCTTGCTTATTCTCAACAACATTGATGCCCAATTTCTTGGGCATCACTTGTGTAGGGCTCACCCACTTGCTATTTGAGATGGGGTATATAATACCCATATCCAACAATTTCAACCTCTTTTTTTACTACTTCTTTCATATTAGGATTAAGCCTCCGTTACATTTCATGAGAAGGTTTGGTGTCCTCCTCTAAGTGTATATGATGCATGCACACGGAGGGATCTATCCCTCTCAAATCGGCCACCGACCACCCTATAACACGATGTGCCACGAAAACACTCATTAATTGACTTTCATGCTCTGTAGTTAAGTCAGATGCAATGATGACTGGTAAAGTATCTTGAGGCCCTAAAAATGCATACTTGAGGGTGGCCGGGAGTGGCTTCAACTCAAGTGTAGGTGGTGTGACTAAGGATGGTATGGCGGGCTCTCTAGACAGGGGAGGAAGTGACTCAAACCGGGTTTTCAATGGAGGAAAATCCGGTGTAGAAGAAGAATCAAGTAAGGCATTCACCTCCTCAACTGACCTCTCAAGATTAAAATTTTCAAACCCAAAATGAGCTAAACAAGCCTCTAAAGGGTCCTCTGTGAGAATGGAGTGTAAAGCCTCCTCTACTATCTCGCTCACGACATCCACAAATAAGTACTCCTCTCTTTCATGGGGTTGTTGGGATGCTTCGAAGACATTGAGTTTCACTTGCATATTCCCAAATGAAGCGTCCATAATCCCGGTACAACAATTAATACATGCATTAGCCGTAGCCAAGAAAGGTCGACCTAAGATCACCGGGATTTGTTTCCTAGAGCTGGCTTCCGGTTCCATATCTAAAATCAAAAAATCAACAGGAAAATAAAACCTATCGACTTTTACTTGCACATCCTCAATCATGCCACGTGGCACTTTGAGAGACCGGTCAGCCAACTAGATTGTGACAGTAGTGGGCTTCAACTCGCCAAGCCTGAATTCCTTGTACACAGAGTACGATAACAAATTGACACTAGCCCCTTAATCTAACAAGGCCCTATCAATGAAATGGTTCCCTATAATGCATGCAATGGTTGGGGTACCCAGGTCTTTAAGCTTAGGGGGTGTGTCACTCAATAAGATGGAGCTTACTTGCTCCGTGAGTACGACCTTTTGGGACACGTGTATCCTAGATTTATGCTTTTGCGTACAAAGGTCCTTAAAAAATTTAGCATAGGAGGGTACTTGCTTAATCGCCTCCAACAGGGGAAGTTGATTTTAACTTGTTTAAAAACCTTCATCATTGCTTCCATGGATGCCGCCTTCTTATTAAAAGGGGACAGTGCATCAAGGCATTAGGGAAAGGGTGCCTTAGGCACATATGGTGCCTTAGACTCATGTTTAGAACTGGGGACTAAGTCATCCCCCTTATGTGTTTCTCTCTCACCCTTGCTCTCATTGGGTTTACCATTGTGGTCACTCTTCTTAGCCCTAGTTTCATCAGATGCAATTGGCTGAGGCTCTAACTCTTTTCCACTCTCAAAGTAATCATCGCTTGCACCTGTTCATGGTGCTTTCCATTCCCACTTAATCCCTTTGCCCCATACTAACCCTTAGGGTTAGCCACAGTTTGACTCGGTAATTTTCCCTTCCCTCTCTATTCATGTTATTAGCCATTTGACCTAACTGGGCCTCTAGCTTGGCAATGGAGTGAACTACTAGTGCTAACCCCTGAAGCTCTGAAAGAACTTCCAACACCTGAGTCTCAAAGGTTGAGTTGCCTTGAGGAATAGGCGGGGGTTGTGGTTGCCGATAAGGTTGTGGTGGGCGGTAGGAAGAATGGCTAGCAAAATTATTAAAATTCTGCCTTGGTGGTGGAGGGTTGTAAGAAGTGCTTTGTGAAGGAGGTCTCCATGAAAAGTTAGGGTGGTTCTTCCATTCTGGATTATATGTGTTGGAATATGGGTCATTACTTGGGTTGGAGAAACCTTGAGCCACGTTCACATGCTCTTGGACTAACTCCGGAAATTGTAATGCCGAAGGGCACTCACTCAAGTCATGTGCAGGGCTCGCACAAATAACACATGCCTCGTGAAATTGAGGCAGAACTTGCGGTGTAGGGGCATGTCCTGAAGCTAATAATTAGTCCATTTTACGGGACAATGCCTCTACTTGTTGGACTAACTCTACATTGTGCCCTACCTCATAAATGCCCTCTCTTTTCGAGGCTTCAACTACAGGTTGCCAAACTTGCCGGGCTGCGGGCATGGTGAAGGGAATTATCACTTAGGTTCTCAAATAGTTGCCATGCCTCGGCATCATTCTTTGACATAAATGTCCCACCACAAGAAGAATCCATCATTTGGCGGTGAGACTCAGTTAAGCCATAGTAAAAGGTCTGAACAAGTTGCCAATCAAGCACTTGGTGGTGGGGACACTGTTGGAGAAGGTCGTGAAGTCTTTTCCATGTTTCATGAAACTGCTCGCCATCAATTTGAGCAAAAATGGTGATGGCTCGCCTGCGTTGGTTGGTCTTACCAATGGGAAAGTACTTTTCCAAAATCTTCTGCTGTAATTGGTCCCAAGTTGTGACAGAATTAGCAGGTAAGGAGTTCAACTAGTGTTTGGCTTTGTCCTTCAGTGGAAATGGGAACAGTGGCAACATCAAGGCCTTATTGGTGAAATTCTGGCAAATTTCTAGAAATTCTTGCAGATGTTTGTAAGGGTCATCATGAGCTAGTCCATGGAATGATGGGAGCATTTGGATGGTGCTGGACTTAATCTCATAATGAGCAGTGGTGGTGTCGGGTAACTGAATGTATGATGGTGATGTATATGCAATGGATGTGAAGTAATCCTCAAGGGTCCGGTTGGGCCCGTTTGGGAAATTCGGGTTCGCCATCTCTAATGGCTCTGAGTATGGATATGGATATTCAAGCCTAGGAACACGGGAAGGTTCCTAAGAGTTTTTTCTACTTCAAGGTCCAAACTCCACAATTCAGGGCAACAAGAACGGCGCTCATGCATACACCACTCACACACACACACACACACACACACACACACACACACACACACTAAGTTCCAACTCTTGTGTACTAAGTTATGAAAGCAAAATATCAAAGGAGAAAATACTCACAGCGGTTCAATGAAAATGCTTTACTCGTCTTGCGGGTGCTTGCCGTGTAGACCGTTGTCTTCAATCTCCACTTGAGCTTTCTATTTTTGGCACTTTGGTGCTTTACTTGCGAGTATTTGTTTTTTGTTTTTGTTTTTGTTTTTTTTTTTTAGCACTTTAGTGCTGCGGTTTGTTTTTAAAGCTCGGTTGGGCTCCGCTAACACTTCAATGATAGCTCCACTTGCAAAAACTCTGCACACTTAGCAACACAAAAGCATAAATTCTAAACTAAAAATTAAAATAAGAATGTAACTTTAAATTAATTAGTTTAGCCAGAAGTCCTCAGTAACGGCGCCAAAATTTGATGGGTCGTTTTACACACAAAAAAAAACACTAAACTATACCAATTTTTTAGAATAATGGTAAGTCCAGGTATCGATCCACAGGGACAAACGGGAAATTAAACTAATTTAATTGTTAAATTCCTAAATTAATTTTGATGAAATAGGTGATTGTTCATGACCTAATGATAATTAAATTAAACAAAGCGATTAAACTAGCAATTATAAGTAAAGATGAAGTTACTGATTTTGGGAAAAACTTAGGATAATGAATTCACCACTAGTCATATAAATAAGGTTTCAATTTGAAAATCAATTATGTTACGGTTCGAACCAAATAATACTTCGCAACTACAAGCTCGAAGCATTGATTAAGAGAATTAACATGTTCAATGTATAGACATGAACCATCTCAAGTAGTACGAGTCATTCGCTCTAAACTAGGGTAGCAACACAACTCATCTCACGTAGTGTGGCTCGTCTCATACCTTGAACATGAAAGAATAGAAAACCATCGTATGGAAAGCATTCAACAATCATAGAAAGCAGAATATTTGAAGAAATAATGGAAAATAATATTTGAAAACTTCTTGAGAACCATACAATTGTTCAAACCATTACTTACAAGAAAACCAAAAAGAAAATCTTATTTACTTGGCTAGGGTTTCATCAAAACCCTAGAAATAGGAGGCTAGCCACTCTTGGAGGCATGGGAAGAAGTAGAAGCCTCCATGAAAATTGTCCTTGAAGCTTGAGAAATCTCTTTCCAAACCCTAGCCCCTCCTTTTCTCTGAAATATTTTCGAACCTTCAAAGCAGCCTCTTTTCTTTTTTTTATTTGCTGCAGAACAGACTTGAATCTCCGCGCATGCAACCCTAGTGGGCCGCTCGAGTGACACTCCTTTCTGCTCGAGCGGTGGTGGGCCCCACGTGCGGTGAGGTGGCAGGCCGGGAATTTTTACTACTCGCATGGAGAATCTGCTTTTGCAGCACTTTTTGCTTAAATTTGCGTGTTGCCTGTCAAATCTGTACAAGTGCACAAAACACATCATCTCCACAAAATAAACAAAATTCAAAGACTATAAATATAACTTAAGTGGCCTCAATGTGGTACCCTTTGACCTACATCAATTGTTCTTGATTGCAGTTTGGTATGTTGGTTGGTACTTTTGGTATTTTATTTGTATTCTTCTCTAATTCATACGTAGATGGTGGATGGGACTGAACAAGCTATTGAAAATGGATCCCCTTTGTCTTGGGTTGTGTAAAGTCACAAGTTCAACATATTAGCCTTTTGGGGATTTTCGAGGGAAAACAAAATTAGTAAAGTTTTACCTGTTCTCCCCTACATATTCTGCAAAAAATGCTTAGGCACATTTCTCGACCATTGTCCTTTCGACGTTCTTACCGGAAAATGCCTTTAAGATGTTCATTTCTTCTATACTAACAGGTTTCGTAAATTTTTTATGGAAAGCTTCAGTGAAGAACCACTTTATGACTTCTTACATGTTTCATTTCTAATTCGTGTATTATATTTGGAAGCATATCTATTGAAGTTTTTATTTACTTAGATAGAGAGACTTGGGGACACACTTGTCTATCACTTAGACATACATGAAACACATTACAAGTTTGAACAAAATAATTTGTGATCTAACAATAAAATAAAAAAAATGCCTATTTATCTTGCCTCCTATAAACTTTAGAATCAGGGTTATGTTATTATTATTATTATTTTATTATTTTTGAATGAAATATTCATATATATGGCATATAATAAATATAAAACTCTGTATGTTGTGCATGTCCCCTACATGTTACGTACAATTTTTGAAACTCGTTGTGTCGTGTCTGTTTCATGTCACATGTCCTTGTTGGTGCTGCTTATTGAAAATTCTTCCAAAGGCTTTAGAAATTTTATACACTTCTCCATTGCTATCATTATCAAGGCTGCTTCCGCTACCACTGTGACCACACAACACGATAACTGGCTAACCATAGCCTCTTTTGTTGTTGTCATTGGCAGCACTACAACCGTCACCACAGTGATCAAGTAAATGATAGGAGTGTGTAGTACTAGTTCCCAAATCAGTTAAATTCACTTTTATGGATTATAAATTATCTGGGCTGGGCTATTGCAAAGCAGCTTAGGCTGCATGTAAATCTGTTTGATGCAGCCCTGGTGTTGTTCAAAAAAACACATTGCCATTGCAGGAGCCAAAGCTGCTTTGCAAACTAGCAGATTACACATTTAAATATTACATTATTCCTAATTTTCACCCTCACCAGTCTATTGTCTCTGCTAACGAAATTGTAGTTTAAATGCATCCTCATTTTAATCTCATCTAATTAAAATCTGAACGACATGTTTGTAGTTCTTTCTTATTACCTTTGCACAGTTTTTGTGCCAGAGAATTTTACCTGGCAACTTTGTAGAAAAGAACAGATAAGCGAAAAAAATCCATCCTCATTAAGTTCTTAATCTTCATAGTTGCATTTGAAGATGACAAGAATGGCATAAGAATTTAAGACTAACCTTTGCGAATTTTAGCCTAACCTCTGAGAATTTTAGCTCTGAGGTAAAACTTATTTTTATTGAAATACATCTTCAAACTTTTCAGGCTAAGCGTCGCTCATACAGAGAAACCAAGACTTTACAACGACACAGAGGTAGCGTCTCACAAGGCTCTTGGGGAGGGGAAATGCAGCAGGCTTCGGATAAACTTTGTAGAAAAAATCAGGTAAGTGAAAAAAATCCATCCTCATTAAGTTCTTAATCTTCATAGTTGTATTTGAAGATGACAACAATGGCATAAGAATTTAAGACTTACCTTTGCGAATTTTAGCCTAGCCTTTGAGAATTTTAGTTCTGAGGTGAAACTTATTTTAATTGAAATACATCTTCAAACTTTTCAGGCTAAGCGTCTCCCATACAGAGAAGCCAAGACTTTCCAACGACACAGAGGTAGCGTCTCACAAGGCTCTTGGGGAGGGGAAATGCAACAGGCTTCAGATAAATCAGTCATAATCAGTGAGATTTTGGATCCAAGGACTAAAAATCTATTACCCATGTTAAAGATAAGTGATTATGTTCTATCAAATGAACTGGTCAGCATGGTACTGGCCATGGTTGCTGAAGACTGCCAAATAAATGACATACTGGAAGAGCTGTTTGCAGAAGCGATAATCTTTTGTTGCTTAATGAGTGTGGTTGATTTAATAGCACCATATCATTTCATTGTCTAAAAGTTAATGATGGACCCAAAATCATTCATCCTACCTAATAACTCATATCAGAACTATTTACTTGAATACTGAACTGAAAATTTGAATCTTTTATCTGCACGAGTTACCAAAGCATACAAATATGGTTTTTCCAGTTGGTAAAGGTCAACATGATGTCTCTTTGAAGTGTTATAGGCTTTGAATGTGTGCAGGGAAAGTATTATTGGATCTCATCCAAGTTTTTTTTGGGTAAGTAATCTTATCCAAGTTGATTCAGAATATCATAAAATAACAAGCTCTACTATATGACCTTTCCTACGGATCATCTAAGGATATATCTTTCACTACAATAGTTATATGACAAGTAGGTCTTTTTATCCGATAACTACGTCCTCGAGCTTGAGGTATCTGAAACTCCTCTACAGATCTAATGAGTGGTTAGGATCTTTACCTCACACATCCTGTAAGCTAAATAAATCCACAGGCAATGAATAGATCTAGACAACCAACCTGTATAACCAAACCAAATTAAGCCTTGTGTCTAAATTAAATGAGGTTGGCTACATGAATTTTTTTCACCATTATGCTTTATCAAGGGCTATATAGATTCAGTTTTCTTTTACCCCACTATTGCATCTCATATCAGCTTAGGTCTTCCCCTCTCTCTAACATCTCTCTATTTATGGTTATCATATTACTCTGCTTTCCCATTGCATCTATAGATATTTATTGTAGGGGTGCAACTTGGGTGGGCTCAACCTAAGCAATCTAAGCCCAACTTGAAATTTTTTAGGGCTTGGGCAACATATTTTTGTATTCAGTGGGTGTTTGGATAGAAATTTAGAAGTTTGAATTAAATTCGGGTGGGTTTGGGAAAAGACACCAAACAATCTAAGCAACCTGAAGCCCAAATTGTATATGAATATATAAAAATATTAGATGTAAATATAAATTATTACTATTAGCTATTGGATAATGTTAAAATAATTTGGATCGTTAGATCATATTCACTATATGTCTTATACACAAGTAACAGAACACAAATCTTGTCATATTCTTTTGTCACAGAAATTACAAAGACCATTGTAGCGGTGCATTGGTTTCTTAATTCTCATATCTCACATCATGCGAATTATTTATTTTAATTTTATTAATGCTTTTACTAAAACAAATGTTAGTAGAGTACAATTTTAACAAATTAACCTACCTAGTTGGGAAAAAAAAGAACACTCAAATTTATAGCAATTCGGGAAACTTAGGCCATTTGGGCCAAACTCAGGTTGGGTTTGGGCAGAAAACCTCGGGTTGCAATTCCGGCTTGGACAACTATGACACCCAAAAAATGTAACTGTTATTTAATTCCGTATCAATATTATTTAATTATAAATGGGAAAAAATGTAGAATTTATTTTATAATTTTATGTGTAATTTTACAATTGGGTTCAAAATATATGATTTTATAAAAAAGTATAATTAGTAGTATAATTATTATTACTTCTGGGGTCAAATTGTAATTTGTGAAAGTGGAGTTTGCCACCTTCAATTTTCAAGACATCTGGCTACCAGATGTCTACAAGCATGTTGAGTTGGTTTGATATATATATATATATGAGCTCTATGCATGTGTTGTGTCGTGGAAGAGGATAGAAATGAAGAAGTGGAGAGTGGAAGAGTGAATAATCAGCAGATCCCATGCCTTTGAGAGACTTTAATAATCATTGACCCTCTGTTTGTTATGGATTCATTGATCTTCTGATGTGTACTACCCATGGATATGGTTATATGTTCTGGATGGTGCCGTATATATATGATTTCTAAAATTTATTTCTGTTATCTGATGTAATCTAAAGTGGACACAAGTAATAAACAAGTAACTTATCTATTTCAGCTGATTAGTTTTGGCCTAAATGTTTATTCGTGGTGATTTTATGACCTTAATGCTCTCGATAATACTCCTCACTCTGCAATATGCGCTTATAAGTTGTTAACCAATTTTTACTAGATGACAATTAGGGAGGGAGGTATACAGCTTGTTACGAGAATGGGGCTATGGAGTAGACACATAGCGCATTTTTATAATATTTACAAATCTATTTGTACAAGTTTAATTTCTTATTTTGTAAATCTCGGTTTAATGGCCTTTTTGTTATAATTAAATAGAAGCTCCGATGTATATTTTGGTACGCTATTTAAATAATTACTTCTGTTTGTGTTTGTTTATCTGTTTAGTTCTAAAATCGGCCTTGGGTAACCACGGTTATTGGCCGGTTGCAATGCATAACCCTTGGGTACCGAAAGTGGGTTGTGACAGCGATGAGGTTGTGCAAATCTAATGTGCCACACTGACACAGGGCAGGCAACCTGTCAATACTAGGATCGCGATGAAATTCACTAGTACTGAGCCAAACCATTCAACATTTTCATTTGACCGCCAAATATGTTAATATACCATATTTTCATCATAATTATGGTTCTTGAACTTGCACTTCAGATTCCAACTTTTCTTTCATATTCTTCTCTAAGCCATCAATAAAATCTTTTTGACTTTACCAGGGCAATGAGATGCATATAAGGCGAGCAGATCTCTACCTTCGGGATGGTGAGAAACTGAGTTTTTATGAAGTACTCCTACGTGCACGACAGAGGAGAGAGATTGTGATAGGGTACCGTCTAGCTAATGCAGAGAAAGCTGTTATCAATCCCCCAGGCAAAAATGAGAAACGGCGGTGGTCACTAAAGGATGTTTTTGTAGTAATTGCTGAGAAGAAATGAAGCTTTTTCATACTGTTACACACTAAGGAGATCATTAACAAGTGGATTTTCACTATGTAGGTTATCCCCCTTTAGCTTTACTTGCTCTTGGGGAAAAAAAGAAGATAAGAAATTTTATGTACTCTCAAACAATCCTTTATGCCAGTGAGTTAGGTGAGTTTATGCATGTTTTTGAATGTCATTTGTATGATAGTTCTACTTGACAGATGTGAATATACTGCAACTGGTTTTGGTCGTAAATTAATTAATATTATTGGCTTATATTGATTTGTCTGTTTTACTTGGCTGATGTATCATAGGGAATACATAATAAATCCTATTTAGACTAAAGGTACAAGGGTCAATAACATTCACAATATCTGTATCAAGTCTCCTTTTTGATTCATTCAGCTATTTTGGAAGTGAAATAAACCGAAGCTTGTGAGCAGAATGGCCAAATGAAGTTGAATCCCTCTTTGATTTGGGTAAAAGCTATCAAGCTCTCGAGTCAAAGTTTTACAAATTTGTTATTTTCTCTGATTTTTCACAAGTAAATCAATGAGAATAAAAATTAATGCGGAAAAATTAAACCAACAACGACACAAGAATTTTTACGTGGTTCACTTAATGTGAGGTACGTTCACGGGATCAAAATTCGATTCCACTATCAATCAAAGAGTTTCCAAACGATTATAAATAAGACACGAATGGTTTCATAAATTATCCTTAGGTGAATTCCAAATAATCACAAATAAACAAGAAGAAAAATTTCACCAAATAGATGAACAAACGTTTTCGAAACAGAGTTGTAGAAGACCCAAAATAATGCGCCCAAAATAGAACTGAAAACTGAACCAAATGAAGCATAGCAGCACTATTTCTTGTTTGTGAAAGTAATACACACACAGCCACACCTGAACAAATTAATCCACTGAATAATGATCAGTTTTTGTTCACCCATTGAATTGATCCTTTCAATCTATACCTCCCCTGCCTCTCGGAAATATATAAACAATATATATATATATATAAATATGTTGTTGATCCTTGGGCTTTTTATCAAGGCCCTAGTTATTATCATTGGGCTTCCAAAAGTTAGGTATAATATATTTAAAATATATTATGAGCAATGCCAAACCAAACAAAATTATTTAATAAACCAATTGGGTCTCATACTTCAATAAGGAGATATACCTCAACAATTCTCCCCTTACCGACTTAGATGGAGACATCAATTATACCTACCAAAGTTCGACACTTTAAATGTTTGTCCCTCTACAAAGTCTTAGTCAACATATCCGAAATATTATCATCTGTGTGAACTTTTTGGAGTTGTAACAATTTCGAATCTAACACATCACGAATCCAATGGTATCTAACATTAATGTGTTTCGATCTCGAATGAAAAGTTGAATTTTTACTCAAATGAATAACATTTTGACTGTTACAATAAAGCACATACCTTTCTTGCTTCAAACCTAATTCTTGCAAAAATTTCTTCAACTATAACTCTTTTTTGCAAGCTTTCGTAATGAAAATAAATTCAGCTTCGGTAGTTGAGAGAGCAACACATTTTTGTAATTTATATTGCTATGCCACAACTCCCCTTACAAATGTCATATAATACCCCGAAATAGATTTTCTAGAATCAACATCACCGGCCATGTCAAAATACGTGAACTCATCAAGCATCGGCTTACCATCCCCAAAATACACTCACCTTCGAAGTCCCTCGAAGATATCTTAGAATCCACTTCATCGCTGCCCAATGTTCTTTACCCGGATTAGAGAGAAAACGACTCACCACACTAATGGCGTGAGCAATATCCGGCTTGGTACAAACCATGGCGTACATCAAAGAACCAACTGCTGAAGCATAAGGAATTTTCAGCATCTCTTCCTTGTCTTTCTCATTTGTAGGACATTTATTCGAACTAAGCTTGAAGTGACCCGCAAGTGGACAACCAACCAGCTTTGCTTTATCCATGTTGAACCTCTCAAGAACTTTCTCAATGTAGCTTTCTTGAGACAACCAAATCAGCCCCTCTTTGCGATCACGAACAATTTTCATACCAAGTATTTGCTTTGTCGGTCGCAAATCTTTCATAGCAAATGACTTGCTCAACTCTAATTTCAACCTGTAAATCATAGTGTAATCTTGACCCACAATTGACATGTCATCAACATAAAGCAAAAGAATAATAAATTTGCCATTCAAAAAATTTATCACAAGCACATAATGGTCTGAAGTGGTTTTAGAAAAATCATTATTCATCATGAAAGAGTCAAATTTTTTGTACCATTGCCGCGGGGCTTGCTTGAGGCCATACAAACTTTTCTTCAATTTGCAAACAAATTTCTCTTTCCCTTTCTCCACAAAACCCTCCGGTTGCTCAATTTCTTTTTCAAGGTCACCATGAAGAAATGCGGTCTTCACATCAAGTTGCTCAACTTTAAGATTCATATTTGCAGTCATGCCAAGTACAACCTGAATAGAAGACATCTTCACAACCGACGAGAAAATCTCATCAAAATCAATATCTTTCTTTTGCCCAAAGCCTTTCACAACAAGACGTGTTTTGTACCTCAAATTCTTGCCATCATTTTTCAATTTGAAAGCCCACTTATTTTTTAGAATTTTCCACCCCTTAGGCAATTTCACTAAATCATAAGTGTGATTTTCAAGTAAAAAATTCATCTCCTCTTCCATGGCCCCTTTCCAAACATCTTTCTTTGCATGCTCAATTGCTTCCTAGTAGCTCTCTAGCTCCCCTTGATCAGATATCAATACAAATTCATTGGGAGGATACTTTCTTGAAGGTTGTCGGTCCTTTGTAGATTTTCTCAACTCAAGTTGTGGTGGCGATTCTTAAGTTGGATGTTCTTCCTCAATTGCGGGCTCAACTTCATTTAAAGTAGCATCATCATCTACATCTTCAAGAGGTGGCTGCACATCTCCACCATTTTCATTATCCACCGAAGATGAAGGAGATGGATCCATGTCAATGAGATCACTACTTTTTGGCTCCGGTTGATCACATTTGCCAAAATCTTTAATTGTTTGGTCTTCAAGAAACACAACATTACGACTTTAAATGACTTTCTTGTCGACCGGATCCCACAATTTATAACCAAATTCATCACGCCCATAGCCAAGAAAAATACATTGTCTTAACTTACTATCAAGCTTGGACCTTTCATTGTTTGGAATGTGAACAAAGGCTCGACAACCAAACACTTTCAAGTGCTCATAAGACACATCTTGGCCGGTCCAAACTCTTTCGGGAACATCACCATTCAAAGGATAGGAAGGAGACAAATTGATCACGTCAACCGTTGTCCTCATTGCCTCACCCCAAAAGGATCTTGGCAATTTAGCTTGTGAAAGCAAACACCTTGTTTTTTCCACAATGGTACGGTTCATCCTCTCGGCAACGCCATTTTGTTGAGGAGTCTTCTTAACTATCTTTTGGTGCCGAATACCTTGGCTGCGACAATACTCATCAAATGGCCCAATGTATTCACCACCATTGTCTGATCGGATGCACTTCAATTTCTGCCCTATTTCTCTTTTAACCATGGCCTGAAAATGCTTAAATACTTTTAGAACTTGATCTTTAGTTTTTTGTATAAAAGCCCAAACTTTCCTTGAATCAATGAAAGTAACAAAATAAAGTGCACCACTATGTGTTCTAACTTTTAAAGGACTACAAACATCCGAATGAATCAACTCCAAAACATTTTCTTTTCTAGAAGCAACATTTTTATGAAAAGAAACTCTATGTTGTTTACCCGCCAAACAATGAACACAAGTTTTAAGATGTGTACATTTCAAACTGGGTAGAAGCTGTTTCTTGAATAAAACTTGTAGCCCCTTTTCACTCATATGGCCAAGCCGCTTGTGCCACAATCCAGTAGAAGTATCATCTTCAAGTGCATTGACAACACCTTTACAAATTTTTCCGTATGAGTCTTCTTGCACTTAGCCACCACCAAAGAACCCTTTGTGAGCTTCCATATTCCATCACCAAATTTGTTGTTGTAACCTTCATTATCTAGCTTCCCGGTAGAGATCAAATTGAGGCGAATGTCGAGAACATGCCTCACATCTTTAAGCAACAACTTGCAGCCCAAATTTGTTTCCAAGCAAACATCACCCATGCTAATAATCTTGGACAAACCTTCATTACCCATTCGAACAGAACCATAATCTCCTTTGGTGTAGGTAGTGAAGAAATCAACTCGAGAAGTCACATGAAAAGAAGCATCGGAATCAATCACCCAATTGCTCTCTTGGCCCACAAAATTGATACAATTATCTTCACAAATGACCATGAGATCAGCATTGGTAGTAACCACCGTTGTGTCTTTTTACTTCTTATCCACACTTTTGTCATGTCTTTTCTCCTTGTTCTTGAGTTTTCGACATTCCCGTTTCATGTGCCATTGCTCGTGGCAATAATAGCATTCAATGTCTTTCTTTGAAAAAGAACCATCTCTTGATTTGTCACAGCTTTGATCATGACCATGAGTAGTCTTACTCCTCCCCCTTGTTTTGCTTCGGCCTCTCACAACAAATGCTTTTGAATGAGAGGAACACATTGATTTTCTTCTAGTTTCTTCATTCAACAAGCTACTAGTGACTTGACCCATTGTGACAACTCCATCGGGCGCCGAATTACTAACTGTCACAACCAAAGTCTCCCAACTTTCGGACAAAGAACTAAGTAGCATCAAAGCCGGCAACTCATCATTAAAAATAATTTTCATAGAAGCAAGTTGGTTAACGATACTCTTTATTTCATTCAAATGTTTCGGAATAAGGCTGCCATCTTTATATTTTAAATTAACCAACTTACGAAACAAAAAAGCTTTATTTATGGCTGATTTCTTATTATAAAGGCCTTCTAATTTTTTCCATAAATCATGTGTTGAAGTTTCAATAGCAATATGATGAAACACACTGTCATCAATCCATTGACGGATAACACCAATGACTTTTCGATTAGGCCTCTTCCATTCATCATCTTGCATACCCTTGGGTTTACCACAATCACCCTCAATGGGTCCATACAAATCTTTACAAAATAATAGGTCATCCATTTTAGTTTTCCAAGTTACCCAATTGCTTCCATTGAAGCTAGACATACGACCCACATTCCCCGCCATTGATTTATACAAATAAATAGACCTAAATAAACCGTAAGCTCTGATACTAGTTGTTAGGAAAAATATATGATTTCTCACAAGTAAATCAATCAATGAGAATAAAAACTAATGCGGAAAAATTAAACCAACAATGACACAAGAATTTTTACGTGGTTCCCTCAATGTGAGGTATGTCCACGGGATCGAAATCCGATTCCACTATCAACTAAAGAGTTTCCAAATGATTACAAACGAGACACAAATGGTCTTACAAACCACCTTAGGTGAATTCCAAATAATCACAAATAAATAAGAGGAAAGACCTCACCAAATAGATGAACAAACGTCTTCAAAACAGAGTTGTAAAAGGCCCAAAATAATGCGCCCAAAACAGAACCGAAAACTGAACCAAACGAAGCAGAGCAACACTATTGCTTGTTTGTGAAAGTAATACACACACAGCCACACCTTAACAAATTAATCCACTGAATAATGATCAGCTTTTGTTCACCCATCGAATTGATCCTTTCAATCTATACCTCCCCTGCCTCTCGGAAATATATAAACAATATATATATAAATATGTTGTTAATTCTTGGGCTTTTTATCAAAGCCTTAGTTATTACCATTGGGCTTCCAAAAGTCAAGTATAATATATTTAAAATATATTATGACCAACACCAAACCAAACTAAATTCTTTAATAAATCAATTGGGTCCCATACTCCAATAAGGAACACTTTGTGCTACTTTGAGGAGATTTCACCGTTCGATTTGGGAATAAACTGTCAAGCACTCGAATCAAATTTTTGAAGAGAAGAATCAAATGATCATTTTTTTGTACAAGAATTTCTCAGAGATTGTAATCATGTTATGTTAAATTAATAAATTTATATTTTGTTACTATACTTTTCTGTCTTTATTTTGCAAATAGAAATTTATGTGTACAAATTTTGGCATGCCCAGTTGGACAATCTCTGTCTCCTATCTCGTATCTCATCTTCACAAGTCAACTTTGAAGTCTACACATATTCTTCCACATTTTGGAGGAAAAGAAGAGTGCTTCTCTCATGATGTTGAACAAGTCAACAACCTTCTCAACCTCAATGGGGGCAAGGGCTCTACGTCTTCCAAAATTTGAACACACAAATTTGTTGTCTGCAAAAATAAAGTGGCAAAATATAAATTTATTAATTTTGAATAGAATGAGTACAATCTCAAATGAATTTTCTAATCAAAGAAAATAATTTTCTGATTCTTTTTTTCAAAAAGTAGATTTTTTTTTTTTTGGGGGGGAGGAGAGGTAGGTAAATTTTTTTTTGATTGAAGTGCTTGACATCTTATTCTCTAATCACATGTCGAAATCTCCTCTAAGTAACGCAAAGAAGATGGTGAATTTGTAGAACTTTGACTTGAGAGTTTGATAGTTTATTACTGTTGGCTTTTTGGCTTTCGAAGGGTATTTTTGTAAATGCGAGCGTGCCAGCAAGGATCAATCAGTCCTTACAGAAATGTTAATTGCCAACCAATTATCAGACGATTGTGTTTTAGTTCTTTCAATTTCAATGAAGAGGACTTTTACTGGTGGCTTGATTTAGGAGAAATTAAACAAAATAACAGTTAAATGAAGAGCAATTGAAGTATTTCATTAGAATGAAAACTTACAATGATCCGAACTCAGCCTCGTAGAGGTTTACAGCGACAATCTACTTGAAACTACTCCTACGAATGAAGTGCAGTGCAGTGCAGGAATTTGAAGTGCAAGAATGTAAAGAGCAGGAATTTAAAGAATAGGAAATGTAAAATTGGAAAAGAAAATATGTAAAGTAAGACTGGTTTGTATGATCTGAGTCCGGGGCTTTTTCTGGGATCTTTCCTGCTATTTATACTTCTCAAAAATGACCATTGAACTGCACTTCAAACCGTCGAACTGCTCCTCCATGATCGCTGATCATGCTGCCTTATAAGTAGTTCCACTACGCCATCACTTGCAGTTAGGCTTCCCTCCTATATTTGAATTTGAATCTGAGTAACCGTTGAAGCCACGTCACCTTGCACCTCTTTATTGATCCAATGCTACTTAGATCACGTGAGAACCAATACTAACTGCCACGTGTACAATCAGGATCGAAGACTTAAATAGTCTTCCTATATTACCCTTATTCTGCCACGTGTTGAATTGTGATTGGCTTGTACAAAATATGAAGCCAACATTACCCTCCGCACTAATATACCCAATACTTGGTGATATTAGTGGATCAAAGCCCTTTTCCCCGCATTTTTTAGAACGTGCATGGGGTCTATATTCTAGAAACGCAACCGTCATTTATTGATGATCATTTGCATTAATTCTCTTTCAATCTTTTGAACACCCCAATACCTTAGCACTCGCACAGACTGATACTTCTTCTATGGCCGAATCAACTTTCTCCTCCACTGATCAAGCACACGAAGAGTCATATGATGATGCTGTTCCTCCTCGAAAGAATTTCCATGCATTAATTAGCCACCTTTATCCACCTTTCCATATTCAGGTCATGGATGCCTTTGCAAATTATCGACATTTGGATTACGAACACATTGCCCTTAATCTTTCGATTCAGAAACTTGCGAATATAGATACAAGAAGTTCTTCCTCTGACTCACCCTTGTGCTTCGAACAAACTACTCCCAAATCTTTGATTCGGAAAGTTGCAAATATGGACTTGGGAAATTCTTCTTCACAAACCTCTGCATGGGATAAAGCTGCAACTTCTTCATCTTCTGGGGTTTCTGACTGGATAAGCTGGTCAACACCTGAGACCTGTGATTTGAGGGAACGAATCAACCATCATTTTGTTGAGTTCACTAACCTTTTAGAGTTTTCTTCCTATGCTCGAAGTTCAGTGGTCTACCCCTATGTGCCCATTGACCATCGACGTAGTTTGGAGGAGAATCTGCTTGTGGCATGGTATACATCTTCCATGCCTATAAAGACAGTGCATGTTGCCCGACACCCAGAAGAGGCACAAGGATACAATCCATCATTCTTAGCTCAGAAGGCGAAGATTTGCTCTTCTGACTGGCTCGATTATATTAATGTCCTTGTTCCTTCTGCCCTTGCTTCACCTCCTGAAATAGAAGCATCTACACCTTCTCTTCTGCCAAATCCTTGCTGGATAGAGAAACTGAGGCTTGCCCTCTCTGCGGATAAGGTCTTTCCACCTTACAAACCTCCACCTTCCCCTACTTCGGCCAAGCGAAAACAAGCTCAACTTCTGCTTGCGGCTTTTTCGCACTTGCCCTTCAATGTTCTTGAGGATGAAGTCCCTCTTAAGAATTTTCGATGGGCTTGTGATATTCTAACTCGGGGTCACATTCTCAATCCCCTCGCCCAAGCAGAGCTTCACATGTTTTTGGACCAACTTCCATTGCTTCTCCACTGTCATCGGACCTCTATGAACACCACATAATCTTTAGACCAACTTCGTCCTTCAATTCATGCCCAATCTGGCGAAAACTTTATTGAAGAATTCGATGATTTCAAGAATAAAGATTATGCATACTGGGATGACTTGGATATAGACGAATTGGAACAAGGATTGAGAGAAACAACTTTCGAAATAAAGGCTGAAGAGCTCTACTACGAAGTGAGAGCACATCAACTCATGCAGCCAATGTTGGAAGAAATAGAGGACAAAATAAAGAAAGAACAGAAATTCATTGATCATTGTTGGACTAAATTTCATGATCTTGTTATTTATTCCATTCCCTATTTTTATGAACTTGAGTTTGTAGCCAAATAGGGCCACTCGATGTAATTGTTTTTTGCTTTAATACAACTAAGACTTTTCTTTGTTTGATATGGTTTGATCTTGTCTCCATTTGTCTTCAAAAGCAATTTCAGAGCTTTGAACTGAACAATCTTTTCCTTCGAACCTGGATTCAATCGTTTTAAATGAATATTAACCAAAACGACTATGAACTTGTCCAATTTATGGAATGCAGTTGATAGTTTTGATGTTTTCCATTCAGGATCCATGCTTCGAATTTAACAACCTTACTCTTCAAAACTTGTTTCAATATTAACAAACATATGGTCAATGACTTAGTACGATCAATCAGTTTTAAATTGATTTTTTTCTCTTGAACAACAGTCCATACTTTTAAAAATATGGAAGCTCCTTTTGAGGTGCTGCACTGTTTTTGGCTTGAAAAGACAACTTTTCTTTCTGAATATATATATATATATATAAACCAATTATTGGTTTTGATGTTTCGAATGCCAATTTTCATTCTTAAGAGATTTCTAGTTTTGCTTCGAAGATCATCACTCTCATTGAGAAACCTAAAACAGGTTTTTAATCCCTTTGAAGTAAACGAACACTTGGCATTCTTGCATCCATTGGTCAGGGAATATGCTTCGAAGCCGGCTTCTTGGTTTCGAAGCCGTTGTTATTGGACTTTTGGCACCAAAATCTGGTGTGTTATGTTTTGAATACCAATTCCCACATTCACAAGGTCTCAAGTTTCACTTCGAAGGACACTACTTTCATCAAGAAACCTAAAATAGGCCTTTAAACCCTTTGAAGTAAAATAAATACTTAAGTATTCTCACATTTTTAAGTACGGAAATGTGCTTCGAAGCCGACTTCTTTGTTTTGAAGCCGTTGTTTTTTGGCTTTTGGCGCCAAAATCTGGTTTCGAAGCCAAATATTTTACTTCGAAGCTAGCCTCAGCATTTGGGCTGTGTTTTTCCCTCCAAATACTATCAATATTTGAAGGAAACTCTTCATATTCTACTTTTAGTGCTTAATGAACCGAGCGTTTATATATCCCCCAAACACAAAGGCTTTTGAAACCCTTTTACTTCGTGTTCTGAAATCATTTGCTCGCTCAACACACAAACCTTTCTTTCCACTGATTTTCCACTTCTCTCAGCTCCCTTGCTGCCAATGGATCCTTCCTCTCTAAAAGTACTTATGCATCAGACGTTTCCCAACTATGGCTTTGAAAAAATGTATCGATAAAGAAATCGCCAAGCTAACATCTGGTGAGTCAAGCACCATAGATGGACGTCTCTTCATTCCTCATCACAGTAACAAACAGGAGTACGTCCTAGGTCCTATTTTCCGGGAAGCTCCTGTTCAATTCTGGCTCTATACCCTCGTTTGGAGGACCATTTTCTTCTTTATGAAGGAGGGCTTGATTGCGGGAATTAGAGGATGACCCGGCCTCATTGTTGCTGGCCGACATTGAGGACTGAATGGGAAGAATAGTATGACAGAGTTGTGCCTGCGAGAGAGGATGACCTGCAGGAGCTCTGTATCCTCGATGCTCTTCGTCTTTCCAGGTTCCTCATTCCTGAAGACCCCTTTTTGATTCCTACTGCTTTATGCTTTTGGAATATGGCTTTTAATTTTTTCCAATTTCGGTGCGGTATGATGGCCCCCCCACCATTCTTGATATTTGTCACCTCTTAGGGCTTTCACCCCTTGGCTCTCCTTTTACTCCCAATTACCCAGACCTCTCTGTCAAATTTTTCCTTCCAACCCTAAACTCCTCTTACAGCGACTTCGTAAAGGCTGAAAATAAAAAGGAAGGCCCCGTAAGAGACAGAGAACTATTTTCCTTCATTTTGTACTGGTTGTGCAAATTTCTCTTTTGCACCTCATCTCAGAGGATTATGCCTAAGTTCGCTCCTCTTGCGAAGGCACTTGTCTTGAAAAAACGCATAGCTCTTGCTCCTTATCTTTTAGGTCATGTCTACAGAGCTTGCTCCCAATTTTACGAAAAACCTCTTGATGTTAACCAAGGAGGTCCTCTTTGGGTGCTCCAACTCTGGCTCTTCGCCTATTTCACTGACTTACACCCCAAATGTCTAAAATTCCTTATTCAGGATCCTAGTACTTATGGGGAAAAGTATGCCAGGATTGCTCTCTATCCTGCCTCATTTGCTTATTACCTTACTTTCTTTCACCAACTTCCTATTTCTCCATTTGCCACCTTCTTTTGTCCTTTTGATGCCACTAAAGGTCCTGCTTGGCTACAAACCTTTTTGGCTAATAAGGAGTGCTCCACCTCACCACACGAAGATATATGGGCTTTAATTTTGCTACCGAGGGAGTTGTTTATTGGCACTTTAAACCCTCGAGCTTATAAATGCATATCTGAGGTGTACTGCCCTTCTCAGTTTGCTAGACAATTTCGGCTCACTCAAGGGATACCTGTTCCACTTTGCAGTCTCTCGAATGTCCACCTCACGGCTAGAGACTTAAGAATATCCAAATCAAAACTAGAGGCGGCAACATTCAAACTGCTGAAGGAATTGAGTGAATTCAAATTTGTCCCATTTCTTCCTTCTGGCTTAGTCTTGCAAAGATTCTAGAACTGGTGGTCAGTCAACATGGAAGTGCGCCTATCTCAGACACCTCATGATTTCTTGATAGGATTAGGAGTGCCTTCAAGACTAAATCAAGAACAGGTGAGAACATTCCTCCTCTTTTCGCAGCCTACCACAACTTCTCCCTGACCTCACCTCCTCCAGCTAGAGTTACCAGAGCTGCTTCGAAGAAGGGTAAGCATTTCTAAGTTCCTCTTTCCTTCAACTCTTTTGTTTGTCTCCTCTATATTCACATATTTTGGTGCAGGGTCTCCACAAGAAAAATCTCCTAAAAGAGCTGAAACTCTAGCTGCTCTCAAGGCCAGACAACAGCATAAAAAGAAAAGAAAACTGGTACTCACTCCTGAAGAATCTGAATCTCAAAATGAAGAGAGAGAGATTGAGCAAGAGCAAGAAACACCATTACAAAGAAAAAAGAGAACAAGGGTGGCTGCCTCCTTTTCTTATTTGGTCGAAGATCCTAATTCCAAGACAGTTGACAAAGCAATGGAAAAGGAGCTTACTTCTGAAGAACTTGATCTCCAAATTGAAAAGAGAGAGGTTGAGAAGGAGCCAGTAGTATCATTGCCAAGAAGGAAGAGAAAGAAAGTGACTGTTCTTGCTACTGACTTAGTTGAAGATCCTATCCATGAAGCTGCTGTCAAGGCAGTAGAACAAGAACATTCCAAAGCAATGATTGTCTTTGAGAGGGCTGAGAAGAAACGACAGCAACAATTTCTAAGAGATGAAGCTGCTGCTGCTGATGATGCACTACAAAGGGAAACTGCAAGAAGGCAACAAACTGCCAAGCATTACTCCCTTCGTAGCTCTCCCATTACTACCAACATCTCTGAAACAAGTAATTTCTTTCATGCTTCTGCTGTTTTTCCTTATCAAATTTTGACATTGAAGCTTGACCTTATGTTTCTTCCTTTTTGCAGCAACAACTACTGAGGCTATACTTCCAATGAGGACTCCCTCAATTTCAGTTAAGGTTGATCAGATGCAAAATGTGAAGGCCATTAAGATAATACTTCCACTTCCTAGGCCCACATCCCATGTACCCCCTTTGAGTCCTAGCATTCCTGTAACTCTTTCTTTTGGTCTGACTCCATATCTTCCCTATCTGTCCTTTGACCTGTCTCAATTTACTTCTCATTCGGGCCCTGCTCTTCTTTCTCCTTCTAAGGAAATTTCAACCATTACCTCTTCGAAGGTATCTGATTCCCCAATTGAGGGTGCTGGTGGTTCTCCAACTCATAGTTCATTACCTTTGCCTACTTCTAGCCCCTCTTCACTTGATTCTTTGGTGGCTAAGACCATAGAGACTGCCAAAGATGCTCCATCCATTTCTCCTATCCCTATGCAGTCCTCTATACCTTCCACCACAACTCTCCCTGTACCCCTCATGTCTACGGATGAGGTAGACATCTTCGAAGCCAGGCTAGCCAGTCTCCTTGATGTACCCTCTACCTCTCCAATAACCAATTTTGAAGCTGAGCCATTAGTTTTGGCTGACTCCTTGTTACAAATTCTTGAAAGCTCTCCTTCCCCCAGCAGCAAGCCTTCTGCACCTTTGATGGGCTTAGACACCTGCCTGGAACTGTTAATCTCCTTTTCGAGGCTCCCCTTCGAGGCTTTGCAAAGGCCTATAATAAGAGATGGGTTTCTCTAGTGTTGCAAAGTTGTTGAACAGTCAGGCATAGATGTCTCAAGTCACTTATCCCAAGCAGCAGTTACTATCAACTTCTACATCAACATTTGCCATACTGCCAAAGCTACGGAGGAGAAATTGGCTAGAGACCAGAGTTTTGTTTCCCAAGTACATACTGAAGTCTCAGAGCTCAAAGAACAACACTCCTCTGCCTCTCACTTTCGAGTTCAGCTGCTGGAGAAGAAAGCTCAACTTGAAGAGGAGCTATCTGTAGTGAACCAGGCCTTAGTCCGAACTGATACCAAATTGCAAATCACCAACCAAGGACTGGCCGATCGAAAAGAAGAAATGGCTGCAGCTATTCAACTATTTTCATCACTTAGCAATAGGAAATCTGTTGTAAAAGAACAATTAAGAGATTGTAATGATTTTTGGGCCAATTTGTGACAAAATGTACTTAACTCTTTATGAAAAACAAATCCTTGTCTATCATCTGAGTAGTCTTGTGTTCTTTTGCTTGACATTTATTCTACTCCTTGTGTTTCCCAAATAGTTGGAAAATAAGGCTTCAAATATCTGCCATTGATCTTTTTGGGATGTATATGTCCATTCAAATTTCTCAAATGGTATGCCCCAAAAGGCAGGACCTTATGAATTTGATATGGTCCTTCCCAGTTAGGTGACCATTTGCCAAACTTATGGCTTTTAATTCCTATTGGGAGTATTGTCTTTCATACTAAATCACCTTCATCAAAGCCAATGTATTTGACTTTCTTATTGTAATTTTTGGCTGCTTTCTTCTTTTGCAAGAGAATGCTGTTTAAGGCCAGAATTCTGGCTTCATCTATGCCTTCTAATTCCAAGCACATACTCTAATGGTATTGCTCAGGATTTAGATGGTCTTGGCATCTTACTCTCAAAGATTTAACATTAATTTCCACAGGTAACACTGCATCATGCCCATACACTAAGGCATAAGGAGTAACCCCTGTGCTTGACCTTGGGGAAGTTCTGTAAGCCCATAACACATCCAACAATAAGTTATGCCAATCCCTGGGATTGTCCTCCACAACCTTTTGTATTCCTTTTTTTAAGGACTTATTGGATGATTCAGCTTGACCATTGGCTTGTGCATAATATGGGGTGGAATTAACGAGACTAATTCCAAATTCTGCCACAAAGGACTTCACCATCTTCCCATCAAACACAGTCTCATTATCCACAGTTATAGTTTGTGGGATACCAAATCTATGGATTAGATCTTTAATAAATCCAATAACCTCAGTCTGGTCTACAGCCTTGTATGGCTTAGTTTCGACCCACTTAGTGAAGTAATCAGTGGCCACTAGAATGAAACAATGATGCTTCGAAGAAGGTGGGTGTATTTTCCCCATCATATCTATGGCCCATCCTCTGAATGGCCAAGGCTTCACTACTGCATGTAGATCAGTTATGGGCACATGCCTTATTGTGCCATGCTTTTGGCATGCCTGGCAACCCTTTGCATACTCTACGTAGTCTTTAAGGATAGTTGGCCAGTAGTAGGAATGCCTTCGAAGCAACCATCTCATTTTCACACCAGGTTGATGAGCACCACAGATGCCTTCATGAACCTCAGCCATAGCTGTTAATGCTTCTTTTGGGCCTAAACATTCCAGCAATAAGACATCTCCCCCCCTTTTGTAGAGAGCATTGCCATATATCATATATTGTATAGACTGCAATTTAATTTTCTTGCTGGCCTTCGAAGATGGACCAGCCAAGTACTGCATTATTGGATGCCTCCAATCTTGTTCTTGTAAGTCATTATGATTGACTTCCAAGACCACATTCCTTTTATTCAAAGGTGGTATCGATTTCTAATATGTTGTTTGGCTTATGTTCCTTTGGGCATTATCCCTTCTCTTGAAGTTCGAAGCTTTCTGAGCCACATCATTAGCTCTATTATTCAAGAATCTGGGAACATGAGTTACATTTGCTATTTGAAATTGAGAAAGCAGATGTAATGCAACAACATAGTATGGTAAAATGTTTATGCTTTGACACTTGAAAATCTCTTTCACTTGGTTAACCACCAATTGAGAATCTCCAAATATGTCAACTGCATGAACTTGTAATCCAATAAGAATTTCTAGTCCCACTATTAAGGCTTCATATTCAGCTTGGTTATTAGAACAGGTAGCTTCATCCACTCTGAAACCATGTGTGGTCTCTACCCCTTGTGGAGACCTAATCACAATACCAATTCCAATTAAGCCACTGGCTTTCAACCCATCGAACTACATTTGCCATGGCTCAACACTAGCCATACCAAGTTCCATTATCTCTTGGCTCTCTGTTTGAGATGGATGGTCTGCTAAAAAATTGGCTAAAACTTGCCCTTTTACTGCCCTTTGAGGGACATATTCTAGATGAAATTCTGATAAGGCTAGTATCCACTTGCCAATTCTTCCCCTCAACAGAGGTCTAGATAACATGTACTTAACCAAATCTGTGGTTGTAATTACCAAGACGGTTGTAGGTAAAAGATAGTATCTTAATTTCATTACAGCAAAATACAAAGCAAGACATAGCTTTTCAACAGCTGAATATTTACATTCACAAGAATTTAAAAACCTACTAAGGTAATAAACAGCTTGCTCCTTACCTTCTTCATTATCTTGGGCCAAGAAAACTCCCAATGAATCTTCTGCTGCAGTTATGTACAACTTCAAGGGCTTGTCACCCTTTGGTGGCATCAGCACTGGAGGGTTGGCCAAGTAGGCTTTGATACCTTCGAAAGCAATTTGATGCTTTGCTGTCCACACAAATTCTTCTTCATCTTTCAGCCTTAATAAGGAAGAAAAAACTTTAGTTTTCCCTGCAGTGTTAGAAATGAATCTTCGAAGAAAATTAACCTGTCCAAGGAACTTTTGTAATTCTTTCTTACTTGATGGAGGTCTGGCTTCAATGATGGCTTTGGCTTTATTCTGGTCAATCTGTATTCCTTTCTTGTGTACCCCATAACCCAAGAAGTTTCCAGATGATACGCCAAAAGCACACTTAAGAGGATTGAGCTTCAATTTGAACTTTCTCATTCTTTCAAAGGCTGCTTCTAAGTGAAACAGATGCTCCTCCATGGATTGGGATTTAACTACAATATCATCAATATAACACTCTAAATACCCTCCAATGAGGTCATGAAAGATAGTGTTCATAGCCCTCTGATATGTAGCCCTAGCATTCTTTAGGCCAAATGGCATTTTAACCCATTTGAAGGTCCCAATATTCCCAGGACATCTGAATGCTGTCTTGTGAACATCCTCCTCTGCAATGCAGATTTGGTTATAACTAGAATGCCCATCCATCATTGATAAAATTCGATGCCCTGCTGAACTGTCTACCAACAAGTCTACTATAGGCATAGGATACTCATCTTTTGGAGTTGCTAGATTCAAGTTTCTGAAATCAATGCATACCCTTATTTTACCATTCTTTTTGACCATAGGCACAATATTGGATGGCCACTCAACATACCTGGCTATCCTAATAAAGCCTGTCTTGAGTAGTCTAAGGATTTCTTCCTTAACTTTCTGAATCACTTCTGGACTCATTCTTCTTGGCTTTTGCTTGTATGGCTTGAAATTAGGCCTCATAGGGAGCCTATGTTCCACTAATGACCTATCAAATCCTGGTAGTTCATTATAAGACCATGCAAAGCAATCTTTATATTTCTTTAGAACAACCAACAACTGGTTCCTGTCTAGAACATTTAGACAAGCACTTATGTAGGTGGGCTGTTGTATAGAATCTTCCCCTAAATTTAGTTCTTCTAAGGGGTCTTGTGTCTGAGAACTTACTGAAGCTTCTTTTTTGATCTCTTCTATCTTCGAAGCAATCTCCCTGCTTTGTTCTGCTCCCAGGTTCTTTAATTCAACATCTTTGCCCTCCTCCTCATAGACAAAGTCTGTCCACAAGGCTTCCTCTTCCTGTAGCTCCTGGACTTTTGCTTCAATGTCCAATGCACAGTATTTATCAAGGGTCAAAACTTTGACCTGTTGCTGCTTCTGCTTGCAGCCAATTATCATGGCGTCTCTCTCTTGCTCCTGTACTTTCTGGACTATTGAGTTTACATCCAATGTTGAGAATTTAATTAGAGCCAAAGACTTGGCTTCTTGTGTTTCATTTCTTTGCCTACAACCAGGCATCATTGTCATCCTTAACAACAACCTCCTCATCAGCACTCTCCTGGACTAAGTGCTTTAGGTGTGTCACTTCCTCATCACCACTTCACCGAGCCATCAGTTTCTCAAGATATTGAGTGGTGTCACTCCTTCAATATACAGTTTGGCCTCTGCAAAGTCTGCACAGGCTATGAAAGGTTGAGGATCTGTATCAATTTCCTCTATCTCTCTATTACCTAAGGCCATCATAATTTTCTGATGCAAAGAGGAAGGCACACATTTGTTAGTGTGAATCCAATCTCTCCCAAGTAAAGCATTGTATTTAGCATTACTGTCGATTACAAAGAATGCTGTCATGCAGTTCCTGGTTCCCAAACTTAGGTTGATGGGTAGAATTCCCTGAGCCATCTGTTTGTCTCCAGCAAAGCCAGCGATGGTTGTGCTGGTTGGGATTAACCTAGGATTCTTTTTCCCTAGTTTCTTCAAAGAAGATTTTGGTAGTAAATTCACTGCTGCCCCATTATCTATCAGGACTCGGTTCAATTGTATCCCATCGAAGAAAGCCTTGATGTACAAAGACTTGACATGTTGTGTCATAGAATTCGAGGGATACTCAAAAGGATATGAGAGGTTAATGCTCACCTCTTCTTCACTCTCATATTCAGTTTCCATCGGGGTAGCCATTCCAGAATCATCTTGTACCATACTCACTTGTGAGTCTTCACTAGAGACAGGAATAGGATCAATTTCTTGGCCATCTTGGTCCTCATCTCCAGCCTGGAACTCATGAGGCAGTATGTGTACCATATTGACTGATACTGGAGGAAATGAGCCAAATTGGATGGCTGGTTGTACCTGCTTCCCCTCTTGGCCACCTTGTTTAGTTACTTCAGCAGCATCCTCCATGCTGCACTCTGGCACTTCGTTGTTAACTGATTCCTTCGAAGGATCTTTCTCAATTGGGTTTTCAACCAAAAATGTTTGCTCAGCCATGAAGGCTTCGAACATTTCTTCCTCCACCATTTCTTTCTTTTGGCTTATGCCAATTTCTTCTTCTGTCTCGCTATCACTATTCATCAGAGCTTTCTCCAATCCTGCCAAGCTAGATTCCTTTCTGGCTTTTAGTTCAGAATGAACCTTGGCTAACTATTCCCTGCTGCAACCCACCTTCCTTTGTAGAGTTGTCTTTGGAGTGTGGTCTGACTTTGGAGTCTTCTTTCCTTCTGTCTGGACCAATGAAGAGCTCTCTCCATTTTCTTTCATATCTTTCTGGTACTGAGTGTACCTGCGCTGAATCTTTCTCCGTTGTGATCTCGAAATGACTGGGACCATATCTGGCTCATTTGTCTTTGGGTGTTTAAGTAATACCTAATTGTTCGGAGCCACCAAAGGAGGTTTAACCATCCTTCCTTGATTTCCAACATCTCTCTGAGTGGGCACTTCCCTAGGTTTGTTCTGCATCACAAACCAATCTGGAACTCCAGGTACCCACGAACTTACTGATTCAGATGTTGAACTGCGTCTTTTTACCTTCGAAACCATCTTCGAAGTTGGTTGTGAAGGCACTTGCTTGGTCCTGACCTCATGCTTCGAGCCTGATTCAGGCCTTCGATGAAGGTGGCCACTTTCTGTCCTGCGTGAGGTTGGTCTAGGAGGCCAATCTCTGGCTTTGATCCCATAACCTGAACTCTTCTCCAGTCTTCTTTCAGAATGACTGCTCTCCATTCTATAGTAGTTGGGTGGCCTAGACTCATACAAGGGCCTCTTGCCTTTAGCATGCATTCCATCGACTGCTGGCTCAACTACCAATGGCTGTTGCCTAACACTAGCTGGATACAGCCTTTTGTTGTAAGCATTGGTTGGTTTAGGGCGTCTCTGAACATCCCTGTAGTATTGCTTCCCATCAATTGGAAGCCCCTTCAACCATTTATAACCCAGTCTGCACCTGGGACACATCCTTTGCATTACTGCTGCCTCTAAGGAATCATCATCCAGTGATTCTTCATCAGAGTGTTCCCTCTGGTGTCAGAAACCATGTCCAATAACTGGCAGATTTCTAGTGTCCTTTTTGATGGGGGCCTGGTTAGCAACATGCATCTGCACATTGACTTCTTCCAATTCTGTCAAAGACAAGTTCTGGAAGTCTGACATAATGAGATTGGCTGCTACCTCTCCAACTTCTGGAAATGGATTACTGTCGATCCCCATGGCCTTTTCTGTTTTGGCTGGGAACTTCAAACTTCCTTTCCGAATTTGTTCTTGGATCCTGTCTCGAAAAAAAATACAGTTTTTAGTCGAGTGAGACCAAGAGTTATGCCATTTGCAATATACTTTTCCCTTAAGTTCATCTGGAGATGGCAATTTTACTCCTTTAGGTAACTTAAGGAAGTTGGCCGCAAGCAAATGATAAAAAATGTCATCTGCCTTTGTTAAATCGAAAGAGTACTTTCTGTGAAGGTCTTTCTTTTTAAACTACTGGTCAATTGTGGCATCCTTATGAATCAATGCCTCACAGATCACAGGTTCTTTGCCCACAATCTCTGTTGCATCGATCTCATAATGAGGATCTCTATAATATGTCTTGTACGATGCATTATTTTGATCTTGTTCCTCCTCTAGTAATGCTTCATACCTAGACACCTTATAGGTTAGTTCCACCAAATCTCTGAATTCAGTTGAGTCAAACTTCTTTCGAAGCCTGAACTCTAAGTCATTTTGAGCCAATCTTACAAATTCTGGCTCTGGCAAGATGACTCTACATTTATTTCGAGCCCTTTTAAATCTAGCAACAAACTGAGTAGCCTTTTGTTTAGGCCTTTGACTCAATCTTGCTAAGTCTGCCATGGAAATCTCTGGCTCCGATTGGAAGAATTGGGCATCAAATGCCTCTTCCATTTGTTGCCAAGTTTGAATGGAGCCAGGTATAAGGTTGATGTACCATACAAATGCTCTCCCAGTTAGAGAATTTGGGAATAATCTTAGTTTCATATAGTCATGATTAGTAAATTCACCGCATTGAGCAGCAAACCTAGCAATATGCTCTACTGTTGATTGGTTTCCACTTCCATAGAAAAGCGTAAAATCTGGTATCCTGAACCCCCTTGGGTATTCATGTACCCTATCTACCCATTCTGGGTATGGTTTCCTGTATACAAGAGTCTGGACCCCCCGAGCCATCGGTCTACACATCTCTCTAACAATATCAGCAATTTGGTCCCTAGGGACCATATTTTGTGCCTGCTGAACCACTTGTCATGACCCGAACCTGCCCCTATGGGTTAAGGACATAACCGGCCAGTAATCCTGAAATTACCTACGGTCTCAGACCAAAACAGACATAACACATCAGAGTAGAGGGGCCAAACAGAAGCAAAAATTTAAAACTTTGTCCATAGAGCCGTGCTTATATGCACTTTAAAACAAACCATGCGCATAAACATTAATAACCCACATCAAAAGTACTGTATCCCAAAATTTATTACAACCAGGATCGTCCAAAACGAGTCAACCTATAACAGACTATGTACAGACATACACAAAGCCCTCGCCAACAAGACAAAACATAAGTACATGATAAAAAGGCGAGGATGGTCTTATGCGTGAGACACAAGGCTGACTCTCCAAAACTCATGTTGTTCTTGGCAGGCTTCACTGGGGCTGGGTTTGTACTTCTCTTGGCTCACCTACAAACACATGAATGAGCGTGAGCGATGGCCCAGTGAATAATATCAAATACAGAATACACATAACAATGTAGAACAACATATTCCAAACGGCCTTGGGCCCAATTCATAATTCCATTTAACATATATATATATAACCATACGAAATTCCAAATCAAGTGACTGTAGTTCCAGACATTCTAGCCTTTGGTCCATTTAGATTTCTATTCATGTCAAAACGGCCTTCGGCCCACTCATTTATGTCAAAACGGCCTTCGGCCCGGTCATTTATGTCAAAACGGCCTTCGGCCCGATCATTTATGTCAAAACGGCCTTCGGCCCATCATTTATGTCAAAATGGCCTTCAGTCCACTCATTCATGTCAAAACGGCCTCCAGCCCATTCATATAAGTCAAAACGACCTTCGGTCCGTGCATTTATATCAAAACGACCTTCGATCCATTCGATCCTATCAAAACGACCTTTGGTCCATTTACGTGCATCAAAACGACCTTTGATCCATTCATTTATTCATATCAGACTTTCATCCACAACCCCAAAGAGCAATCATAAAGCTTATAAGGGAATAACAATTGGACATTCACAAACATTCGAATATCGATATTACTCACAGTGATCGGCTTGTGGATTCGCCCTGGAGCTTGACCTTACACATTTCATGAACACAAAAGGGTCATTAATAATTCCATCCGTTCCTTAATTCACATAATCTCTTTAGGCCTTAATTTTATCTCATTAACTCATTTACCATGCTTAACATATGCCTAAGAGTGCTTACAAGTGAAAGAGAACGGAAAATGAAACACAGAACGCATGAACACAATTTCAGAAAACAGGGTCCCCACTCGAGCATCAACTTCTCCGCTCGAGCGGGCCCCTAAGGCCTGCAAAAGTACTAGATAGGTGAAATTTACGCTCGATCGTCCAACATAGTGCTCGAGCGGAAGGCCTCTCAACATAGCTCCCCGCTCGAGCGTGAACTTACCCGCTCGAGCGGAAGCCATGTCTGCAAAAAGTACTGGATGCATCATTTTTACGCTCGAGCGTAAACTAGGACGCTCAAGCGGAAGTTCATCCTCCATGATCCCCGCTTGAGTGGACACCATGCCTGCAAGAACAAAATACTGGGAGCTCGAAATACCCGCTCGAGCGAACATTCCCTCGCTCAAGCGGACATCAAAATTCTGGGTTTTCCAGATTGTGTTCTTGAGCTCCAATTCAATTTTTCAGCTACCATTCTTGCATGCAATGGCTCAAATCTCAAATTTAATCATGCCAACATGGTGCCAATGCAAGATTATAACATTATGGAGCTCAATTTCTTATATCATTTACATGCATGTCTCAAATTAATCCCAATTCATCACCAACATATCAAATTCTAACATGCAAAGCTTATTCTTTCATGATCTACTCTTGCATGTAAGAAATACACATTATTCACAACTTATTTGGTGAAGAAATGGTCATACACATGGATTTCCTTCAAACTTCAACATAGATTACACAAATTAAGCTCAAACATGGAAATCTATAACAATTTTTCACATGCATGCTTCTAATAGCTTGAAATCCAACATACACAACTCAATTTCCTCACATTCAAACTAATTCATGCTCTTGGCCATCTATTAAACTTGAATTCACAAGGTAATGACTAAAAATGCATGAATCACTCACCAAGGAGTTTAATCTACACAATCTATGGTAATTCTTGAACTTAATCTCCAAAAGGTCCAAGTCTTGAACCACAAATGCACAATTCTCTCATTTCTCACTCTAACAGCTGGATCTCCCTCTCTCTCAATTGTTTCCTCAGATTTTTGAGCTCAAATGAGTTAAGGAGAGTGTAGTGCCTCCATACATCATGCCCCACTAACACATTATTCTAACATAAAATAATAGGGCACTTAATTCATCAATTTAATCAGTTTAATCTGACCAGAATCAATTTCTAATTAAATTTCACTGTAGGCTCTAAAAATTATGCCAATCACAATGGCGTAATCAATTTCGGGTTCTGTGGCTGATAAGGCCCTCAATTTAATTTCTAAAGCAGATTATTCAAACAGATATTCCTATGGTGAACAGATAGAGTTCCAAAATCACATATATCCACATAATGGCACATAAAATCATGCTAAACACATAATCATATTCAAATTAAGGACCAATTTAGCATATTACGGAACAGGGGTATCACACCACTACTGGAGGGACAAACACAAGATTTGGTGGACAAACTTGTGCTTGTGGTCCTCTTGGTCCATAAGGTGGTATATTTGGGACTGGTTGTCCCTGTGGTGCAGGTTGCTGTTGGGGGTGTGGGTAACCCCTTTGAGCCTATCCTGCGAAAGGACCTGCGAAAGGTGCTGGAACAGGTGTTGTGTTTCTTCCATTTGCAGGCCAACCTTCCAACCCCCCGGGTATAAATTCGAATAAGGGATTAGTAAACCCCCTTGTACTAGGTATGGCTTCGAACATGTGATTTGTGACCATTCTTATGCCAGTTTCTTGTACTGGGCCAGATCCACCAATTTGTATGGCTTCATTGTTGGGTACTGAGGCATTTTGACCTGCTATAGGCCTTGAAATGGGTTCATACCAAGACTGAGGTGATGGTCTTTCATAGTTCTGATTACTAGTTTGACCATTAGAATGTCCATTAACTTGCATAGGCTGTTTATCTCTAGCCAATCTTTGTTGAGGGATATTTAAAATTTCCTCGATGTGTCTTGTGTTTGTTGGTTGGTGGCTATTCATTCGATCCAAAAAGGATATTGCCCACCTTTCCATTGTGTTCATTAATTGCTGTCCCATGGCATCTACTAGGCCATCCCATGGATTTATTGGATGAGTAGATGGAATAGTGGATGGTCCAATTCCTTGGTTTCGTCCAATACTATGAACATGTGGTTCTTGTCCAGAAGTACTGGTCTATTCGACCATAGGTTCTAATAATATGGGAGTTTCCACAGGATGTGTTACCACATTATCCTCTAGATTAGGTATTTCTACCTCTCCTTCTACGCCTTTTTCCAAGCGTTCATTTTCTCATTGTCTTCTTCGTCTAGCCATTTCAATTAGTCCCACTGGGCGTGCCAAAAATATATGTTGGCTTTTTGGCTTTCGAAGGGTATTTTTGTAAATGTGAGCGTGCCAGCAAGGATCAATCAGTCCTTACAGAAATATTAATTGCCAACCAATTATCAGACGATTGTGTTTTAGTTCTTTCAGCCTCAATGAAAAGGACTTTTACTGGTGGCTTGACTTAGGAGAAATTAAACAAAATAACAGTTAAATGAAGAGCAATTGAAGTATTTCATTATAATGAAAACTTACAATGATTCAAACTCAGCCTCGTAGAGGTTTACAGCGACAATCTACTTGAAACTACTCCTACGAATGAAGTGCAGTGCAGGAATTTAAAGTGCAGGAATGTAAAGAGCAGGAATTTAAAGAATAGGAAATGTAAAACTGGAAAAGAAAATATGTAAAGTAAGACTGGTTTGTATGATCTGAGTCCGAGGCTTTTTCTGGGATCTTCCTTGCTATTTATACTTCTAAAAAATGACCATCGAATTGCACTTCAAACCGTCGAACTGCTCCTCCATGATCGCTGATCATGCTGCCTTATAAGTAGTTCCACTACGCCATCACTTGCAGTTAGGCTTCCTTCCTATATTTGAATTTGAATCTGAGTAACCGTTGAAGCCACGTCACCTTGCACCTCTTTATTGATCCAATGCTACTCAGATCACGTGAGAACCAATACTAACTGCCACGTGTACGATCAGGATCGAAGACTTGAATAGTATTCCTATATTACCCTTATTCTGCCACGTGTTGAATTGTGATTGGCTTGTACAAAATATGAAGCCAACAATTACCAAATTAGATTTGTAGAACTTCATCAATTTAGTAGAAGAAGAAACTAAATTTACAGAATTTCATGACAAACTTTGATTTGATCCTTCAAGTTTTATGCTTTATGGAGATTGATAGACTTTGGCAAAAAAGACTTTCGGGGCTTTAGACGCTTAAATTCGATGGAACTTTCTCTCATGGTTTGATGTAAAAAAATCTCTCTACATGATTTTTATATGTAGAATTGTTATGTAAAATTATGTTGGTGATCACTCTTATTTATAGGCATGAGTGAAAGATTCAACTTCTATGATAATAATTATCTCTAATTCATTTAGAGAAAAATATTAAAATATTACTTTAATAGTGTGCTATAATTTTATTGTCTTGATCAACTCAAGATGACAAGTGGTTTAATTTGATTAGTCCAAGGTTTGTCATCTTGAAGATTGCATCATTTTGACACGTGGCAACTTGTGATTTGACCACCGTGTAATCTTGATTTGAGACTAATTAGACACATAGCAAGATTTGATTTGCAAATAATTGTGTTACATTTTGTAGACCTTTGTTGTGACGCCCCGAACCTACACTATTGGTTGCAGCCAAGGGAAAGTCACTAATGAGTCCTATAGTCAATAACCAAGTAAGATCCCAGATCGCCGGAGGAGTCCAATTAGCCTTCCTTCTAAGTCCGGCTTTCTTAGGCAGCGCACTATCCTTTTGACAGATCTTAAAAGGTATTAACACAAGGTCTCATAAGCAACGATAAGGTGTATACGTATAAATATTAAAATATAAGTACATAGCAACCATAAATATCATTAATTTCGAAAGCATGATCCATTACATTACATTCCAAGAGAAAACTTAAATCTTCATATGAGTTTTACAAAATATCAAAAGGAATTTCTAACTTTTCTAAGATAGCCAAAAGTCTTCGAAGGTTTCAGGTTTGTCGTCTCCAGCTATAAGCTCCTCTTCGGCACCTGGCATGACACGCCGTGAGCTTTGAATGCCCAGTAAACACACACACACCCCATCCTTCTTTCCCAGTCCAATACACAATCACAAATATAACATCAAATAGTAAAGCATGATACTCAACTAAGGGGTTACAAGTTAGATGTTAGTAAACTAGAAATCCCCCAAAAAGATTTCGTCCTCCTAACCACAAGAATTGGACACCAGACTATTCGGAACTCCCCCTTTTGCTGCTTTGTTGCAGAACTAACCTCGGATGCCTACCAACGGTTATATACCGCGTAGCGCCAACCGCAGGGCCTCAAAAGGGATAGCGAAAAGAAAAAGTTTTATCTCCTGAATCCAATCTCATCCTTCCAGAAAAAGTTTTATCATCCTGAATGTCCCATCCGGACCCAACCTTATCTCACCATTCAAACCGTCGCAAGGAGTCCGAATACGTCCGTTCCATTACAGAGTTTACGCAACAATTGCTTGCGCAAGACTTTAACTTTCAAATAGGGAATGCAACCCAAAAATCCATATATCACATATTCTCATCTTTTCATTACTCAAGTGCCCGAAAACCCAATACCCTCCCAATTAGGTTTCCCGTTGAAGTTAAATGTTTTATATCAAGGTTAGTCTAATTGATAAGACAATAATATCCACATAAGCATGCATCCATAAGACGAGGAAGATAAATAACATAACCATAACACATATAATATCATGCCAAGATATGCTCATAAGTAAGTAGGCAATTTCATGAATTCAAGGGCATAAAACATCCATGCATAACACAGTTTCCAGATTTAACATCACTTAAAGATTTAAATGAAAGGACTATTTTAGATCTTCCATCGGACTCGGTCTTCCTATAGTTCGCAGAGAATTTGATCTAGTTTCTAGAACATTTTTCGGAAATGGGATTGATTTTCCAGATTTTAAGTTATTTAGAAAATATTCTAGCGCTGTCCAGAATCTGTCCAGATTTGTCGATCGTTACGAAAATTTGATTTTCTTGCAAACCGCTTGATGTTTTTCGATGAAACCAATTTTAGTTGAAAACTAACATCTTAAGGAAGGTTTTGACATAAAATAGAGGTCCAGAATAATTTTGTATATTTTTCTAGAATTTCTGGAAGTGGGCTGCAAAAACATATTCTAAGGTGGAATGTCCAAAACAAGAAGATTTATGAGAAAAGGGTTCCACCGAGGGAAAGTTTTCGTTTCTTTTGTGAAGAAAACATGCTAACTAACATATATTTAACTCAGAAAGTTTTCTTGAAGGTGTGCCTTTGGAAAGTTTGAGAGATTGGTATAAAAAGATGGTTTTGTGCCAAAATGGGGAAAATACAAGAGAGATGGAATCAATACTCAAATCTTAGTATTTTTAACATAAGAACTCATCAACAACAGATCTGAAAACATTATTTAGAACCCTTAGAAACATGTATTTGAAAAAAGAAATGAAAGAGAAGGTTGTGTTGTGGCTTACCTACTAAGCTTGCACAAGAAGGCTCTCTTCTTCCTCCCTCTTCTTCTCTAGACTTTTCTCTCTTGCTCTCCTCCCTCTCTCTAGCCGAAATGTGTGTGTGGGTGTGGTGTTTGTGGTTGCCAAGCTAGGGGAGGTTGGTATTTATAGACAAGTTTTGATGCAAAAAGTCCTAAAAGCCCATTAGTTGGAAATGGATAGAAATGTTAGGATTTGTTTGAATTCTAAAGGAATAGAAGGGATTTGGGAGGCTTGCTCATTGGTTTAGGAAACACTTAGTTGTAATGAAACTAGTTTTTGAAATTAGCAACCTAGGTCTAGGTCACTAGGTTGGTGTTTTCCAAGAATTTCATGATGGTGGTTCTTGGAAATTGGTTTCTCACTTTCTCCTAGGAAGGCTAGCCATAGGGAAGGGTGATGGGGTTATTATTTTAATGATTTTAGGTATTAAGAGCACAGTTCTCAATGTATGCATATATATAGATTTCAATTGATTGATGGTACTAATAGTATTAGGGTACATGTGCTATTTTTGGGGTAATTCTTAATAAAAGAAATGAGGGCTTGGAATTAAACTCATGTATTGGAACCTTATTTATGTATTTACTTATGATCTAGTTAGGTTTAGGGCTAATTTAAATACTCATAACAAATCTTTATTGGTACCAAAGTCATTATTGCTCTAAGATTCAAGGGATTTGTTTGTACTAAAGTATAATGATGATGGCTAGTCATGTCCTCGAGATTTGGGGAGATTTCCCTATTTATTTTGTGTACAAATCTTGAAAATTGTAAAACATAATGTAAAAAAAGATTTTAGGGTACAAGTGTATATATAAATATATAATGGTACTTGTTTGAGGTCAATTTGTGATTTAATAAAAATGTGAGGGCTTGGGCTCAATTAAAATATCTATTTCAAGTGAAGAGTTAATAAATTAGTGTTTAGGAAAAATAATTCGGTTTGTATTATCTTGCTTTGAATTTAAAGGTAAATAAGCGAATGAAGGTAAAAAACTGGAAGTTAAGGTTTAGAGCAATTAATCTAAAATTTGAGAGTTAAATAATTAATATTAGAGTGTTATGATTCTAAGCTTCCAGGGTCGATTTGGGTTTGTATGGGTTCGTCCGTGATACGTTTTCGACTTTAGGGTTTAATTTGCGAGCAATCAACGAATTAAAGGCTTTGTTATAGTAACTCAAAATTTTGGGACCTAATAAGGTTTACAAAAGTTAGGGGTCTCACATTTGTAGTACATGACAATTTGTAATTGACTATAATTTTTCATGCTTACAGGAATATAAAGCTAGAATGGGTATTCTATTCCAGCTTATTTCATTATACCAAACGTGCTTTAAAAGTAGTTTGAGTTGTCCTTAAAATACTACAAATTCTTTAGGTAAATTACACTTTAACCCCCTTTATGTTTGGTTATTTTCCCATTTTAGCCCTTGAATTTTGATTTTTTTCACTTTGGCCATTCACGTTTCAAGTTTTTTTCACTTTATTCTTAAAACTAACTTATGTTCAGAATTAGACAGAAAATACCTGTCACATAATATAAAAAATATATTATTATATTAGAGTTTAAGTTTATGTCAAAGGTGTGAGTTATATATAATAAAATAATTTTATGCCACGTAATTGTTAATGTGTCATTTCTATCTAATTTTCAACGGAAATTGGCTTTAAGAGTAAATGGGAAAAATTTAAAACATGAAAGGTCGAAGTGAGAATAAAAAAACTTTAAGGGCCAAAATGAGAAAGTGACTAAACATAGAAGGGGCAAAGTGTAATTTACCCAATTCTTTATGGATTTTTATCTAATTTTCCAAAAATATAATATAAACTATTTAACCTATGAACAATAGTATAACTATAGAAATAAAAATAAAAATCGTAACAGGTATTTGTTAAATTTCTCTTTGCTTAAATATGAAAATTTTATTCCTCAATATTATACTGTTAATGATAAATCATAAATAAACTTTATTTTTGTAAGTAATTTTTTTAATTTTAAGTAATTGTTATGTGCACATTACCGCATTCTAAGCAATTATCTTAATACATATAGACTTATTCGTTAAATTAGGCTTAAATTAATATAATCCTGCAATGAGGCTCATAAATAAATAAATAATGCTTCTAAAATATAAAAACGTAAAATCTTAATATTTTCAGTTAACATTTGATACTTCCTTGAACAATCAAATTTTAGTATTAATTTAAGATTAATATATTTATATTTATTTTTATAATTTTTTTATTTTTTATTTTTTATTTTTTTTTATGTATAACTCAAATTGATATGACAAATTAGATTTTTTTATGAAAAATTGTGTGTTTATAACCCAAAAAAATAAAAAGACTTAAAAATTCTATTTATGCAGAGTAATGTTGATCATGAAAAAATATATCATGAGAAATTTTTATGATGCATTTCATGATACTTGTTTTCATGATCCCAAATATTGTTCATCCATGCATAGCATGACTACTATTATAAGATAGCAGAAATTGGGCAATTATACTTTGCTCACTGTATGGCTCATAATTTTTTTTTTTTTTTTTTTTTTTCTTCTCCACTTTGATTTTTATGGTTTAAGTTTTTTTTTTAATTTATTTAAAAAAATATCATATTAATTGCCATATAATATAAAAATTTATTATTATATTAGAATTTGGTTTATGTCATAGGTATGATTTATATATAATAATATATTTTTTCATGTCACGCAATTGTCAATATGTTAGTTTCTATCTAATTTTCTATATAAATTAGTTTTGGGAATAAATTAGAAAAAAGTTAAAACATGAAGGATCAAAGTAGAGAAAATAAAAAAATATATAAATAAATAAAAGGAGCAAAGTGTAATTCACGAAGAAAATTTTACAATTTTCTATCGGAGAATTCTACTTACACAACACATTTATCTTTTTACACCCTCTATTTGAGATTTTTTTTTCCCAATTTTACCCATGTATGAAATTACCTTTAAGGATAAAATGTAAAAATTAAATAAATTTAATTATCTCTTTACACCCATTACACTTCAATCTCTACTTTTCTTACTTTCTCATTTATTCTTCTCTACTATACATCTACTTTCAAAAAATGAGAATTATAGTATTTTGATCATAAAAGAAAGTAACAGACGAATAAATGGTGATGAAAGACTAGCAAAAAAGTAAAATTATGAGTTTTTTTTCTTTATTTTTTATGTTTTTGTTTTGTTTTTTAAAAGGACTATTCAACTTTTGTTCGGTGTACCAGAACCAAACAAAATCAAATAGCTCTGAATTACACTGCCGAACAAAAAATACATATTCAATTCACTGTCGAATAAAAAATACTTGTTCAGTAACCTATTGCCGAAAAAAAAATACATATCTGGTAACTCACTGCTAAGCATTTCTAGTTTTATTTTTCAGACAATTTTTTTTTATTTTTTTATTTTTTTGTGCTTTGAAAGATTATGCTTCTATTCATTGTAGTAAAGCTAGTAGTGCATTGTTAATGGACCACAGTCATAAATTCATTACAGACGAGGTTTGCTAGATTTATTTGCTTCCTAGTCATCCACTACCTCCGCAAGCAAGTAATTGAATTCATTTTCATCATATGTGTACTAATGGATGGGAGAAAGCATATATTATTCGTATTGATCCATTTTGTACGCTTGTCAGCCCTAATGTAATAATTACTGAAATTACCAACATAGATGGATTGTGTAATGACTTATTCACCAAAAAAAAAAAAAAAATATAGATGGATTATGATAACATCTCATTGTGTTTTTAGAGATATTTGTATTTATAAATTTGAAAATATTTGTATTTAACAAATTTTATAAATATTTTTATGGATGTTTGTACACTGTTAGGATTAATCACCCAAGTGATAAAGGTGAGTCCCATATTTGTTTATACATGTATTTGGGTTAGGATAGTAGTCTAAAATCTACTAGGAAACCTAATATGTGTAAGATTTAGTTACCTAATTGTATGGAATTAATATTCTCATCAGTAGACTATTATGAATTGTGATGACCGGGTCCCTTCTTCTCTCATTCTTTTCATTCTTCTTGGTTTCGTTTTTATTTATTTATTATTATTATTCTCGTTGGGTTGAAACATTCGGAAGTATTTCCAATTAAAGCTCTCGTTCTTGTTTGCTTGTCGGTGTTGAGCTTCACTGGTTCTGGGAGGTGCGGGGCCAGGTCCGGAGTGCTCGGGAACGAAGCGGAAAAATTATGGACTAGAGGCCAGGGGCCGCACGTGCGGGGGCCTTGGGCTGCACGTGTGGAGAGTGAGGCCGTACATGCAGAATTCAGGGATTTGTTTAAGTTACCTTTTGCTTAAAAGGCACGAGCGGGAAGTGGTGCGGGAGAGGAGCCCCGCACGTGCGGGGATGAGGGCCTGCGTGCAAAAGGCGCTCAGACGTCTTGAGGAAGGGTGCATCGAACAGATTGTGGCCAGATCTTGGTTTTTTTTAAACCCTTTTGGCTGAAGTTGTATCACATTTTGGGGCTTTTCTCTCACTCTATACTTCATTTCTCTCCCCGTTCTCTCTAGAAACCCTAACCAAAACATCTAAACACCTTGATTCCTTACAAATCCTTGGATCTAGAACATCATCACCTCTCCTTAATCTTGAAGATCTAGGAGGAATTGAAGAATACTCCATCTTGAAGCTAGGGTTTCATCATCTCCGTTATCAAGCTTGAGGTAGGGAACTCTTAAGTCATATATACATGTTTTGCTTCATAAATGTTGACTTTAAAGCTTCCATGTGGTTGTTGTGTTAATTTTAATCTTGCACTAAATGAAGAGAGAGAAAGGGAGTTTTGAAAGGGGTTTTAAATCTCAACTTCCTTCTTATCCATGAGAATATTCTTTGTGCTAAACTTAAGAAAGATATGGTTTTGATTTGGGTTTCACCATGAAATGAGAGGATTGTTGGGTTTTGATGAAAACCCTAGAAATTGGGGGTTTTTGAAAACATGAGAAAAACTATAAAATTCTTCTTTTCTTGGGTTTAAATAAGTAAATAGGTATGGATTTCACAATGTGATATAATGATATGATAATTTTTTTGATATAAAGAGTGGAGGACTTATTGTTAAACTATTGTTGAATGCATGGAAATATTTAAGTGGAAGATGATAATTGTTATGCATTATGGATTGTGAGAATTAATGTTTGAAAAACATTACATGTAGTCTTGATGAGATTATATTGTTAAGAATTGTGAAAGGTGAATTATGGCTAAGTGTAGATAACATATGGTTATCTTGGGGAAGAGCATTGAAAAGAGGTAACGGAAGAGGTGATTGATGACATTATTGTAGAGACTTTGAAAATGGGAGAGGTTATAAGTTATGGAAAAATCATTGCATTGGTTATTCATTCAATTATTATTTATGCATTGTAAATTTCGATTTGAAAATATTTATGTCATGAAAGAAAATAACGATGTGATAAGAACTATGGAAATGTGTATGGGATAAATACGGTGGTAAGTCCGGTTAGGGGGTGTAGATGAATTTGATAAGTTGGCCTGAGTGTCCATGGTGAAAGACCAGAAAACCGCGCGGATAGGTGTCAAGCCTTCCGGTTAATACCGGTAAAAATGATAGTTTGGTAGTACTTGTAAAGTCTACTTGCAGACACCAGCCTAGGGATTACCAGTGTCGTATTTACCGCCCCTATTGAATGAAATTGGGAGTTTCTGAAATGTGTTCAGATTGCTAATTTTGATTGAAATGGAAATTTTAAGAAAAGCATGAAATGAAATTTTCATTAAGAAAGCATGGCATGGCATAGCATGAACATTTATATTTTATTGAGTTCTGGAATAACTGTATATACTTTGTTAGAATTCTCTACTGGGCTTTAGGCTCACCCCTATGGGACTTTGGTGCAGGTAAAGATGTGGTGATCCCGCCAAGTTGAAGGCGTGGATATTTGTAAAGAGTACATGGCTCTTATTTTTGTTGTGAACTTTTTGTAAGCCAAGGGCTAATGTGTTTGGGTCCGAGAGACCATTTTGTGTAACCGGGCTATTGCCTTGGAGGATGTAAGCCCTTAAGGGCATTTTATTCTTTTTGAGATTTGATGCTCCACATGCTATAGATTCATGTATCCTTTTATGTTGTGAATGTATACAGCGTAGGGATGGCAATTTCACCCCGGCCCGACGGGGACCCGACCCCCCGACCCCGATCAGAATGGTTTTTTCCCGAAAAATATCCCCGTGGGGACGGGGATGGTATTTAAAATTAAATCCCCGAAGCATTTCGGGCCGGGGACGGGGATAACATTCACAGCCCCGGACCCGGCCCGTCCCCGTCCCCGGCCCCGTCCCCGTATCTCCCCGAAGTGATATTACGAGTATGCCCCTGTGTATATATATATGTGTGTTTAGGGTTTGTTGACACAGTTCCAACACAAACAAACACAACAATGGGGCTGCTCTCTCTCTCAATCTCTCACTCTCACTGCTGTTCTCTCTACTCTTTCAGACCACGTCTCTCATCTCTCTCTCCCTCTCCCTCACTCAAATTTCTCTCCCTCAGACCACGTCTCTCATCATCTAGAACAGATCTGAACCGATCCTCCACCACCACCGCCTCCGTCATCATCATCTAGGTCAGATCTAAACAGATCTGAATAGATCCGCCGATCCTCTACCACTGCCTTCGTCGCCATGGCTTCCTCGTCGCAACACCGCCTCTGTCCGGCCTCCGCTGACTTCGCCGCAACAGCCTTTGACGAACAGATCCACGGTTTTTTTTTTAAAGTTGTTGTTGATGATGATGATACATATATATATATATATGTATGTATGCGTGTGTGTGACATGAACAAGTTCAGATTTTTGAGATTTGAGATTTTTTTTGAGATATATATATCTTCGCTTTAATCGTCATGATTTTTGATATATATATATGCGTTGATGATAATATATATCGTGTAATGAAGAATTTGAGATTTTTTTTTTAAGTTGATGATGATGATAGATTATACAATGATTGAAATTTTTAATGATGATGATGATAGATTCTGGAATACAACAGATTGAATTTTGTTTTTTTTTGTGTTAGAAAAAAATAAAATGAAACAGTCGAGGATTTTGGTCGGAAACCCGATCTCGATCGAGGATGGGGTGATGGGGACCTCTGTCAGATCGGGCCGGGGAATTTCTCACTATCGGGGATCGGGGACGGGGAGTGTGGTCCCCGGCCCCGCCCCGCCCCGTTGCCATTCCTAATACAGCGTGTGGAACTTTTGTATTAAACCCATTTATTATATATGTGAAGATGGAAAGATTATTGTCATTGCGTAGTGAATGTTTACTAATTTTGGGAATTCATGTTAAATTATTAGTGTTAATGTAATTTTACTTTTTACCATTTTGATCCTAACAAACGTGAGCCATCGGATACACCTCCGGAGGGGATTGGTAATTTCAAAGGTAAACAGTCACAGGATATTATTAATCCATATCTTCCAATCCAAGTGCCCCGCAATAGTAGTGTGGAGATGAGGGAGAGGCTATGAATGGATAAATACAATATGAATCTGGCGATGAATCAATCAATATAAAAATTTCTTTATTTTCCTTCACAATACATGACAAACGTAAAGCTTGATTGCTTGGTATTTCTGCATTAGCAATCGTTAACCCTTCTATCTCTCATCAACTACCAAATCAAACTTATCGCCACACAGAGAGCATGGAATCACCCTGTGAGTCCCTTCAAAATTCTCTCTGATGTGGGGTATTTTAACATCATGAGATGGAATGATGCATATTTCTAAACCGTTGTAAAAGAACCCAAATTTTGTGATATGATTGTCTTTCATTAAATTTTCTTAGGTCCCTTTGGGATGGGAAAATTTTAGTCAAAAAACACTAAAAAAAAGGGTTAAAATGTCAAAAAAAATTTAACTCATACAAAAAAATCAAATATTCATTTCCGTTTTTTTTTTTACTTTTTACACATTTTTTTGGGATAATGTGAAATCTCACATTGAGTATTAAAGTAATATTAAATATATAAGCGTGAGAGCACTCTCACCTTAATAGTTAGCTTTTAGGGTGAGTTCTATTCAAAACTGTATAACAATCTTCATCTAATGACGAAATAATAAAGACTTTTAAGTTACGTAACCTTCTAAAATACCGTGGTTTACAATTCCAAGAATATGCTAGTATTTAAAAAAAAAAATTATTAATTTATTTTTGCATATCTTCCTGACAAAATATCCAAGAATGGGCTAGTTTCATAGCTCTCATGTCTTATATTAGTGGTGTTTGTTTTTATAGATTCAATTTCTTAGGAAGAGTGAGGACTTACCTAAATCCAACTTTGAGCTCATTAAGGAAGTTTTGGCCTCTAAAGTTTTGAACTTGTGTGGAAGCTTTAATTTAGCTAATCACATTAAGATAAATGGTTTTTTTGACTTACTAAATGGATGAGGCTAGGGCTGCAAATGAACCTAGCCGAGCTAAGCTTCAGCTCGTTTATTTATCGAGCTCGTTTATTGAGCTCGAGCTCAGCTTGGCTCGGCTCGATAAATTTTTTTAAAATATTATTTAATATATAAATAATATATTTATTATATAATTTAAATAAAGATAAACGAGTTGAGCTTATGCGAGCTCGAAACGAGCCGAGCCCTTAACGAGCCTAGCCGAGCTTGTTCATGAACAGCTCGGTTCATTTGCAGCCCTAGATGAGGCTCTCAGCTGAGTTTGTTAAGAGAAATAAATTTGATAGACCTTCGATTGCTTGGGGTAGCCTTTACTTGTTCTAGGGCAAGTAGAATGCCAATGTAGGTAATGGGGTGGGATGTGAGCCCTTTTTTCTCTTCATTGGGATGCTTTGATGAATTAAATAGTTGACATACTCTTGCCTAGGGCTCCAAGTTGATGACCCTTTTTTTTTTCTCTGTCACCATCTTAGAAAGAGTGTTTTTGTTCTTTTCAGATTCATGGACATATGCTTGAGAACAAGGCCTCTATTTGTAGAATTGAATGATTATGTAATACATTTCCCTACCACCTATGAGAATATATTGCATATATTGTATGTATCTTCTATATTTGGAATTAGGAATGATTGTGGCCTTGTAAATATTTCAATTGATTGTATTTCCTTTTTCATTCATAGGTTTAGGGTTATATAAATTGATGTACCTTATGTAAAGTTTACACATTGAATATACAAAACCATTTAGAAATCTTACATGGTATCAGAGCTTGGTCCAGATTTCTGGTTTATCGAGGTCGTACTCATCTGAGTTTGAACAAGCAACTTCTGTTTGTTCAACCCATACCACGACCCATCATTGGTTCATTGGGATCCGACCCATCTGCTCACCGCATCTGAGTTTACTCTGTTCGTTGTATCATTTCATCGCAACCTATCGCGCTCATCTGGCTCATTCGATCACCTGGGTTTTTTCGTTTGATCCATTTAGTTGGGTCGTTTGGTTTGACTGGTTCAAGAGGCCCATCTGGGTGATTTGGTGCACCTGTTCATGGTCTTCTCCTCTCTGTGTGACTTGCAATAGTTCTTTCTCCATCCCTTGTCTGGTTTGACTAGTTCAAGAAACCTACATAGTTGAGTTGTCGCATCTGTGCATGGTCTTCTCCTATGTTCGTGGTCTCTCCTCTATTGTTGATTCACTATGTTGACCTTGTAATAAAGCTTCTATTTATATTTTAACCCCTCTGTTTGTTATTATTTGGTTTCTTAGTACAAATTTTTGAGTAATTATACTTCGACCCATCAATTCTTTATTTTTGTTTTATTAGAATGTCAGAGACCAAAATCCAAGCCATAAATTGCAAACTCACTTGTAATGACCCCAAAGTGCGTATAGAAGGTTATCTTGACTTAATTAAGGGTTAATGTGTTTACTATTGGAATTGAAGAACTATCTGCCGAATTATGCTTGTGAAACTGGAATCGGTGACCTTTACCAACAATCTGAAATTTTTTTTCCTCCGCTCGAACGGAGGGGTTGGCGCTCGAGCGGACCTTTGGGGGTTCTAGGAAATTTGGCTGAAGTGGTCAGGAGTGGTGATTTTCCGCTCGAGCGTAGAAGTGGCCGCTCGAGCGGACAGCCTTGTTGGTCTTCGCGCTCGAGCGCGATGTTGGGCGCTCGAGCGAGACTCCAGGATGGGTTGTACTTCTGAGGCATGTGGGCTCATTTTTGACATCTTATTAGTGTATTTGGAATGCCTTTTTTTTTTTTTTTTTGGGATTTTGGTTGAGGTGGTAATATGATGGTGAAGTAAGATTGGATCAAAGAATTTAATTCGAATAGTTATTTTACGAACAGCCGCCACTCTTTTGCCTTTTTCTTTTTCCACACTTGGAATTTGGATATGAGGTTAGAACCATTGGAAAGCTTATTTCCGGGGCTTCAATTTGGACACAAGAACGACCTAAAACGGAGTCCGGATGGGAGAGTTATACCTGTTCAAAGTTTCGAAATCTGTTGAGGCGAGTCCGCTCGAGCGGGAATCCATCCCCTCCGGCCGGAATTACGGGGCAGCAGCTTTTAAAACGGGATTTTGGATAATTTCTTACATGTTTCTTCTTCCCTCTTCCTTCCTCTTTGCCTTAGTCCGAAAACCCTAGCTCCAAAACCTTGATTTCCTCTACTTTGATCAACAACCCACCATGATTCTTGTATCAAGGATGAAGAACAAGAGGAGATAAACATTTTCAACCGATTGGAATTCGAGATTGCGAAGGATTCTTCTCAAGCTTGGTTTTCTTGCTTGGTTCTTGAGGTAGGGGTTCTAGTCCTCTTCATTACTTACGTGGATGGATAGATTTGTAGTATTTGACTATCTAAATACAAGAATTTCCATTTGTGCGCATGTAGTGTATGGTATGAGAATTGGGGGTTTTAGGGTATGGGTTGTTGAGAGTTGAATTGATGAGTTAGAATGATAGATTATGAATCCTAAGTGTATAATCAATGGGAAAAGTGGAATGATAAGTGATGAATTAATAAGTTTGAGTTTTATTGGAATTTATAAATTTCTTAGAAACCCTAGGTTGCTTCTTGATGATAAGCGATGATTTGGGCCAAATTGGAAGTAGAATTATGAAATTGAGGTATTGAATTATATCTATACAAATTTAATTGAATTTTGGAGATGTTTGAAAATTATGTTTAAAATTTACGAATGAACCTCAGTTATGTATAGGGTGAACCATGCTGTTATGTGAGATGAAATTGAGAAACAAGATTATTAATGTTATGAATGATAAGAACCTTGGGAAGAAATGATGAAATGGGATTTAAGACTTCACCTTGAAAGATGTTGAATTATATTTAGGGGTGATAAGGTGAATTATGCCAAATAGTGTAGCTTATGTTGGATTGTATTGAGATATGTATGGAGAAGTGTGTTGGTTTAATGATGTGAATTGCAAATTGCTGTGTACTTTGGTATAAAGAGGATACCAAGTTAAGAATGGAATAAATTATATGTGACTCGATTTTTATGTGTATTCTGAATTGTGTAGGGTCAGCTACAGAGGCGGACCAAACGTCTAAGCACTGTGAGTAATAGTACTACAATTGTAAACCATTCACTGCTAATGATTATTGATATTAATATTCTGTTCTTTGTGGGTAATTATGAACAATGAAGGATCTGACATGCGTTAATATGGCTCTGAACTACTTATATTTTGGGTGTGTTTAGTGGTTAACGGTAATGTATCGATAATGTGTTACAACCTATAGGTTACCATGATTCTGCTCAGGTATAATACGTAAGCTATTAATGCTATGGAATGGGTAATTGAAGAACATTATGAATGTAAACTCTGTTTACTGGAGCATAATATTCTGAATGGGAACATGACATCCCGAACACCCTCTCGGGAATTTCAGAACATGTGTTACAATATAGATACCTATTTATTGTGGATTAACATGATTGGGCAGCTGGTTAAAACTATTAGTTGTGCTATCGACATGTGCTTTGTGTACTGTTAATGAGCATCATTACCGGTTTGTTATCTGTAAATTACCCTTGTTAATTTATAGTGAACAGGAAGAACCACGATGTGTGTGCCTTCTGAGTCCTTATGCTTTGCCAAGGATGACTCAGGTTTGTTGTGAAGTAAGTTATTCCGTGCCTATTAGTAATATTTTGATATACGTGGGATGACTTATGTATCCTGTTGTATGATGTTATTTATATGAATTTGGGGCTACTCTGTTCTGGATAATCATTCCGTTTATGTAATATGTTCTGTAAGTAGTTCCGTTTACGACATGACATGTTATAGTATACAATGTTGATGTAAAACTTATTGATTTCTGGTATGGAACAAAGTGCTACACTTCGGTGGGAGCCACCTCTTGAATCCATACATTGTGTAACATTCTGGGCCGAGGGCCATTCTGTGTAACATTCTGGGCCAAGGGCCATTCTGTGTAACACTCTGGGCCGAGGGCCATTCTGTGACATTCAGTAACATTCTGGGCCGAGGGCCATTCTGTGTAACATTCTGGGCCGAGGGCCATTTTGTGACATTCAGTAACATTCTGTGTAACATTCTGGGCCGAGGGCCATTTTGTGACATTCAGTAACATTCTGTGTAACATTCTGGGCCGAGGGCCATTTTGTGACATTCTGTATCATTTTGGACCGAGGGCCGCTCTGTATATGCTTCTGGACTCATGTCTGTGTGAAATATAAATACAGGGTATAGTTAATCATATGCTTTGCAGTTATGTACTTTATTGTGTCAGTGGTACTTTACCTTATTTATGTACTATTATTCACTGAGTTTCACTCATTCGGTATTTTGTCTGTTTCTGTAGGTCATCAACTGAGGGACCAGTCCAAACCCTTAAGATTCGTCTCCCTCTTGTCAACCTCGGTGTGTCCAGGCACTAACTGAAGCCCGTGTATTTTGCAAAGTGTTGTTATTATTTTGGAGTTTATGCTTGATTGTTTTTCCTTAAGATGTATTATTCTATGCCCAATTGCGGGCCAAGTCAAGGTACATGTGTGTCAGTTTTCTGTATATTATTTACTCGATGTGATGTTGTGATCCTGGCATGTCAATAGTAGCTCAATGGATATGTTTCAATGTTGTTCTTTATTATTAAATGCTTCCGTTCAGGCCCCCTATATTATGTATAGCAGGTTTAATGCTTACGTCTGCATGGGTCATGCCCGAACTTTTAGGGGCGGGTTACGGGGCGTGACATCACTAGTGCCAATTATGCTTATTAGGCCAGTGTTATGAAGAATTTTCTTTGTGGTTGAATAAAATGAAGGTATGTTCTTGGATTTGTGTCTTGTTCATCAGATCCAAAACAGGAAAGATATTTGACTACTTGTGACACTTGGGATTGCGATAATGCCCATGTTCTGACTTGGTTTCACAACTTCGTGGAAGATCGTATTGAGATGATGTTTTCCAAATACATTACTACCAAGGAGGTATGGGACTATTTATTGAGAGTTTATTAGCAGTCCAATTTTGCCAAAAGGTATGAGTTGGAATTAGCTATTCAGAGTGCTCATTAACGGGATCGGTCTATTCAGGATTTCTACATTGAGATGATGGGTCTCTAGGATTAGTTGGCCCTCATAGAACCATCTAGCATTAAAGTACTTGATGCTTACTTGCAATTCCAAGAGAAGGGTCGTTTGGTGCAGTTTTTAACAGCTCTTTGTCCCTAGTTTGAGGCCATCAGGGGTGGTATCCTTCATTGTTCTTCTCTCTCTTATGTGGATGCTATAGTTCGTGAACTTGTCCTAGAGGAAACCCGTCTCATACAGTCAGACTCAGTTTCCTTCGGTCTTCTTAGCTTATGCTCAGCCACTACTATTATCGACTCTGTCTCTTTATTAACTCCAATCTTCTGCCAATCCCAATAAAGGGCCCCGAGCGTCAAATGAGTGTGCGTTTTGCCATCAGAAGGGACATTGGAAGTTCAACTGTTCCAAGAAAGGTTGTTCCTTTTCTCAACAGTCTCAACCCCAGTTTCGTACATTTCCATCAAGCACTTTTTAACCTCCCGCTACTTAAACTGCATCTGTTTTTACTTCTGATCCTAATCTTGACTTAATTTCCTTGAGTGTTCAGATTGCTCAGTTTCAACATATATTGTCTATTTCCCAACCATCCTTGTTTGCCTTTGCTCTTACCTCTCAATATCATAATGAGCTACTAATGCCATAACGATTCTAAATTAGCCATCTAAGAGACAAGTAAAAAATATCTTTGTAATCAATGTCTACTTTCCGAGTAAAATCTTTGGCCACATATCTAACATTATATCATTTTATATTACCCTTAGAACAATAAACATTTTTGTATCCGTAGGCAATTCAATGAGATTTCAAATTTCATTTTGGTCCATTAATTTCAACTCATCATTTACGATATCAATTCATTTAGTAGAATCAATACTTTTTTGGCTTGTGACAGTAAACCCGAGTTTTTACTTATCCCAATATCTTAATAAGATTATTATAGATATACCACATAACCATTTGAAATGACAAATCCCTTTACCTTATGACATCTTCTTAATATTATTTATTGTAGTTCTTCTACAACTTTTCATTGGTGATAATTACATTATGGAATAATTGATTATTTATGATGCCCAAAAAATCGAGGACATCAGAGAATATATTAACAAATAAATATAGGGTTTATCTAAGGTTACAAGAGGAAGAAACGTCACTAATGAGTCCTCTGGTTAGTAACCAAATAAGATTCCAGGAAGGCCAGAGGAGCCAATATAGCCTCCCTTCAAAGTCCAACCACCTTAGATAGTAAAGCTACCCTTTTGACAGATCTTAACAAGGTATTAACACAAGGAAACTGAGTTTTGAATGTCCAGTAAACGCGCACACACCCCATCCCTTTTTTCCAATCTAATACACCATCACAATTATAACAAGCAAGTAATGAAACATAATATTCAAGTCAATAACAAAGGATTACAAGGTTAGATATTAGTAGTCTAGAAATCCCCTAAAGAGATTTCATTCTCCCAACCACAAGAATTGGATTTGGATTATTCGGTATGCCTCCTTTTTCGTTGCTTTGCAGAATTTACCCCGGATGCCTACCAACGGTTACATACCACGTAGCGCCAACCGATGACTTCAAAAGAGACGATAAAAATATATAACCTCTTCCGCCCTTATCCGTCATAAGTACCTAGGGTCCGAATATAACCAGTTCATTCAAGGGTTTCGAAACAACCACTTGCGCAAAGACTTTTCTTTCAATTAGGGAATACATCTCATCAATCCATAGTTAACACATTATCATTTCATCATTATTTAAGTGATTGAAAATCCAATACCACCCTAAGTAAGTTTCCCGTTGAGTTAGATGTTTTAAGTTAAAGTTAGAACAAACTTATCAAGACAACAATTTCTACATAAACATGAGCATCACCAAAGGACAATGAAAAGGAACATAACCATAACACATGCAAATATCATGCCAAGATATGAACAAGTGATCATAAGCACATTTATGAAGTTAAGAACATAAATTCATCAACAAAAGTAAATTTCCAAATTTGGTGCACTTTAGAGATTGCAATTAAAGAGACATTTTTAGAGTTTTCCTAAACTTGGCCTTCCTATGATTTGTAGAGAATTTTATTTAGTTTTCATAACATTTTTCAAAAGTGGCATAGCTTTCCTAGATTTTTAGTTATTTAAGAAATACTCCAGCGCTGTCCAGATATGTCGAATGTTACGAAAATCGAGTTTTCCCTCAAACCACTCACTCTTTTTCAAGAAAAAAAAATAAAAAAATAAAAAAAAAATCCATGAAAGCTAACACTTAAAGGAAGGTTTTGACATAAAAATGAGGTTAAGGAGATTTTTCTGCGTTTTTCTAGAGTTTTTGCAAGTGGGCTATAAATACCGATTCTTTGAGCACAAAGCTTGAAATAAGAAAAAGTAAGAAAATAGGGCAACCATGGATAATTTTTTACTTCCATTGTGATGAAAACATGCTACATAATATATATTAAACTCAAAAATTTGGATTGAAGGTGTGCCTTTGGAAATTATGAGAGATAGGTGTAAAAAAAGATAGTTTTGCACCAATTAAGTGAAAACACAAGTAAGGATGGAACAAGACTCAATTCTTTTCATTTTCAACACAAGAACACCATTATAATACTTCTGAATATAATGTTTAGAACCTCTAAGAACATGTATTTGAAAAAGGAAAATAAAATAGAGGGTTGTGTTGTGGCTCACTTGTTACCGAGATAAGATATTTGCACAATTCTTCCTTCTTCTCCACCACCAAGCTTTCTCTCTTCCTCTCTTTTTCTCTCCCTCAGATGAATATAGTGTGTGGGTGTGTATATGTGTTCAACAAATGAGGATGAGTGGTATATTTATAGAGAATTTGATGCGAAAAGTCCAAAATACCCATTGGTTCCAATTCAATTGAATAGTGCCTCAATTTAGTTTGAATGTAATGGAATAAGGGACGATTAGGACCTTAATTATATACTTAATTAAAATCTAGTTAGGTTTAGGGCTAATTAAACACTTCTAGTTACAAGTGCACACACACACATTCAAGGGATTTTGTACCAAAGTCATAATGGTTCCATGATTCAAGGGATTTTGTACCAAGTGTATCTTAGAGAAAATCCTAGGGAGGGTGGGGTGGCCGACCATCCTAGGTTTAGATGGATAACAATGATTTATTTGAGTACAATTGTTTATATTCTAGAAAAATCTTATGTACAACTTATTTGTTAAGAAAATTTGTACTAGTGTATATATAATGGTATTAATTTGGGGTCAATTTGTGATTCAATAAAAATATGAGGGCTAAAGGCTTAATTTATGAATTGAAACATTCAATTAAGTGTAGTATTAATTAAATTAAGATTTGGGAATTCAATTCGGTTAAAGTTCCTTTATTTTGGATTAAATGGAAAATTGTAATGAGAACCAGAAATCCAGGGTTTTGAATAGTAGATTTATAATTAGGGGGTTATTTATTTATTAGTAGGGTATTAGAAATGATTGCTTAAGTCACCAGGATTGATCAAGGTTTGCGAGTTCTCGGTTGACGCATGTTTTCGACTTTAAGGTTAAAATTGAAATTAAATAAGAAATCGAGGGTCATTATTGAAAGAATTCAAAAGTGAGGATGTAGAATAAAATTATCAAGGTTAGGGGCCTCTTAGTTAATATTAGGGTGTCAGAATCGGTTACTAAGCTATTGGCGTTGATTAGGGTTTGTATGGGTTCGTTTGCGATGCGTTTTTGGTTCTATGGTTAATTTTGTGAATAAAGATGGAACTAAGGGCTTTATTATAATAACTCAAAATTCAAGGACTTAATAGGGTTTATAAAAGTTAGGGGCCTCACAACCTATCTCCCTTAAATAAATTTTGTCCTCAAAATTTCAGCCATCCTTCGTAGTCTCAAAATGTTGTGGGTAATTTGTTCGCATTTCATCCTTGTGCTTCCAGATAGATCCTGCCAATGTATTTTTAATGTTGTAGGTAATTTGTTCGCATTTGTCTCTTTCTAATAGTAGTGTGTTAAATCGAATTTATTCCTAAGTAATGACGTAAGGGGTGCATCAATCTTCTGTGGTTCTCAAAATTCTAAACTACTCGTCGTATGATATCATTGTTCTAGCTTAAAGTCATGTTGCCAATTCTTGATGTGGTGTTCTATATACTTGTTAAGAATTACTCTTATTGATCCCTTGGTAGGTTGTCGATGTCATTTTGTTGTAGTTAGGGAAGCTGGTCTATCCCCCCTTAAATAAGAGTTATGTCTAGTCAGATGTATAAGTTGTTTCCTTCTTCTAGTGGTCGTCAATCATAACTTGATATTCAAATAGTGAATCCATTTCTAAGGTGAGGTCAGAGTCGGGTATCTTCATGTCTTAGAAATCAAACACAAACATTTTCCAAGAATTTCATACAAGTTCTATATGTTATGGATATGAAAGAGTATGATAAATAAAACAACTGTTTGAGTGTTAAGACACTAATATTTGATTAATTAAAGAGGATTTACTTCATTCACACTTGGATTACATAAGGTCATGCCAAAAGAATTCTAACTACTAGCCTAGTTATACTTTTCCTAGGTTAGCCATGGCTCGTATTGCGGTTCTTCGAGTCCATATGCGATGTATTGCTCGTACTCTTGATGCGGCATGGTGAGATCTTCTTTTTGTAGTGCGAATACTCTGCCAGTTGTCCTTTGGTTGGTGACCTTTCCAGAGTTTCAATTACTCTCCGTCTTATAATTTTGTTGCCCAGTAGTTTCCAATCTAGTTACCCATGGTTGCTGTCTACCGGTAGCATGCGCATTTGCACCCGAGCGCTCTTCTTGATTTCCAATCAGCTGGGGACATTCAAACTTTCTGTGTCCCATCTATTGACAATGATAGCACTGAATCGGCTGCGCTAATCTTTCCTGGAAACTTTCATTCAGATTTTGTTGTTGTAGCTATTGTGGTGGTGGCATGGAAAAAGGTTTTTGTGTCGTGTTTCCCTTATGGTTTCTCTGGGGTCCCACAAACGATTGACTCTTCTCTTGTTCCAGATCCTTTTGGCATCAACCACTTCACATTCAAAGTCTAAAGTTGTGTCCACTACCTCAGCGTATGTTTGAAGCCACAGTGGTAAGACTCTTCTTCTGATCATAGGGTCTAGGCCCCACTCAAACTTCCTTACCTTTTCCTCATCATCCGCTACGTATCAAGTAGCATAACGGGCCAACTCCTCAAATTTTGCAACATAGTGCGCTATAATCATGTTGTCTTGCTCTAACTTTTGAAATTCTAGAATTCGTTCTTGTCTCGAAAACAATTCCTTGAATTGCTCCAAAGTCATGGTGGTAGTATCGTGGGTACCATTCATCAGTGTCCACCAGTGATCGGCTTCATCATCCAATTTGTATACTGCTAGGATAATCCGATCGATATGTTCAGTGATTCCCATTGTAACTAGCATCTTTTTAATTTGGCGGGGCCAATTCTCTGCTACGCTTGGATCGGGTATTCCAATGAACTTCGGTAGCCGCTATTTCCTAAATTTAGAAAAGAGGTGGGTTCTATTATTCCGCCTATTCTCTCTTAACTATCCCAATTCTTCCAGAATGTGATGCCCCAAATGGTTAGGGATCTCAGCTCTTACAGGTATAGGTTCATTTTTAAGGTGTTGATTTCTTGGCACGACATTTCTAGCGTGTTGCTGCTCACGTGCTCGGGCTTTGTTGCTTGTTTCCGTGTAGTCATTGGCACGTGTATCTACCACCCTGAGACATAAGTTGTGTTCTAATTACGGAGGTGAATCCTTAAGAGTAATTTAATTAATCTTTAGAGTTTAATTATCCTAGTGTGTTTGAAGCAACAAGATCAAGTAGTAAACAACAGATATAGGATAACACACAACGCAACTTCATATATATATATAGGCAAAATAATAACTACAAGAGTTTTAAAACTAGGTTAATGGAAGGAATACAAAGTGGAGATGAAGAATACGAAGCGGTTATAGTATTCATAAGTGTAGACGTGCCCTGAGGGCCTTATGCTACAGTTCGGACTCAAATGCCACGGTTCTTAATCTGATCTTACAATGTGCAATGTGAGATTGATAAATCACCAAAGAGTCCAAATCTGGCAAATCGTTTTGGAAAATTGATTTTTAAGAAAGAAGTGCCAAACATGGACTGCTTTGCCAAATACAGAGTTGCCACCTAAATATTTTATTTTGGGGAAATTTAGGAAACCCTGACTCGTTGCCTAAGCCCACGTGTCTGTCATCACCAAAGTTACCTCGGCTCGAGAACTTGGGTACGATTGGGGAAGGTCAGCTATGAGCACCCCCGCTTGCTTGATCAAAGATCGGCCACTACTAAACATGATATTTTGTTTTTGAAAACACATGTGTTCTTATTCCGGTTAATTAGCTAGAATTACTATGTGATGCGCACAGCAAAACAAGTATAGACTATATCGCCTAATTTGGAACAAAGCATCGCATATCCGTTTGTTTGAAAAAAGGTTTGAAATTTGCTACTCGTAAGTAAGCTAAAATGTGGATTTCAATGAATTGTTCCAATTCAAGCAATCCAACCTTCACCCATAGGCATTCAGGCAGTTAAACACATAAGCAGTTAGCCTCATGGCAAGCATGCTATCATGGCAATACTCACACACATGCAGTATGCTAAAGCGTAAAAGCATACCTAGTACTTCGAGCCAAAACAGAAGCTAGTTAGTAATCAAATGCATGATCCTAGTTCATGTTAAGATGGCTAATGCAACACATGCGAAATGCAACTAGAAATAGGCTCGGCTATTCTAAGATGGCATAGAAAATGCAACATTTGATAACATGTATTCAAGTTGGAATTGAAGTACAATGCGGTTAATATGATGCACCGAGCCTGGTGCATGCAAGATAGATGAATGTATGCAAACATGCAAAGCATAAGGATGCTAGACAGATGAATAGATGCAAACATGTGAGCATAAGTATGCTAATTGAAACATGACCTAGAACTAACCATCGAAAGCGGTTAAGTAAAAGGGAGAAAGAAATGAAGGTTGGAAGACGTGCACACACGCACGCACACTTATTACAAAATTGGCCCTCTCGACGGAGGGCCCGAATAAATAATACATGCCAACTAATTAACTAACTAACAAGCTAATTAATTATTACAAAACCGAATTGAATAACTAGCTACAACTAATTATTACAAAACTTAATTAATTAACAAATTAACTAATTAAACTACAAAACCAAATGCTAACTGACAAGTAAGCAATTTAAACAATGTTGCCTTGGCAAGTTGAAGAGGGTGAACATGCATGCTTGGTTCCCGTCCCGGTAAGCTCTCCAGATGCTCTTTAGAGGCTCTGTCTGCAGGGTGTCCTTGAGACCTTGCTGCTAGAACTTACCAAAAACATGCTGGGGAGTGCATCAGTGGCCTGCTGGCCATGGAGAGATGCTGCTGACCACCTGCCGGCCATCAACAATGCATTGCCGGCCATCTGTAGGGCACTGCCGGCCACTGATGTGCTATGACACTGAGCTACAGTAGAGCACAAACTAGAGGAAATAGAGGGTCCCCCAAGGGTATGTATGCACTATGCCACCCCATATCACCTCGAAACATCAAGGGAGAGGCATAGTCAGATCCAAGACCATCAATCACACATCCCGATGCATGATAGCCAAAGATCCAACTTGTGTAAATTAATGAGAAATGAATGCACATAAAAAAAACACATAAGTGCCTAGAACTCTATCATGGATAATCAAGAGCGTCGGCGACCGAGAATTGAGACACGTTTCATCACTTGAAGTATGGAACGCCCCTCGTTCCTCGTGCTCGGATTAACACTTAATCCAAACAACAATGCAACACAAGCATGGCAAACATGTGACTCAAGCAAGCAAACATGCAATGCAATATGAACAACCTAACAAGGCTAATGGCATGCAACAACATGTGATATAACAAGCATGCAACAACATACAAAGATGGAGCGAGCATGCAACAATATGCAAGAAAAGCATGCAACAACATGCAAGGATGGTCTTAAACCAAAATAGGCAGACCTCAGATATGCCCAAATCAGTGGCCATAAGGTGCTGAATTGATGGTACAAAATGCTAGACAAGCATGCATGCCAATGGGCCCAAGAATTAAGGCATAAAGATGCAACTCTTAAGCACACTTGAGGAGTGAAAAGAATGCAAGTATGACAATACTACATGCTCTGAAATGATGTTAGGAATGATGCCAAATCACACACATAACACAAGCATGGCATGCATGAAGCTCAAAAGCTAAGAACTAGCAAAGGGACTTAAGCCATGGCCATACAAAGCTAGCCCCAAAGGGCTAAGGGAACCTAAAATAGTCCCAAGGCAGGTCCGAACAAGACCAAAAACAAGCTCGAAGCTAGCCAACACAAGCTAGAACACAAGGTCAAAAACATGGAGCATGCAAGGCTACAAAAGAGGCAATGCACTACACCTATTAAAACCAAACATGGCATGACTTGGACAACATAAAACAGAGTTACATCATGGTATAACAAGACCAAAAATGCACTGATATGATGACCCAAAGGCCTAGGCTTAATGGCATGCACAATGATCCATTCATGAGGTATAAAGAGCCAAGGCATTAAAAGCATGTCAAATGCAAGTGTATGACTACATTTCATGGACTGAAATAACATTTAGAATGATGGCAAAGCATGCAAACATCACATGTATGGCATGGTAGGGGCCTCAAAACCCAAGGCTAGCCTAAGCATTTACACTATAGCTATACAAAACATGAGTGACATGGCCATGGCAGCCCAAAACAGTCCTAGAACAGCCCAAAATGAGAATAAAATCATGCTGGAGCAAAGCCAAAATATGCTAGGATGATGAGTCAAAACATCATGCACATAAAGCTAGTAAGCAAGATTTGTTCTACAAGTATATGGAGCATGCAAAGGATGACCAAACCAGCTATGAACATAGTCATGATATGGCAAAAGATCACCAAAAACATGCTGAAATGGACTCAACATAAGCTAGGATAACATGCTAAAGCAAGAAGCATATAAAGCTAGTTTATGAGATTTACACTACAAGTGTATTATACATGCATGGAGTGACAAAACCAACTCAAAACAGATCTAAGGCATGGTAAAACATCACCAAAAACCTACTGAAATGGACTCAACACAAGCTAGGCAAACATGCTACTTTGATGAGCTACAAATGGGATTACACTACACATACAAGATGCATGCAAAAGGTGACCAAACCAACCATGGAAAGAGCCAAGGAAGGCCCTAAAAGTCACAAAAAAAAGGCCTGAACCAAGCCTCAAAAGTACAGAGAGGCATGCTTCTTTGGAAGGCCAAAAATGCAAGCAAACAAAAACCAAAAGAGAGGGGGTCACCCCCCCTGATTTGAGGCCTCAAAACCACATGCTTGCCACTGAAAATCCACTGGATTTCAGTGGTTAGAAGGCCAAACCAAGGCTAGCTCGAAGGCCCTAAGGCATGGCTCAAAACAAGGCCAAACAAGGCCAACAAGAGGGTTGAAGACCCTCAACAGCCAAAAGACCTTAAACAAACTTCAAAAGCACTTAAAAAAAG